>CM074954.1:24959999-24974610 GCA_037577455.1 Pangasius macronema
GAGAGAGAGAGAGAGAGAGAGAGAGAGAGAGAGAGAGAGAGAGAGAGAGAGAGAGAGAGAGAGAGAGAGAGAGCGAGGGAGAGAAATCCTGAGGAGGAAATAAAACACTCCCTGTTGTGCTGTTATAAGAAAATAAACACTGAGCTACAGCTACAGCAAGCCCCAGAGCGTTTTATTCCTCTTATACCACAGCAGATCACAGATCACAGCTTTATTCACTAAACATCACATCATTGTACATTTTATCCGTTTATAGTTATGTTTAATGTTCTTACTGTATGTTATAGCTGCTGTAAACAGTAAACCTTTTTTTTTTTGCTCCCTTGAATTTGTTATGACAAAAAAATGCATCTTGTCACGTTATCAAGAAACCGTACAACTCCTTTGTCCTGAAGATAGACAGTTAAAAAAAAAAAAGCATTGACACTGGAGACTCCTTTCCTTTCTTCAAGAAAACTTCACCGTCACCATCAACATCTACACCCATTTTTTAATCTGTTTATGTTGAGTATCCGCTGTCCAAATGCCTCTTACTATAGAAACAGTGATATAAACCATCAGAGCTTCTGCTGCAGTGAAGTCATCAGCTCCTCCTGACCAATCAGAAGCCAGAACTCAGCAGCGCTGTATAGTATGACTCTATTTACATTCATCTTGCATGAATATACAGTATATCGATGCCTTCTCTGTGTCTTCTACTCCAGATTATGTTGTTGTGTGTTTTGGTGAGATCGTAACGCTCCATGAAACACACAGCTGCTCGCAGTCGACTAGGAGGCTGAACGACTCACTGAAAAAAAAATAAATAAAAAAACACCCTGCCGTGATCTGACTAAAGCCTTCCACATAAACGGATTCTCTGATGCCACGATCTTGCTCTAAATAGATACAAATAAAAAGGAGTGGTAAATATTTCCTTGTTAGACATGACAGATGCATGTGAGGCGTCGCACGCATCCACTTTGCATATTCAGCGTGCCGGTTGAGGAGCGGCGGCAGAACCGAGAGCTTTGCTTTCGACTCCCAAGCGCAAGTCTAGGATCACCGGATCTTCTTCCTCGCCGTCGTCTTTGTCGAGGCGGCGTGTCGATCAAAATCAAAATGCACTTGAGACGTATCGCGGTATTTCTCCGCAAGCAGCCTAATAAGCACAAGGAATTCTGTCAGGAAATATTCCCTTCTCCACCTGTTGGCTTAGCTGTTGAGTTCAGAGAGCGTTATTCAGGGAAGCAGTGTTAAACGTGATGCCGCCGACACCGTGCTTCACAGCGGGGATGGTGATCTATTATGGTCTATTTTGTGTAGATCCGTGAATACGTTTTGTAGAATCGTACAAGGCACTGTAAAGAAGGAAAGAAAAGCAACAGAACAGACCTCCAAGGATGTCTGAACATCTCTCGTGCTACTGCTAACAGCGCTAACAGTAATGGCATGTCTTGATTTCGTTTTTTGTTTTTTGTTTTTTCCTGGACTGCTCAAAGTTCATTAGAGCAGTCGGAGAAGATGAGGGTTTGAGAGAGAGAGAGAGAGAGAGAGCGACAGAGCAGGATATCAGCTTGATTGTAATTATTACTGTACAATCAACATCAAACTGCTGCCCACTGCAATCATCCACGCCGCCGTTGTGCTGCGTCTCATAAGCGATTATTTTACAACATCCAATTACTTGTTGTGCAGAAACACAAACACACTGAGACTGCATAATGAAAGCGCATCGTGTCAGACACAGAGCGACAGGGTCATTAAATCACAGACAGAGCGAGACTTTCCGGATATCTTGATCGAAATGGATTTTCACGTACAGGTGATAAACTGTTTGCATAATTTGCAGAGCTAACGGCTAGTTGATAGGATCATCAAGCTCGAGAGGTCGTGAGATAGCGGCATGTCGCGGCACTTAAGATTGGCTCTGAGTCTAGCGAGCGGGAAATGACTCAGTCCTCCTGCCCCTGCTAACGTCTAGCGCTCATGCGAGCAGGAGGAGATGAAGCTATCACTTCCCGCTCGCTCCGGCCCTGATCTGGGAGCTACTGTGGGCTAAGACCTAAAATGTGTCTTGCATTTCAATAGGCAAATCATCAGATAGGCAGCATTTGATTTTGTTTTTTTTACAGCTGCATTAACATGCTCTTAACATAAAGCTCTTGTGGCTAAAGCAGCCATAACCGCGATCAATACGTCAATGCTCTTGTAGCTTTGATAAATAGGTGAAGTGCTTCTAATGCTAACTAGTTAAACACATTAAATTAAATAATACACTTCTAAGTGTAAAAAAATTTGTCATTGGATTTACATGAGCTCAGCTTTGTACTAGCTATGTCCTCAGATTAGATTAGCAAAGCAAGCTAACTGTACTAGCTATGTACACTCACCAGAGACACAAGTGATTTATGTTACTTCCTTCCAAGCTTTAATTTTCCTCCTGATATCTCTATACACATTTACTGACAGATCGTATATGATAGGATAAGATGAAACCATTTTTACAGAACAAACTGCAGGTAGGAGCTAAAGTCGTGACTGGGGAACTGAAGAAACGCCGGACCACACGTGCCGTGCCGTACGACCGGTCCGAGGAATCATTCCAGACACTCGTTTGGATCTGTCGCTTCTTTACAGCATCGTGTCTGATTCTGAGAAAATCTGAATTCAAATGTCATTTTGTTGCTGAAATCTCAGCGTCACGCACGTACACAGAAACCGAGACGTGTCTTTGTCACTCGCTCCTGTGAACATTAGAGCTAGAGAAGGTATGAACTGGCAGGCAGCCGAGCTTTTATTTACTCCACGTTCCCCAGCTTCTGCCAAAAGCACCCTGGATTTGAATAAACCTGAATGAGTCGCCTTCGTGAGGTCACTCCAGCACGATCGGGAGGGTTGTTTTTTTTTTATCAGCCGGAACAAAGAACCGAGAGCTGCTGAGGTGACGAATCCCCTCCGAGCGCGATCGTACTCGAGTCGTCGCAGATGTGTGTTATACGTGTTATTTTTCTCTTCTTCACCTCCCCCTGTCACACCTACGCCTCACATATGCTCCGTTTCTGTAGGTTCCTTACCGATTGTTAAGAAATGAAAATAAATAGCACTGCTATTCTCAGACTCCGAGGTGGAGCATCGAGGTGTGTGCACACTACACTCTTCTCTTTCTCTCTCGTTTATTTAGGAGCCACAAATTTGGATTTTTTCCGCGTAATAAATGACGTAGGAGCCTAAAGCGTGCTTCTGTTCCTCAGTCGTATGCGTAAAAGTGAGAAGTCTGGGCGTGGAGAAGAAGGGAAGTGTGACTGATTACCTGTTGCCTTCAAAGTACTAAACTTTAAACAATTAGCGGCAGCCAATTTGTTCATGTGATTAAAAAATGGGTGTAATTAATTTAAAGCTGTGCTGCTTGAAGTAAACACCTTGTCACCAGGTGCAGGTTTTACCGCTAAATCGAGCTGATCTTTGATCTTTTTTTTTCATTTATACATTCACACATTCACAAAGACTTTCTTCATTTATGAAGAAATGCGTAATAAAGCACTCATTTTAGGATATTGGACTATTTTAGCAAACTGTGTGCCTTAAAGGAAACACATTAAAGGTTTATTTGTTTGTTGGTGATTGTATGTTTTTTTTTTTTAATTCCTGCGAGAAGTTAGCGGCTGTGTGTCGTGCTGATGTCATAAGTGGGCGCCGATATTGCCAGCGCAGTTACAGTGGCGTTTAATAAATACAAAAGAGCAAGAGCTCATTTCTCACTCGCCATTTTCCAGACATCCGATACAGAAGTAATGGAGCAAACTCTAGACTCGAAAGTCCAGAATGCAGTGCAGCTGTAGGACAGTTGCTCTGGGTCACGCCAGAGACTCGGCTCGGCTAGTTAGCGAGCTACGAGACGACAAGCAGTGGAAGCAGGAGGTGAAAGAGCTGGACAGACTAAAAGACTAAAGCACCGCTGCATCGCTCTGTTTAGGTATCGTGGGTAACATAGGAAATTGTTAGGGAAAATAGACCAACATGTCCACGCAGGAACTGGGAATTTGATTAGAAAATAAAGCCTTGGACACCAGTGAAAGTTACACGTTAATATCAGACGCATTGTGGTTTTGCTCTGCTCCATCTCACACACTTCCTGGCAGTTCGTCTATTTTTCACTGGTGTTTTTAGACGTGTACAAAAGTCTTTTCGGACATTTTTGAGTGAAGCATAGCGTGAAGTGGCGTTAAAGTCTCGGAGAACTCACCTTAATAGAAGTCGTAATGCCCTGCGGCTCGCTGCGGCGGCCTCAGGAAGACCCGTGATTACAATCTGACAAGCCGCACGTCCTCGTAATCAAGTGTCCGTCAGCGCGGCTCGGCGGCGGTCGCACTCTCAGGAGGCGGGATAGATAGAACGCTGCCAGTCGGATTCTGCTTTGAAAATTAATGAGCTGCCACGGCGGCAGATGCGCTCTTATCTCACACTTCCTTTTGTTTGCTGCGGTGTGTATCGGAGGGAAGTCAGAGCTCGGGAAGTGGCACATCAGGGGGAAAAAAGCCTTTTAAAAGACTCGCGGAAAGCAAACTTATTGTAGAGTGTGACCGGAGTTTGGAAAACACTCCTCGACTCTCATCGGCGAGATAATGAGCCCCTATTGGCGCTCCTGGATGTCTGTACAGGTTTGTTCCTACACTCTGAACATGCCTTTGATTGCTCAAATATACGATCCTAAAAGCAGAGCATTAAGATGGAGCATAAAGCAGCGAGTGCGTGTGTATACACTGGAGCTACTTAATTACCAGCCAATAGCAGAGCTAATGTATTCCCTCCTGCTCACTCTGGGGACCAAGTTAGAGTTTATACACTTAATCACTGACGATGGCGTCTCGTACACACGCAGCCTGATGAGGAGAGTTTTATTTTACAGAGTTCCTGGCCCCAGGAGTCACACTTTCAAGGGCCTCATGGGTTTTCCAGTGTATACGTTCTCCACAGGCTGGACGGGCTATTACACTGATTTTCCTGGTCCCTGGTGTCCCGGGCTCTTTACCTCAGCAGGAAAAAAATAATGCTTTTTCAACCTCGGAAACTTTTAGTGCTATAAGAGTTTAGGAACGGTCCTGAATGAAATTTAAGTACTCAAACGACATAATCATTGTAACATGTGGAATGTTATGTTATGTAGGTTGTGTCACATGACTTCAACTAGCGCTGAAAGAAAGCATCCTGGCATTTCGGGATGAGAGGAAGGAGAACACGTTTACGAATCGGGTCAGCTTGAATGTCCAGAGAACGAGCGCGAGGTGTAACGGGACCTTCTGCAGGCTTTACACACGAGGTGAAAGACTCGTTCATTTAGCATTTATGGAAGGAGTCTCCAGTGTCAGTGCTCTGTAACAGTCAGAGGTAGAGCTGTAACTTTAAGTTAGACACACAAGGTCAACATCTACAGCTCTTTTTTTTAATTTTTTAATCTTATTTTATGTCCATCATTGTTGCACAGGTACTGAACAATGATTGCACGATAGGATAGTCTTAAAAAACTCCTTATAGTAAACAGAATGTTATTGATATTTACAGTTTTGATCAAATTTAAATGTATAGTATATTGCACCATTGGTTACAGAATCTGTCCAATAATAATATTACTACTACTACTACTAATAATAATAATAATAATAGATCTGTGTAATAATTTCTCTTTTTTAAATGAGGAACATTTAAAGCAGGATAAATATGTGACTATTCTGTAAGCATTTTGTAAATTATTTATATATATAAACGTTTATCATTCTTAACAGTGTTTTTGAGGACAGCGAGTGTTACGCAAAGCCCATAAAAATGCCAGCTTTAATCACATTTATTCGGGTTCTTGGCCGAAATTCAGCTCCGTTGTGTGAAAACCTACGTGTGAATCACCAAACAAATCGGTAAAGGTGTTGGCGTCCTGTTTCCTGTGTGGACGTGACGGAAGTGTCAGCCACAGCGTGCTCCTGCTGCCTGCTGAGGTGCATCTCCTGTTCTGCCACGGGGCCGCTCTCTTCCCGAGCCTGGCAGCGTGGCAGCGTCTCCACTCCAAAGCCTGAAAACCGGCCCCTCCGAACCCCCTTCACAAGCCAACAAAAGAGCTCAGCGTCATCATTTTTTTTGTTTGAGGAACATGGTTGGGGAATATTACCCAGCCTCTAGTGCTGTTCTCTTTGTTCTCTCTTTCTTTCTCTCCTTTTCAGTCTCTGTCTCAGACACTGCAGTAAATGATTTAACAGCAGTGTATCCTATAGTTTTATTCACACACACACACACACACACACACACACACACACACACACAGAGAGAGAGAGAGAGAGAGAGAGAGAGAGAGGCTAGCAGGAACTAGAAACTGAATTGTTTTATATTGAATTTATTGTCTAACATGATAGGGATGTCTCAAACAATCTGGAGAACAGAGATACACTCACAGGAATCTTTATATTAAGGGCCAATCTGTGATTTTTTGCACTTTTTGCATAAACGCGCTGAAATTTAATAGCAAATATTTGAAAAAATGTCATGCACTTATGTTACGTGTTACGTGTGACGAAGTGAAGAAATGGAGGAGCCTTTGGATGTTCATGCTGATCAATGATACACCGAACAAATTGAACAAATCCACCATTTGTGATCACAGATTTTCTTTCTGAGATGCTTGTATATAAAAATCTGGTTTATTTTGTGTTTCAAGTTTCAGTGCCACAATGACCGCCATACTGTTCGCATCCGAGCAATACGGCGGATTTCCCGAGACACTGAGCTATTTTCATATCCCAGTCGAGTGGCCGTGGAAAGTATTGCTGTGTGTGTGTGTGTGTGTGTGTGTGTGTGTGTTTAAAAAAGAGGCACTGAATGAGAGTGAGGTTTTTTTTTTTTTTTCATTGTTTCATTTCTCTTTCTGAGGTGTGAAATTTTAATGGAATAGTCTAGCTCGGGGAAGGCTAATGGCTTTCTCACTCCCACTTAAACAAACCTTTTTGTGTGTGTGTGTGTGTGTGTGTGTGTGTGTGTGTGTGTGTGTGTGTGCGTGCTTTAAGGTTTGCTCATCATTTTGCAATGGAGACTTTACTTAATGTACTCACATGCATAAAAAAGTGCTCCGACTATTTCGCCTTTTCCATCTCCATAAATTACGGCGCAGACGACGTGGCGATGGATGTAATGGCTTCTGACAGACAGCCATTTGCTCTCGAGGCCTCATAAAAGTGTGCGGTGACTTTAAATTGATTTTCCTTGTTTTCCCTTTCGCTGGGTGGAGTGGCTCACACTCGGCTCGGCTGCTCGCGAGTCTCGCCACTGGCTTCCTCTGATGTTCTGTTTGATCACGTCCAGCAGTTTCATCACTCCGTGCTCATGCGGGACTCACGAAGCTTTTATCATCAGCACGGCCTCACCGTGTCTTTCAGCTGATAATGCTAAAACAACGTTAGCATGTTTTACGTAATACGCCTCAGTACAATGAACGAAGTAAACATGCTAGATTTAGTCATTTCACCCAAATATAGTCTTATGAACTCTAATCCCACCTCTAACCTTTACGCATGAACTTCGGATCTTCTTACATGACATTGTTACAAATCTGAAGAAAAAGCTAGCTAAAGTTACCATAGCTAGCTTTTAGTTTCTAATAGCACAGCATTGTCGATTTCTGGATTCTGATTGGTCAGAAGATGTTGATTAAGCTCTGACAGTACTGCGTTATATGTACGTTATATACGATGCACTCTTTCTAACACTTTATCGTTTCTATAGTAACAGCTCGTTCACAGGGACTCGAACACATCCGCTCCACAGAAACGGATTTAACAAGCGTGTGATTGTTGGCGTTAATTGGAGATGTTTTTAATTTCGTTTATTTATATATGTATTCAGAGGCAGAGCTGCGACTCTGTAACTGTGACCGAGGAGGTTAAAAGTAGCTATAAACTGATATTTTATTTAATTAAATTAAGTATAACGTGTAATGGCTGTGGTATACAGGAATAAAACACTTATTATATAATACTTACTGTTATAGGAAAATAATCAACGACAGGGTGATAACAGTAACTTCTATTCGACGCTTATAAAGATGTGGGTGCATTATAACATGTTATGAATGTTCATAATTCATTATATAGAAGTTAGTAAGCAAATGAATTAGGACTATTAATGACAACAGATTGGTTCTGTTCATGATTCGTTGGTTTTAGATTCGATTCCGAAGCAATTAAGAGTGATTTGTTTCAATGCGGTATGAAAAACAGTGAGTCGATTCAGCGCTTTCAAGTTGCGTAAAAGTGAATTTTAAATATTTAAGATTTATTTCTGTATTTCTGTATTGCTGATGTCAGGCTCTTGCCTTGTGTACGCCATCCGAGACTCTCGCACACTACAGAGTCACCGAATCGATTCTCACTGAATCTTTTCCCCCCGGATTTAAAATAGATTTTTTGACCAATTCACCATATTTAACTTTATATTTAAGATGAATGGAGTTGCTTTGGGAGGATTTCTAATCAATGTATTGAGAAATTATTCATCTGTACACCACTGTTTGCTAGTAATGATGTCCAGATATCTTGTACAAGATATCAAATAGCATCTATAGATAGATTCTTGCTCTATGGTGCACAATTAAAGGTGTTTTTTTTAATTACAGTGAGTTATTAAAGCACCGGCAACAGGACGATATTCATGATGTTAATATATCCTAATATCAATGTTTTATCTGTGTATCATATCGTCCAGTCCTGCGTTGTGTCATATCAGATGTTCAGAAGGTCAGTGTTATTGTAAGCTCTCGCTTTTCAACATGGCGTAGCGTTCGTATCTGCAGTATCTGTGAGCGATCAGATCTCTTTGTCTTCGTGCGGCCGAGCGTCGGATCAGTAGGGCTGGTTAAAATGCAGGCGAACACACCGGCTCTGGCTCTGCTGGAGTCTACTGGGGATTCCAGCGAAAGGTCATCTAAATGGAGCTCGGATCAGTACGGCCACATGGCTGAGCCTGAGCCAGGCAGCGAAGTGCAGCCAAAAGGCTTCGCGTGACACAGAAATAAAGAGCAAGTTCCACACGGAGAGACAAAAGCGGGCCAATTCCTTTACAAGCTGAAATCCTGGTGCTCCGATGTGCCGCTATGTAAATGTTACACGCTCAGAGAGTTTAAATCAGAGCACTGTGACGCGGATCCGTTAGAATCGCCATCACCTGTGATTAGGGCTGAACAGTGCACGGGTAATTTACTCCGCTATGATATTACGATACATACGAAGCATTTGGCCATATTTATACTTTATGTACGTATTATTGAAATTGAATACTTGTATTCTTTAGTTAAAAGAAGAAAACTTAGTTTTTAATTCTTACATTTTTAATTAGACCAAAATTAAAAAAATTCTCGTTACAAATCTCAGAGGTTTCTTCTCCTCGTTCGGTCAGTGACGGCTCACCATACGCCAATCAAATGGGCTCAGTTTAGCGCCAGTAAAGTTCATCAGTGTAGAATCATGCCCATTCATCAGCATGACCTTCCCAAGGTACAAAGCTTTGTGTGTGTGTGTGTGTGTGTGTGTGTTAGAATACTGATAATCCAGCAGACTTCAGTGTTGAACTTGAGGATGAGAGCCCCTGGCCCTACCTCACTAACACATAAGCAAAGACTCGCATAAAAACGAGACATCCACTTTGATTCAGTAGAAGCCATGAGCTCTAACTAAAACGTAAAAGCACGCTGAGGTAAGTCTCGCTAATTTGCTAACTGTTTTCTTTGCTAATGCCGGGTTAGACTAGCATCAACTGCAGTAGCTAAATGAATAGTCAAATTATAGCTAATAGTGAATATCGCAAAATCAGGCAAAATGGCGTAGTTGCTGTAGAAAGAAAATCTAACATATGTCTTACAGCTCAAAATTACAACTTATAATGCATTATAATTAGGTTATAATATCATATTTCTGTCAACAACCCGTGCTCATATGATCCATTCTGTTATAATGTGTAATGAACACTTCTTATAAAGCATTCTGTGAACAATTCATAAACCTGTGCTGTAAAGTAATTATAGTAATGTGTCATATAATGTCTCATAAAATGGTTATAACACATTATGGATGTGTTTATAGGGCATTATAGCCTAGATGTGGTCTTCAGAGGAAGTGTTATGGACTGATTTTGGTAGAGAGAAATTCAAATTGAAATGTAACAAATAAAATAACAAAACAAAGGTAATTTAATATTGTTTGTATATTTCTCTATGATGTTTTGATTGCATGCAAATCAAAAACTCAATTAGAAGAATTTGTTGCAACACCAATAAATAATACATATTAAATAAATAAATCAATCAATCAATCAGATCCCTTTGTTGTGCTAAAGCATTGCCGATTGACCATGAAGAAGTGTTTGTCATTGATCATTTATGATCTCTCTGGGCTATAAATTAGAGCTCCATGACTTTGTGATTGCCTGCAAATTAAGTGTAAGATAAACGATTTATGGCTCAGTTAGGAGAATTCGTTACAACTCCGTACAGGAGAAACGTTTCTGCTCGATCTCGCACTTGAGATTGAGTGTTGAATTTTTAAACAGAATGAAATTAGTATGCTCCCTGAACTGTGCTATTAGCTCCGGGGTGCGCTGTTCAACTGAAGCTAAAAGTGAAATATAAAATAATATTGCACAGGCCACGAACAGTCACGTGTGCACGTTTAGGTGTGAAACACTCTGCTGAAGGTGCGCGGTCTGGATAATGGCTTTCCTTGCTGTAGGGATGCATGAATAACTCGTACATTCCTCATTCTGCCAGAGTGCAGCTCGGGGAGCGCAACCCGAGAGCCGAAACACGGCCCGCGCCTCACCTTCCTCCCGATCCGCTCGCTCCTGACGTTCCAACACGGCCGGATTAAAGGGGTTACATTAGATTTTTATCATCATAGGGAATTAGCGACTGTAAATGGAAGCAGAAAGCTTTTCCCCTGGGCTTTCTCTCCACTCCGTTTTAATCAGACCTCGCTTCCTGTGCGCTGAGGAAATGGGCTGCGGGGACGGCGTGACCACTTTTAGCCTTGTCGCTCTGTCGCTTTTTCCATCCGTCCTCCTGTCTAAATCTCACCTCTTCTTCTGTTTGGAAACAAAAAGGGATTTTTCACTGAGCAACTACGAAGCGTAAACTCCTGAAGATGTCGGAAAACTTAAAGTGTACAGCTTTACTGTTATAAAGCACTGACACTGGAGACTCCTTACACAAATCTCTTTACAGAAAACTCATCAACCGTATCAACGATTACAGCGTTTTCTGTTTTCCAAGTTTTGTGTAGAAATGATCAATCCGTTTAGTGAACTCAACATGACAGTGGTATAAGGCGTATATATAACACGCCACTCATAGATATATCCGCTATCCTATCGAGCTCTTTGATCAGAGAAGAGTTTTAATTTCCTCAGACTCGGAGTTGCAGCTTCAGCCGGCCGGCTGCCGTATTGATCCATCAGTCAGCGTTGAGTTTCTTTGTCTGTGACCCTCGGGGGAATAAGATGATTTCAGTCATCCTGTTTAACTGATCCGTCTGCCTTTATTCAGCATAACCTTGAAAAGCGGCTGTCACCTGAACCGCCCGAGCTCGTCCACGTGAAGCGAAATGAGCAATCACAGCAGAGCGCTCACCGGCACAAACAAACGTCTAAGAGGTTTATTTATATAAACAAATTAACGCCATGTTTTTTCTCTCTTCTGGTAAAATTCCAGTGTTTCATTCACTCTGCTTGCTAAGATTCTGTCGTTAGCAAAAAGTAGGGGAATAACTGAAAAAAAGAAATGCTATAGATGCTTTATGTTCTTGCCGTACATCTTCACGTGCAGGATTACTTCACAGAGATCAGCTGTAGACGGTGAAGCACGCGGTTTGACTCGTAAATTGTAAAAATGATCATGAAGATATAATCGTTTCCTCGCTGCCGTTTCATGTAGCTCTCTTTGCTAATCTGGTGTTCCAAGCGCCATTTAAATTCGCTGTTGGCTTCTACATGCACATCATGGCTTTGATTTCTCTCTCTCTTTCATTCTCTGCATCACACACACACACACACACACACACACACACACACACACACACACACACACCTGGCAGGATGACTGAGAGTTCTGCATCCTTTATTTCACTCTGCCAGCTCGCCGCGGATGATTTCCCTTTAAGTCGAACCTTCTTTTCAGCAGCTTCACAGACGGTAAAAGCCTCAGTGGAAACATCTCCTCTATACCGCAGCACGACGCAGCCGTGGTCACGAGGTGCCGATTAATTCTCCGTAACAGCAGCTCTGACAGCCGTGCAGCTGCAAATCACAGGTTCATGTTAATGCACTCGTTCTGAAACGTTATCGTTTCTGCAGTAACGGCTCACTCACAGGGACGTGCACTATACGCGCTTATTTAACGTTCATGGAAGGAGTCTCCAGTGTCAGAGCTCTAAATTAAAGCTTCAGGACAGAAGAGTTTACACTCTGCAGTTTCTCAAGAACGTGACAGTCAACCTTGCGACCATTTTTTATTCTTTACTTAATATACAGCCGGCTGCAAAAGTTTCAATCTTGTTTATGTTAAATTACATTTATTTCAATTTACATGACATTTATTATTGTCTTCGTTTTGTCCTGGGGTGTGAATTTCATTTAATTATTTAATTATTATTTAATATTAAAGTAATGCAATACAGAGATACTGGCAGGAAGGTAAAGTTTTTATTTTAAAAGTGTTTTTGAAATGAAGTCTAAATGAATTTATTTTAAATTAAAAGGAATTTAAGAAAATCAGCTTGTGTGTCCTTACACACAGAAACACCGAGCATAAGTAGGATTTGTCAAAGAAACAATAAAGTAGTTAATTTTTATACAGTATATGTTTTAGTTTAGTTAAAGATTTGCCTTTTAGACAATTATCTGCTACACTGAAAGACACTTCACTTCTTGTAAGTTATATCTCAATAACATTACGTCATTTTACAGGTATTTAATTATTTTTGCTTTGTTGTCGTAAGATCACAGCACTCAGCTCTCGTCACATCTCTTCATATGTTTTCTGTCTGAACTTGAATGTCATTGGTTCGCAGCGCGGCGCTCCACACACACATGGTGATTTATCTGTTACTGGCGTTAACGTGATGGCAGACATGCCCTCGCTGGCCTCTTTGTCACGGCGCCATGCGGCGTCCCGGCGGGCGAGCGGCCTGTTCGGGTGCCCGAGTCGGGCTGACGTGACCAACCAGCCAGAAAATCAGCAGCGGCGCGGCCCAAATGCCCACTGACAGCTCTTCATGCTCGGCGTCTCTCATTTCAGCCGCTCACAGCACTTCTGCACACTCCGGCTCGCCCATTTATCTCTCTCGAGCTCACACACACACACACACACACACACACACACACACACACACAGAGAATAACGGGCCTGTCCCACACTCCCTGTCACCTCCGCTGATTGATTGATTTATTAACGGAGGAGATTCATGTGCGGGCTGCCAGGCTGTTCTGTGTGTGTGTGTGTGTGTGTGTGTGTGTGTGTGTGNTCCATACCCATAACACCTTATGAAGCATAAGTGTGAGTTTATAGTGTCAGGTTTCATAATGCATTATAATAGTTGTTCATGCATGCATAACACATTATGAAGCATAAGTATGAGTTTGTAGTGTCAAGTTCATAGCACCTTATAATATCTGTTTATACGTCCATAACAGCTTTTATTCCCAAGCTTGAAACTGAGTTACTGAGGTTTGCATTCAACTTGTTCAGTTCGTTTGAGGCTAATAACTATAAGAATTAATAATAAATATAATACTAATAAGTCTAATAAATGTGATCATTAGGAGCTGTGATTTACACCCTTTAAAAAATGAAATGAAATTGAAATTGACTCCCAGGAGAAACCAAGGCAGTGAGTAAATAAAAGCAGAACGTAGGCTCTTAAAAATTCAAATGTTTGCCTTCAAGGATGTAAATATTACCAAAATTTTAATAGTATTGAAAGCGTGACATTCGTTCTGACAGCCTGCGTGAGTGAAATATAGACTCATGTGGCTGCTTTATGTTTCATCCTTTCCTTCAAAGGGAGTCGAGTTTAGAATAGCAAAGGAAGAAAGAGAATACAACTAAAAAAAATGCGGTTGTGGGAATGAAAACACATTGAAACACACACACACACACACACACACACACACACACACGCACGCACACACACGCACACACACTGGTATGCATATGCAGGTGTACGTGTCTGTTTGCAGCTGCTGCTGCGGTGGCGGTAAAGCCATTGTTACTTAGGAAGAAGAGGCAAAACAACAAAGCAGGTGCTATCGCTCGCTCCCACGCAGTGCCTCTTCTCATTTGTTTGGTGCTTTATTTTCAGGAGGCTAATGCGATAAGAGCTCCGGCACGTGCCTTACCGCATGCCTGACTCACACAGACACGGAGAGAGAGGCAGCGAGCACTCGCCCTCATTTCCTTTAGTGTCCACTTCTCTCTGTTATTCACCCAAACCTGCAGAATCCTGCGCTATTGATGATAACTGCCGTGTGTTAGGCGCTAAGCTGCTCTTTGGCTATGTTCACTTTACCGCATGATGTCACACTAATCCAATCTTCTGCAGATTTTTTT
>CM074954.1:24974710-24992945 GCA_037577455.1 Pangasius macronema
GTGATGAGTGGTGGGTGAATCTAGCCTGTGGCTCCAGTCTGATCTGAAATTGCAAAAACTTCTGCCATGAGCACTTCATCACATTTCTCCTGCTGGTGCATGGTGGTACAACTGTTGTCATGACAACAGACTGGCCAGGTTTCAGTCTGGAATGGAAAATGGAAAAACTTTTCTTCAGTTATTACCCACTGAAGAAAAGTGCTTAGAGATCATCACAGGTTTGTTGGGGCTATCAGACAAACCAACTGCAAAGGAATTGTGCATTTCCTCAACAAAAGGAGCCACTTTCTTCCCATTTTATCTCATTTTATCTCATTTTATCTTTAATTATCCCATTTTCTCACAATTTGGCAATTTATCAATTCACTCCCTATAGCAAGGTTGCCAGAGTTGCATTTTTTGGCCAAACAAGATTTGAAACAAGATTGCAAGTGGGCTTATGTAAAAATAGTCCACAGTCACCAAGTTCATGTTTTCACACAAAAACTTTATTAAATTTAATCAGTACTTACCGATGTGGCAAACAAAGGGAAGGTGTAAGTGCAGACAGCATGCTGTATCTACAATGTACAGAACCTGTCTTCATGTCATAATGAGTTTCATTTTCTTTTTAAGTTGAGCTGGACATTTTGTTGAAACCTGGCAACCCTGTGCGACAGCTAGCAAGTGAGGAGACTCAATTGTGAGTCTCCTGAGTGAGTGAGTGAGTGAGTGAGTCAGTGAGTGAGTGAGTGAGTGATTGAGTGAGTGAGTGAGTGAGGAGACTCAATTGCTAGGTAGCCCACAGAGCTTCGAGGGTAGCCCACAGAGCTTGCATTGGAGGAGACATCTTCTTACCACCATCATTTGTATGGATTTGAATGGTTGTCTTCGCCTGGTTAGAGACAACAGAGAGAGGAGCTCGTTTCACAGACGTTCCACAGCGTTAAGCGTAACTGTACACGGATAAACAGTACAACGTTTCCTTCTTTAATCGATCGAAAAATTGTAATCGTTGGCAAATTGCTGCGGCATAAGAGGAATAAAGCACTTCAAGACATGCTGTTAGGTGTAGGTAAATAATCCATTTCAGCCTGGTAACAGTAACTCTTCATCACATCACCCTGTCGTTGATTATTTTCCTATAACATCATACCACTGAGTGTGTTATTCTTTAATTAATCATGGAACTCAAATGACTGTAACCAAATTAAAAATTAAATTAAGGGGACCATTAAGAACCAGTCAAGTGTAATTTGTGATTAATGACATCTCTGTTAGCACTGCTAGTTTTGACATTGTTAGCATTATTAGCCAAATATCGTGTGTTCATATCAGCTAATTTCATGCCACACCCCTTTCTGAAGCACTTCTCCTGCACCCTGAAGTTGTTCATCTACTCATTCATCTTCTATTCGTCCTGTAGATTACGTAGTGTGTGTCATCATGTTCCCACAATCTGCTCAAGTTTTGAAGAAATTGAATCGTTCATCATAATATAACCTTAAGAAATGTGAAGGAGGGACAATGAACGCAACCGATAATGGCCAATTACCCACAGACAGCAATCAGGAGCGCAGTGCCGAGCAGTAGAGGGGAATTAATGCTAACAGTGTGAATTGCTTTTGGGTGAAGGAGCTAGCGAGGAGGAACGGGCTAGCGCTTTAATTAAATTCTGAGGGGAAACGTAGCCTTCCTATCACATCGCGTCCCTTTTCAATATCGCGTAGTTTACCTCAGGGAAGTAAGAGCGACATTAGGAGTAATAAGTACTTGTTTTTGGCTTGGTTCTTTAATCAGAAACCATATCGCTAACACTGTCTATGAAGCTTATACGAATACATTAATAACATGCTATAATGCATTCATAAGGCATTATAGTTTATAGCGATATGTTTTAAACACTAGCAAAGTGTGCCTCAGATTCTTTGGTGATTGGCGACGTAAAAAAGTGTTAATATTTATAATATTTAAATATTTATATTTACAATGTTTATAAATATATTGCTATAAACAGTTTATAACACGTTAACATATTATACGATCATAAGGCATACATATTATTATACTTATTTATAAAAAGGCATTACCAGGCATTAAAAGGCATTTTAAGCAATGTTTACTCAACATTCATACAATGTTATAAAGCATTCATAAGTCATTACACTTAATACCAAAATGCTTATGACTTATAAACATATTATAAATCCATAAGGCACTCTATACATCCTTATAATCATTTCTGAAAAGGTATGACAGTTTATAGCAATGTTTACTATATACTGCATTTATAAATCAGCAACAGAAAGCATTATAAGAAGCGGTTATAACACATTATATCGCAGAAACCAAAGGAATTCAGACCCAGTTTGCTTAGTGCATAGTATCAACACATTCATAACCCTTTATAATGCATTCATATGGAATTATACACATGGGTATGATTATTTATAATCGTTTATGAACATGCTTTACTGTTTGTAGCGATCTTTATGTTGCATATATAAATTGTTAATATAATACATTGTAAAGAGAGGTTATAACACATTATATCATATAATGGATTCAGTTAACAGTTCATAATGCATTATGGGTCGAATGTGGGATGGGTTTTTAGTATTGTTTACGTAATGTTTTATGAACTCTACTCATAATGCATTATGGTAACAAGTAATTATATCAACACCTTATTATTGCATCATAACATGTTATTCATGTTCATAGGTCAGTATATGTTTGTCCTTTTTAGAAAGTGTTGTTGATAACTTTAACTAGCATGTCTTTCTCTTCTAGTACCTGTTACTGGTAGCAAAATATGTTGCGAATACTACTTATAAGGCATTTTGTTAACAGTTCATAATGCATTATAATGCTCTATGCATTATAGGTAGGCTGGTTATTAGTACTGCTGAGGTAATGTGTTATGTATACTACTTATCATGTATTATGTTAACAATTCATAATACATAATAAAGATAGTTATAAGTAGAACACATTCTTGTAAGTAATTATAACAAACACCTTAGAAATGCATTATAACATGTTATGAATGTATTCATAGAACAGTATACATATGGCCTTTGTAAAAAGTTTTAGCAGTAACATTAGCTATCAAGTCTTACACTTCCAGTAGCTTTACTTAATGCTTCTTTGTTATTGGCAGTGAGGTATGTTACTTATAGACACTACTTATAATGCATTCTGTTAACAGTTAACAGTTCATAATGCATTATAATGACTATGCATTATGAGTAGGCTGTTGTGTTTTTTTTGTATTGTTTGTATAATGTTTTATGAACATTACTTATAATGAATGCATTGTTAAGACAGATAGTTATAAAGTTGATCTCATTTCAAATGATAATGAATGCTTTATGAATGCATTATAACACCTGGTGTTACAAGCATATCCGTGAAGGTCTTTGTTGTTCCTTCGTTCAAAATAAATAAAGAGCCACGCATGAGAGCTGGACTGGTTGGTAATAACGGTACACGGCGTCTATCTTTGTGAGAGAGAAGCGGTGTTTTTAGGCCAGTCATCAGTCATTCTCTGTGATTACGATGCCTCTCATTTTTCTTCCGCCTTTTTGTGCAGCGTACAGTCGAGGATTATTCACAGGAGATGAACACTGTCTGCATAAAGGATGCGCCGCTTTCCGTCCAGCTGGCCGTGAAATAGTACGTGACAGTTATTTGGAAGCGGCGCTCTCGAGCTCTCGAGCTCTTCGGGTTCGCCCGGTTACAGTGAGCTCATCAGTCAGGGACGGGCGTTTCAATCGGCCACGCCGCGTCACGTCACGTCTCACATCTCACGTCTCACGTCGCCGCTCTCTCGCTTTGCTTAAGACACTCAGAGGAACTTTGAAGTGTGAAATGTGATTCCTCTGCCCACAGGACACTTCAATAATAGATGATAGCCGTGTATGATTGTCGCGAGGAATCGTGCGTTTCATCCCCTTCGCTTTTCAATTAGCTCAGTGTTCCTGCGTCGCTCGGGGAATGACGATGGGTTTATTGTGCTGGATGTCGTTGATACGTCTGTTTCGTTTTGCGTTTTAATTCAGGAAACGNTGCAGCATGCCCAGAAACATGACCACGATATCAACAACATGGAAAGCCACATGCTTTAGGCAGTCCTGTAGGCTTGAGCCCCAGGCTGCTATTTTGAGATCTGAATTCAAAATGTAACAACAGAACAGCACTAGCGATAAAAATGAACTACAAATGGTGGCGATTTTTAATTCTTAGCTTTAGCCCTAAGAGGAAAACAAGCAGGGGTAATAAAAGCATAATCTAACAATACACAGTGTCATGAATAGTGATTAGTTACTTGTTTTCTACATTAGCCTTGTAGCGCTAGCGCCAGTCTGAGAAATCTGTGTGATGTGAAAGTGACTGTGCTTTAGCTCTAAGCGTTTAACTTTAATTAACTCGTATTGTTAATTCCTTTACCTTGCTTCTGCATCTTTATTAGCATAGATACTTTTTCCTGGTCAGATGTAAACAGCGCCACGCTCGTAGTGCGGTCTGCAGAGCAGATCTCAGCGCCTGTTTCCGCTTCGCCGCTCGTCCTGACCTTGGCCGAGAAACGAGTCACGATAATGCGCTAATTTAATAAACGTTTCCTGCAGCGCTACAGATTCATGCTCTATTTCTCACACACATTAGACTTAAATATCCCGGAAATTATTTGCTGTCCTTGCGGAATTTAAATCGCTCGTCGTTCCATTTCGGGAAACGATTTAAAAAATAAAACACTTGTGTTGTGCTGTTGTAGGAAAATAAGCACTATTAGTTCCTGCTAGCATGCACCACAGATTTAATCATCTCTCTATAACAGCATGTCACGGAGTGTTTTATTCCTCATAAACGACACCAAGTCACAAATTCAGTTCATTAAAAAGTGATACTGTGTACTTTTTATCCATTTACAGTAACATTTAATGTTTGAACATCCATGAAACGAGTTGTGTTTCTCTTCTTTTTTTCTTCTCTTATGAATAAAAATGCAGCTTGTCATGTTACCAACAAAAGAAAGAAAGAAACCACAATAACAATTGTTGACTGGTACAAAGATCTGACACTGGAGACTCCTTCCATAAATTTTTACCAAATTCTCCTTTGTTAAACAGCATCATTAAGGTAAGATCATACGCTCCCTGTTACTATAGAAACGATAGCGTATTAGAATAAGAGCATTAATATAACCCTGTTTTTTTGCTGATTTGTTATAGAAAGTGAATCTTCTGACCAATCAGAGTCGAGAATTCAACACGCTGTACTTTCACTGCTTCACTTCGCTGTGTATTTCAGTTCATATCCATGCGTAGATGGAATTTTTTTTTAATGTTCATCTCTGGGGCAGTGTTTTTTTTTCTGAAAGCACCATGACACATTTCAGCAGCGCTCCTTACTGTAATGATCGCCGTTATTGAATTTTTACACTCGGGGCTGGGGGAAGACGAGCCGCATGGCCTCAGGACCTCTCACTTTCACGCTCTCCTCCCTTTCACTAGCCAGGCGAGATGCACCACCTGAATAATGTTGGTCATCCTGCTTGGGAAGATGGGGATGGATTTTCTGGAAGAGTGTGTGTGTGTGTGTGTGTGTGTGTGTGTGTGTGTGTGTGTGTGTGTGTGGTTATACTCTGAGCTGGGCCAAGCAGATCAGGCTTTATCAAATTCTTATCTCTTTTCTCAGCCATGCCAGGTTAGCCCATATCCTCCGTCTGTTTGATGCTGCAATGTGCTCCGACATGTCTGATATTAGTTCACTGATAAATCACACACACACACACTCACACTCACACACACACACACACACACACACACACACACACACACACACACGACACCTTCACACTCGTGCTCATGCAGATGTGTCGACATGTTGATACAGGAGCACCTTTCATATTTGATGTGCTTAAAACCAAGCCAAGGGTTTACAGAAGCTTAAAGTCTATTTGGGTCAAAATAGCACCCAATAATTGTAATTAATAAATAAATAAATATTAGTTTAAGAACATTAACACTTCTTAAGCACAGCATAGCACAAATGCTAATTAGTTTAGTTGACTAGCGTATTGATTTAGCTGAGTTTTGCTAATTCTGTTAGCTCTCCAGCAGTAGGTAAGATATGACATTTAGTAGCTAGCCAAGTTTGCAAACAAGTTAGCTAACCATAGGCAGATGGTACAAAAATATTAACCAGTAGCTGTGGTGAATGTTAGGTCAACTACTGTATTTTTTATAATAAAAATGAGTAGCTAGGTTTGCTAACAGGCTATCTATTTTACTGTATATCTAAAACTCGTAGCTGAGTTTCCTGACTAGCTATCTAACAACTGTCATGTAATTTAATCCAACAGCTAGGCTAGCTATAGCTAACAAGTAGCCATGTTTCCTAGCAAGCTAGTGCTAACTATTATAATAGTCAATTTTGGTAATAACTTAGCTAATCTTAGGCCAACTATTACACTGTATAACTATTCCATTGTAAACCAGTAGCCAAGCTGGCTAACTCATTAGCTCATTAGCTCATTAGTTAATGTTATTTTAACTGTTGAATAGTGTAAATAAAACCATTAGCCATGTGAGAAATCTGGCTAACTGTTAGTGAGCTGTGTTACTGCATAATTAGCATTAGGCTAACTGTTAGACTAGCAGTGATTAAACGTGGCGCTGTTTTCACTCGTTTTCACATTTATAAGCAGGTTTTTTTTTATCTGAAGGTGACAGACTGGAGGTGGAAAGCGTGTGTGTGTGTGTGTGTGAGAGAGAGAGAGAGTGTGTGTGTGTGTTTCAGATCAGATAAGAATTTCTACCTGGAGTGTATCGTCTTTCTGTTCTTATCTTGTGAGCAGCTCAAGCCCAATTTCTCGTCAGATAAACGTGAAACCGTCTCACACTCGGTACGACGGAGTGCTGCGCCGTACTACTGACCTTCTCTCAAGATCACTCCACCGGGAGTCTGAATGCAGAAACTAGTCTAATTCTGATACTATTTCAGGATGTGTGTGTGCATGTGTGTGTGTGTGTGTGTGTGTGTGTGTGTGTGTGTAAGGGGTGTGTGAGAGAGAGAGATGAGGCGAGAATAAATGAAACAGGAGCTAATGTTCACACTCTCTGGTGAGAAATTCGAAGCGCTAATCAAGTAGGTTTTAATTCTGGATTACAATACAATGAACGGTATCCATGGCAACGCTGCAGAAGCTGATCCCAGATCAGCTCCAATTCCTTACATTTAAACATTTTTTTAAAAAATTTATGCCATTTTGTTCGATTCCGTATGAACGATTCCGAATGAAAGTTGTAGAAAATGAGGCGCAGAGGATGGCTTTGTAAAATTTCTGGTGTAAAATCGATCACGTGGCATTTTTAATAGAAAGGACCATGTGAGGGAAATTAGGGAGAAATGCCAAAAGACAAGAAAGAAAGGAAGAAAGAAAGGAAAATGAAAAAAAACTAGAGCATGGAAGAAAGAACAAACGGTGAGGATGAACAAAGTGAACGAAAGAAAGAAAGAAAGAAAGAAAGAAATAGAGGAACAAGATAAAAAGAGGACAAAAGAAAAAAGAGGATGAAAAAAGAACAAAAAAGTCAGAAAGAAAGAAAGAAAGAAAGAAAGAAAGAAAGAAAGAAAGAAAGCAGTCACTGACACGACGTTAAGTAAATAAAAATGTCAGGTGACTTTGGCGGTTTGTCGTTAGATTAGCCGACCGTTGGAATAAGTCCTCATCAGGCTGTATGTAGACTCATGCTAGCTGCCTCTGTAGATGTCATTGAGCCTTATGAACTCTGTATGAACTGTCGGTAAGGTACAGACGCTAACCCCGTGCCGAACCCTCATCGTCGTGGCTTTCTGTACGAGTGGATCAGTGGAAATGGTTGCGAATGCGTAAGCGTAAGAGTCCACGCTGGAGCCATTTTGTATGTATGATGCAGGTCACATGACCTTCCTCATCCTCCTCCTCCTCCTCCTCCTCCTCCCTTTCCGTAAGCCCAGAGTCCTTCACGCTGACGTTTCAGATGGTTTTCCTTTCATCCAGACCTGACGTGCTCACGCAGGCTGCACAGAGCCGGAGGATGAGGCCTTTGCCACGCAGCATATGCCGCATTAACGTTTCATGATTGATGCTGCTTTCTCCTCCAGCTGGAAACTTCAAAGGGGCCGCGTCCTCTTTCTCAGCAGCTCTTTCCAGAACCTCGGCAGCGCCTTTAAACCAGAAACTCCGCCAGGAGACTCGACGGCGCGCTCGGGAACAAACAGAAAAATAAAACATTTCATTTCATACGCTGGGTGTTAGGGCTGGGGGATACGACGATATAATATCCGTAGTCTGATGGATTATGTCACGATATGCTGTTTATTGATTTTTTTAATAATTACAAACTGAGACTGGAAGCAGCTGACGCAAACTAAACATTTTGTAATATTTAAATTTATTATTTTTGTTTTAAAATAATTACACATGGACTGTAAACAGCTGATGCAATGTTTCTTTTTTGAAATTGTAAATTGAAATCAAAAATCGAAAATGTTAAGAATTTTTTTTTAATTTTCTATTAAAATTTTTTTTTTTTTTTTTTAAATAAAAAAAAAATACTAAAAAAAACCTCAAAACTCAAAATTATCCTCCGCGAACGTGAAAGTTTGTCCTTTTTTTGTAATTTTTTTAGGTAATTTTTTAGGTAATTTTTTCGTGCTCGCTGCTTAGTATCATTGCGCGCAACTTACTTTCTCATTTTCTTTATGAAAAAATAATCTCATGATAAATTTGCGATAATTTTCCATTTTTGAGATTTCTTTTTTTTTTTTGAAAGGTAGCATCAGAAGCTAAGTATCATCATCATCTTCTTCTTTTTTTTTTTTTTAAATTCAGCACTACTGTGATGCTGGGAAATTGTTTTCAGTCCAGTATGTACTATATATATATATATCTGATGACAGATAAATGCCTTTGAGGATCGTGATGCGATGTTTGTGTCACATCGCCCAGCCTTCCCAGGCGTTACGTGCGGTCCGTTCTTCTCTCTGCAGCTTGCAGTGTTCATGTGTGACAGATTAGACCGAACCAAGCGAAGTGAAGCATCTGGTACCGCAGATACTCCCTCTGTATTGTTGACTCATTTGTGCTGTGTTAATTTAAAACCAAAGAAACCCAAACGAGCGAACTCTGACACTGTAAAATGTGTTACTATTCTCATAATCCCACGCACGTCGTCTTAATGGAGCGTCTCCTCCACTACAGCCATTAAAGCTTCCTCCCCAACGCAGTCCTTCAGCTTCACGCGTTTTTGAGATGTTCATATAAGTGTCTTTTATTCCTCTTGTTACAGCTCGCGTCCTCGTTTAAAAGCTTATCAAGTGAAGATTTCCATTAGCAGGTTTGTTTCGAGCTAACGGGGTAATTGATTAAAAGCATGGCTCTTCTTAATATAGACTTTCTGCTTTGAGCAAACTGCTGATATGTCTTCGTCCTGTTAAAAAAATAAAATAAAATAAAATAAAATAAAATGAAATCTCGCCTGCATTACTCCTTCCGTCTGAATCCCACCTCGGATGTATTCCTGAGCTCATCAGCATGCACAAAGGCAGAGGCACACTTTGGCTTTTTAATTGTTTTAAAAGCTTTCCTGTTTTTCACTTGTCCAGCCCAAAGTGACGCTAAAGCACCTTGAAGTGACGCAAATGAAGCATAATAACCTCTAAGTGCTTTTAGAGTAAAGATTGAGTTCTTTCTTGTTTTTCTTTCCTTTCATGGGCAGTTTTTGCTTCCATAAATAAGAGATTAACTTTGTATAGTGGGGAAATTTTTTAATATTATTATTATTATTAAAGCGTCAGTTTGTCATTTTTATGCTCCACTACTGCACGTGAGGTGAATTGCGATCAGAGTGAAAACACTGACAGACTTCCATCTTCACACTGCTTCGGTTTAATCGCTCTGTGATGATGATGATGATGATGATGATGATGATGATGATGATGATGATGATGAATATCCAGCTGAGGGGCGGAGCTAATCTCCAGTCCGGAAAACTGAAAAGAAGAAATAACCTTCGTCTTCGCTCATATAATCCCGTCCCTCGTGTTAAAACTACACACATCCTGTGAGCTGCCTTCTCTGAAAAAAATAAATAAATAAAAAATCATGCAGTAGTGAGCACAGAAAGTGAAACTTTTCTTCACAGAAAGTGAAGAAACTAGTTTAAAAAAAACCTTCCCACATATAACCCACCCCCATCCCTAAATCATGCACGCCTCGCCGGGTGGCATTTTGGGAAAACATTGAAAAATGTCGAACAGCTTGTCTTGGGCTGGGGCCGGAGATGTTCCCGGCCCGAAAAAATGTAAAAACGAATGTGAAATGAAGAAACTAGCCGAGGAAGTAGATGTAGATGTGTCCTTGTAGAAAAGCCAGAGCACAGCAGGGTGAATCCGAGCAGGGGCGGGGCTTATAGTCGAGCACCCAGCCAGTGCTTTCGTCACACGGCCCCATCGCCTCTGTCAGAACCGTCAGAAGAAAAGGTGCGAGTTGACTTTGACAGGGGGCGGGACTAATGTCTGGACCAGCTGCTTCTGAAAGGAGGAAACCATCAGGCTGTGTTTTATCTCTGTTGAACCCGTGAGTGCCTGTGTGTGTTGTCTTTTAACGAAAATAAACACAGCTGAGAAAATCTTCCTCGGCAGGGGGTGCGGATATTTTTCTGGGCCAGATTTTTTTTTTAAATGAGAAAATGAGCAAAATCCATTCTGCGATTGCTATATTTATTGTTTTGTAGGAAGACTTTTAACAATTACAGATGGCGCCCCTTAATAATAATTTTGTAATCAGCCCCTGTGCTTTCAGCTCCTTTATCCGTTTTCTCAATGATGCATGGAAGTATTCTGTTACGGCTCACAATGCCAGATTCCAGCCTGCTGCCTTTTTTTTTTTCCCGACCTGGGTCTTATATTAAAGTGTGTGTGAGATGGAGGATAAAAATGAAGGATGGAGAGGCGAATGGAGGAGCTGTGAGCCCGGCGGCTGGTAATGGCATTGTTACTGAGTTGTTAGCGAGACGGCTGAGCTCCAGGGCCAGATGTTCCACTTGACATGGTACTTGAGTGGAGAGTCGGTTGGCCAGCTGTCTCCTCATCTCGTCTTTTTTCTCCTAGACCACGCAGCACTTTATTGCCAGGAGCTTTGTAACGCCATGTGATACAAAATAATCACTTTACAGCCGTTGATTCCTCGACTGTCTTTGCTCGGGTCACTCTAGGCTTCCTTCGTTTGCTTTTGCTTACACGTTATTAGCACAGCGCCGATTTTCAGCGAATTAAAACCCTTTTCTTTGAACTCTGTTCAATCCCAATACCTTCACCTTCATGTAAAATGCATGATTGTAAAAATTCATACATCAAAAACCTCCTGGTGTTATTCCCCGGACGGAGTTATATTTAAGGAGTGCGGGCCGCAGCGTTTCTCACAGCCTCCTCTGGAGAATTTCGGACCTGAGAATTATGGGTCTGGTGAACCGGGTGCAGGCATTATTCATGCTCAGGCCCCGATCGGAAGTGGTGCAAGGCACACAGGAGAGACACCGACGACTTAAAAATGCCAGACTTATCCACAGAGTCTTTGGCCTACTTGTCTAAAATTGAGGAGGACATTTTAATGACATGTCTCTCTCTCTCTCTCTCTCTCTCTCTCTCTCTCTTTTTTTTTATCATCATTATATTTCAATGTGAATGGAGGTCGATTGTAAAGCATTCTCTCAGAGAGTATTAACATGTAAAACAGGGGGTATATACAGTATTCATTCTTATATACCTTTATTCAGTGTCTTACTACAATCTTACAAGAAATTAGAATAAAGTGGTAAAATGAAGAAGGAATGGAGATTAGATAAGATGTGGATGAGCAGGAAAATGCGGGAAACTTGTTAAGCGCGTTGTAAAAATAGAGCGCGGAGTTTAGAAGGCTGCGGAAGAAATGAGAGTATTCGTGTTTTTTATTATTATCCATCACACTTTCTGTGTCTCTGGGAGCGCATTACCTCCGTAAAGGCTGTCTGTGTAGCACATCTGGCACAAAAACAGCACCACTGTATTCAACACCTGCTTTATTCCTCCATTTTATGATTTTATGAAGATTAAACGGTAAAAGAAAAACAACCTTAGACTTTCTGTTAATATTCAGTGATGTTATCGACTTCCAAACTTTAAATGATTACACTATCTCGGAGATATTACAACCTTGCCACTGTAATGAAGTCTTCTATCTTCTTTCCGCAGCTGGAACGACGTTCATCTTCGGGAAGGGTGGAGGTCTCATCACCTACAACTGGCCGGCTAACGAGCGTCCAAGCACGCGCATGGACCGTCTGACGGTGGGCTTCAGCACCTCGCTGAAGGATGGAATTCTGGTGCGCATCGACAGCGCTCCGGGTCTGGGAGACTACATCATGCTACACATTGTGAGTCTGTTTATTTAAATAATGAATTGGCTCCAGGGTTCCCGGGTCGATCCTGAGCTCGGCTCAGTGTCCGTGTGGAGTTTTACACTGTGATGTTCTGCCTGTTTTCGGGTCTTCTGGGTTTCCTCCCAGAAACACGCAGGTGGGAGGATTATGTGTGTGTGTGTGTGTGTGTGTGTGTGTGTGTGTGTGTGTGTGTGTGTGTGTGTGTGTGTGTACGGCAATGGACTGGAGTAACGTTCAGATGTCACACATAGCGTTCCCGGGATAGGCTCCAGATCTATGCTTATAGAAGATGAATGAAGATTATGAATATCACTCCTTTACTTCTTTCTAATAATTCATAGTAATGAATGTTGCTATTGCGAGCGATAACTGAGGGTTAAAATCAGACACCAGACAATGTGGCCTCAGGAAGAAAAGAAAAAAAAACAGATTTTGTATGGAGATTGACCCGGGTTATGGTTCTGCCTAGGGGCGGAGTTAGTGTACCTTTTCTTACGACTTCTTTTATACAAAAACAAACCACATCGCTCAGCTTCTCGCTCATTACGTTCGGACCTGCAGCATTGTCATGGTCCTCACTCATGCACTAACACTCCCCTCCCTCCTTTCTCTCTCTCTCTCTCTCTCTCTCTCTCTCTCTCTTTTAAAGCCATTACTAAACCCAGTGCTTTTCACTGGATGCGCATGTAGTCATTTCTGTAGCATTTACATTGCGCCAACTAAAAGCAGCAATTTGACTCGCATTTGAATGATGGACTTACTCAGAAAAATAAAAAATAAATAAAAATTAAACCACTAATGGCAGTTCGAACCGTGTGACAGCTCCAGGAAACAACGCCTGCATATGGAAAGTGGCAGCAGTGGCGTGTGTGTGTGTGTGTGTGTGTGTGTGTGTGTGTGTGTGTGTGTGTGTGTGTGTGTGTGTGTGTGTGTGTGNTGTGCGTGTGTGTGTGTGTGTGTGTGTGTGTGTGTGTGTGTGTGTGTGTGTGTGTGTGTGTGTGTGTGTGTGTGTGTCACCGTGACACCCTGACGATTATAGAAGTGGGTAGACGTGTTGCTTGTTATCAGATCTCGGTGCTAATCCCTGATGAAGATGAAATATGAAATCCTTCGTCACGTTCACTGACAGGTGCAATCTTCTTCCACTTTTGTCTTTCTTTCTTGTTTTTTTTTTAAAGCTGGTCTGCATTAGAAGCTCCAGCGCCATGCACGGACACACACGTGTCGCACGAGCCTCTGTACGTGTAGAGTTAGTCAGCTGAAGGGCAGCTAGTTTTAGACGAGCATGAACTAGGTTTTGTTGTTGTTGTTGTTTTTCCCTCCCCGTGTGCTCGCGCTTATTAATAATTAACCCGTGCATGATGATACGCAGCAGCGCTGCAGAGGTGCGGAGTACGCACGCCGCCGATCGGCCGTCTCTGCATCGCATTTTTAAAGTGTCAGGATCGATGAGGACCTCCACTCCAATCACTGATATCCGATATCCACTCCTTTTACTTATTTAACCCTTTCATGCACAACATCGTTTGGTCAGTGTATCTAGTCTTTTTTTTTTTTTACAAAGTTTCTACATAAAATCCCAAAATCAGCCTCTAATATGAGCTGCATCCTGCAATAGCTGTAAGTCGTGTAAATTTTGTAAACTGCAATTTTCTATCATTTTGGTTATCCAGATTAAAATATTTTAGATTTGAATGTTAACATTTTTTATTACGAGCGCACTGAAATCATTTTTTTCCAGGTATAATGTTTTACAACTTTCCCCCCTTATGGTAGTCTTACACAAGCACAGTTTAATTTTTTTAAACTAAAAGTCAAATTTTTAGATTTTATATAACACACACACACACACACACACACACACACACACACACACACACACGTATATATATATATATAGGTGTATACCCGTGACGAGACAGGAAGTGGCTGGGGCTGTGAATAATCCACCGATGGATGCCAGTGCGATAATTAACTCACTGCTCTCGAAGACGAGAGAGACATTTTTAGACATTGTTTACCAGCAGGGTGGCTTTAGCTCATGAATAATATATGGGAATAGTGAACTACCTCTATTCTCTTTTTCTCTTTCTCCCTCTCGCTCTGTTTGGAAATCCTCTTTGGTTTACAAAAGGTCATAAAACTGCTTCAGGCTCGAGACATTTTTTTTTTTCCTCTTAAATTCAGAAATACAATTATATTCACCTACACATTTTTATGGATTTGAGTAATTCTAAAAAACAGTCTGTGCTGGGGATTGGACGAAGGGACGAGATGTGCATGGGACATTACAGCTTTAGTGATTGAGCTTAAACGAAAATAAACCATTGGAACCGCAATTAACCATTGGTTTGTTTCAACAGGAAACGCATGCTTATACTACAGCCTTTAAATAATAAATAAAAAATATGGCATTGGCGTGGTATAAGAGGAATAAAATTTCGTCGTCGTCGCTCCGCCCCATCGCTGATTATTTACGACATTTAATATGGAGTGTATTCCTCTTCACTCTCAGTCTCTGACCTCTGCATTTATTTAGCTCGTCTGACTCCAGAGCTCTTCAGCACCACGCAGCTCGGATCTCAGATATCCCGCTAGGATCGTCACGCTCCGCTGCAGCGCTGCAACGCATGCACACACGCCTCATTCTGCCGCTTTAGCTGTGTCGAGCAAGCCGCAGGCGATGCGTTATTGCTGCTGCTGCTGCTGCTGCCGCTGCTGCTGCCAACTCATTTGCGAGATCTGGAGCAGTGTTTCAGAGCAGAGGGAATTGAGTTGCCCTTGTAAAATCCACACACTCGCTCGCCTTTGATGCTGCATTTGATTAGCGGGAATTAGTACATTACCAAATTAGAACGTTCTTTTCTTTTATTTTATTTGTTCAGGAGATGTGCTGGATCTTCTCCTTCTCATTTAAACCAGAGATAATTGGTTGATCATGAAGGTTTAAAGCTTAATGATCAACAACTAGAAAAGGAGAGTATTCGCACAGCAACCTCTACATTATTGAGGCTAATTGCCGAGATAAAAAGACGTGTCGCAGGAGAAAGTTAGTCAAAATCTGGTGCTATTTTTGCGCTCGACCTCGTCACTTTTGTTTGCTAGTTGAGTAACGATGTGACCAAATACGAATATGTTAATCGCATTGAGCAGATAATGCGTTCTAAACAGATACAAATACTAATACGAAAGCTTGCCAGAAGCAGTCAGATGTGAAGCTAGCGGGAAAAACAAAGACCACGTCCATTAACAGGAACATGAACGTGTGACATTACAGCATTCTTTCACTTCATCCTTAGTAACTGCCTGGTCAGGGTTTAATGCAGTGGTTTAAATTACAAACAAAAATAAAAGCTATATGAGCGAAAAAGTCTCTAGTCAAGATGAATTATGAACCGGTGTGATATCGCTGAGGTTGATGGAAGACGTTTAGGCCACGCCCACTTGAGGGTTAACTCTGAATACAGATACAGATACAGATACTGATAGTGTCATTGCGTTTCAACCACCAGAATATTAAGAACAACACCATAATGCTATGACTTGTCTATTTTTCCATTTTTTCCGTTTTACTGTTGCGGCGTCTTTCAAACATGCCACATAATGAATGGAGAGCCATAACAGAAGCTGAAAGTTTTACCGCCTCCTTGATAAGAGAAACCTGCCTTCACTCAGCTCCCGTACTCATAACTAATCTTCTCTTCACTGTCATCGTCCTGCCAGCTCAAGGCTATTTATTAATTAATCGTTAACTGATAACTCCAGTGATGTCAGTGTATTTTCGATGTTTGTAGACAGACACCACATCGCGAAGAGAGCGAGGGGATGCTACGCAGACTTCGTACGTCATTAATGATGAATGGATGTCCAAAAGCACCATCTGCTTGTGGTGATACTTGCCAAGGATTCTCCCAACGTGTTAGGAAAAGAGAGCGAGAGAGACAGAATGACAGCGGCGACGATTTCCCTGCTGTTTGAGGAGGAAAAATATATGTACCCAGTCAGCATATTAGCTTGAAGGCCAGTCCATGACATGACATTCCAAGGCTCACACTAATTGGCGAAAGTTTCGAGTGAAGAAAGTGGATTTTGTAATCTTTGCTCGTCTGTAACGTAGGGAAAGCACTCCTTTTGCAGAGATGTCGATTTGTTGTAAGAATGCTCTCTAGTCATTAACAGCAAATGCCTTCATTCCTACCGCTGAACAGCAGGAGGTTAGTGTATAATTAGCGTAAAAAAAAAACTAAATGGATCTACAAATTGCTTCTGCTCAGCCGTAGACTTTTTCTGTAAACGTATAGGTACCCGCCGGTCTTAGAAAGTTAAACGAAATTTCCAGGACACGTGTCGGACGTGACTCTTCATGTGATCTGATCGCCTATAACACCGTTAACCACACTGTTTCCATTTTCACAAACGTACAATTAGAGCAGATATGCAGGCGTGTTAAATGCTAAGGTCCAGCTGCACGTTCTGGGCCGTGTTTCGCAGGGCACTGTTAAATCACTCAGAGCAGAGCGGAAAAGTCAGAAGAGTTGCGTCGGGTCCGCGCTCACAAACCTGTTGAGGGAAATGCTGTAAGATGGAAGGATGTGAGTGTGCAGGAAATCAATGGCGCTCATTGTTTAATCAGAGAGAAGCTAACCTCCACACTGCCTGCTGAGGTGCAGCCATGCTAGTGGTCTTTCACTGTACACAGCGCCTTCCAGACCTGTGATCTTATGGTGCAATCACTTAACCTGAAAATATTATATACTATGTACATGCTGTATTTTAAGCTGTATTTTAAGCTATTCTTCAATAACTACTGATGTGAGGAGGAACTCCAACATGTTCTATAGTTATTGCGTCATTTTAGGATGATGTAGGTTATCTACAGCACAGGTAGAATATAGCATGGTGGAGTATAACGGGGAGGAGCGTACCAGGGTAAAACATAACATAACATAACATAACATATGGCTTAACCAGAACAGGATTAATCATACTGGGGAGGAACATAACAGGGTTAAACATAACAGGATTAAACATAACAGGATTAAATATAACAGGGCTAAACATAACAGGGCTAAACATAACAGGGCTAAACATAACAGGGCTAAACAGAACAGCGCTAAACATAACAGCGCTAAACAGAACAGCGCTAAACAGAACAGCACTAAACAGAACAGCGCTAAACAGAACAGGGTTAAACAGAACAGCGCTAAACAGAACAGCGCTAAACAGAACAGGGCTAAACAGAACAGGGCTAAACAGAACAGGGCTAAACAGAACAGCGCTAAACATAACAGGGCTAAACATAACAGTGCTAAACATAACAGTGCTAAACATAACGGGGCTAAACATAACGGGGCTAAACAGAACAGGGCTAAACAGAACAGGGCTAAACAGAACAGCGCTAAACATAACAGGGCTAAACATAACAGCGCTAAACATAACAGCGCTAAACATAACAGCGCTAAACAGAACAGGGCTAAACAGAACAGGGCTAAACAGAACAGCGCTAAACAGAACAGGGCTAAACAGAACAGCGCTAAACATAACAGGGCTAAACAGAACAGGGCTAAACAGAACAGCGCTAAACATAACGGGGCTAAACATAACGGGGCTAAACATAACGGGGCTAAACAGAACAGGGCTAAACAGAACAGCGCTAAACATAACAGGGCTAAACATAACAGCGCTAAACATAACAGGGCTAAACATAACAGCGCTAAACATAACAGCGCTAAACATAACAGGGCTAAACATAACAGCGCTAAACATAACAGCGCTAAACATAACAGGGC
>CM074954.1:24992971-25011416 GCA_037577455.1 Pangasius macronema
AGCCATAACTGTTTAAATATGTAATTTTGTTATTAATGAAAGAAACATTAAGTAATTTTGTACTTCAAAAAAAGAAAGAAAGAAAGTGTACAATCAAGAACATGAGCATTCGAGCACATCGAGCTCATTTCTGTTCCCATCTCGGTTTATCTCGAACGCGTGAGGCTGCATGCGTGAGGCTGCACACTAAAGCGTTACTGATGTGCAGGTTTCGGTGAAGCTGCTTAAATGAGCCTGACGTCTGAAGATTCATCTAAACGCTCCTCCAGTCGCGACCTCATGAAAAGAATCCCGCATTTATCTCTCTTGCTGTTGGCTTATGAATCAATACGTCAGGGTTTAGCGTTACCTGCTAATGCTGTTTGAAAATCAAACCTCCACATCGCCGCGGCTGCAACTGACATCTGGTCAGATACGTTTCTAATCACGTTCCCGGCGATGGGGTCCGACGCAAACACACACAGACACACACCGATGCTTTATTTCATAACCCAAATCAGGTTACTTTTGATTTTTATTTCTTTCCCCACTTATCAACATGAAAGAAATCGCTTTTCAGTCTGGATAGTTTTCATTTGGGTGGCAGAGCGGCAGGGTCGGAGCGGCTCGCAGGCTCCACGGTGGCGACGTGGCGAGATGTGAGTGCTGTAACCTAATCCCCCCGAGGTATTTTAGATCTGGAAGTTGATTTAAATTGGCCAGCGGTTGAAAGCATGAAAGATGAATGTGAGCCATTTTTGATCAAAAAAAAAAAAGAAAAAAAAATCTCTTGGCCACAAAGGTCATCCTGAGCAGCGCGCATCGATTCTCCGAGTTTAGGAACTTCAGCTCGGCAAATCGTCCAGAAATGGTGATGCTTCCGGAAGGATTTTCTTCAAACAGCGGTTGAATTACAAGCTGATTGATCATCGCTGCTTTTTTGGGCTCGTTTTCCAAATTGGAACTGCAACTACCTATCTGACACCGAACACGAAATCTACACACTCCTTACTTTCAGAGGTCCACCACGACAATTAGGGAAATAATCCATGACGCGTCAGGCGCTCGCACCGCAGAGCATCACACCCCCAGCGCTTTATTCCTCTTACACCACAGCAGCCGGGCACTGATTACAGCTTTTATAAATTAATGAAAATGATGTCATGATTTTTATCCATCCAGTGTAAACTCCTCGTCCCTGAGCACGTCACAGCTTTACCTCTGACTGTTACAACCCTCTGACACTGGAGACTCCTTCCCTAAATATTAAATAAACCTCACCATATCCATAGGAACAGTTACGCACTCGCGGTTTATGTCGAGCGTCCGCCGTGAATGAGCTGTTGCTATGGAAACGATTTGACTGTCGTCAGAGCTGCTGTTATAGAAAATTACCCAACGCCTGCTGACCAATCAGAGCCCAGAATTCAGCGACATTTTATTAACGGTGTCGCGCTGACTTGTCCAGCGACTCATGTGCTTATTACCAGTTTAAAAAGCAAAGAGATTTTACAGTTGCAGGAAATTACAGTGTGAAGAGAGAAAAAATTCAGCCGTGTTGGTAAAACTTCAAAGTGCACTTTTCCGTGGGTTTATGCAGCTTTTTTTTTCTCTCTTGTTCTTCCGTTTTTTTTTTTTCCCTGCAGAAGCAAACATATTTACTGGAAAAGCAGGAGGGAGGCGAAAGCGCTAGCTGTGTTAGCTGTGCGAGTTCATCGTGTCGCTCTGCATTCGCCTCACGGAAATGGAGATGGTAATTGCATGTTCTGGGGGAAAAATTGCGGCCTGTCTGACTGCTTCCCCTGCAATTCAGGAATCACGGAGTGTGAGCAGAAATCAGAAAGCAAATGTGTTCGTGTGAAATGACCTCCTCTTTGAGCAGCGCTTTCAAATGGGTTAAGAGTGTGACTGTGTTACCCGGGGCATGGCGAGCCGCACTGCTGAAAATGATCAAACTCACTCTGTGTGTGTGTGTGTGTGTGTGTGTGTGTGTGTGTGTGTGTGTGTGTGTGTGTGTGTGCTGTAGCAGGCAGTGAGCATTTATTACAGAAATTGCTGACCTCAGGCGTAACTCCGTCTATAAAGGAGTTACGTGAGAGTTACGCAAACTGTCTCGCTTACACGTGATTCTGACCTTGACAGAAAGAAAGAAAGAAAGAAAGAAAGAAAGAAAGAAAGAAAGAAAGAAAGAAAGAAAGAAGGGATAAAAACCGAGGAGAGGAAATGAGAGAGGATAAGGAAAGAAAAAGGAGGATGGGGGAAAAAAGAGCAAAAAAAGTGAGCATGAAAAAAGAACAGAGAAAAACGGATGGAAGAAAGAAAAAGAGAGTACAATAGAAAGAAAGAAAAAAAAGAAAGAAAGAAAACTCAGGAGAGACAATGAGAGAAGATGAAAGGAAGAAAAAGAGAAAGAAAGAATGTAAGAAAGAAAAAGAAGAAAAGGGATGAAATAGAGGGTGAAAAAAATGAAAGAAAGAACAAAAAATGTGTCTGTAGGAGAATGCGAGAGGACAAAAGGAAGAACAATTGAGGGTGAAGGAAGGAAGGAAGGAAGGAAGGGAGGAAGGGAGGGAGGGAGGGAGAGAGAGAGAGAGAGAGAGAAAGAAAAAGAAAGAAAGAAAGAAGATTTGTAGAATGGAATCCTGCGGTTTTTTTTGTGCAGCTCTTTAGATGTAACCCTTCAGTAAGTTTATAGAGGAGTTTATGCCACGTGTTTATTTACGTGTTTATGTCACGTGTTTATGCCACGTGTTTATTCTGAAACCCTTTGCGCATTTTTGCAGCGTGTGATCAGCGTCTGTGGATCAGGATCCTGGGCGTGTCGCTGTGAAAGTGTTCAGGTGGTTAATCCTCTCATTCACTCAGCTGAGCTTTTTGTCTACATTTTTTAAAAGAAATTCAGCCCCTAATGAAGAAGGTTTATCACACAAATAGAGCAAATCCTTTAATCGGTGTGTGTCGATAATCCAAAAGCAGTTAACGTCCCAGAGAAATTAATTTATTCACCGTGTATTCGAGGCCTTATCTGCTCTCGCTAATGCTAATCAGAAAGGAAAGAAAGGAGGGAAAAAAGTGATAAATAGTCTGGAGCAGGAACAACTAAAAAGAGTTTTTTAATTAAATATTTTCATTCTCTCTCTCCCTCTCTCTCCCTCTCCCTCTCTCTCTCCCTCTCTCTCTCTCCCTCTCCCTCTCTCTCTCCCTCTCTCTCTCTCTCTCTCTCTCTCCCTCTCTCTCTCTCCCTCTCTCTCCCTCTCTGTCTCTCCCTCTCTCTCTCTCTCCCTCTCNCTCTCTCTCTCTCTCTCTCTCTCTCTCTCTCCCTCTCTCTCTCCCTCTCTCTCTCTCTCTCTCCCTCTCTCTCTCTCCCTCTCCCTCTCTCTCCCTCTCTCTCTCCCTCTCTCTCTCTCTTCCTCTCTCTCTCTCCCTCTCCCTCTCTCTCTCTCTCCCTCTCTCCCTCTCTCGAAGGCAGAGCAGTCTCTCTGTATTTTTCCCCTGGAGTTAGCAGTAACTCACACTACCTTCCTACTTCTTTTTTTAAGATCTGCTGCATAAGAGCTTTAACAATCGGAGCGCCCAGGCGGGTGTCACGCTGGCTCGAGCGAGGAAACTGATTGGTAGAGTGTCTGATGGATTAGCGCCGCCATTAAATAATCAAAGTGGGTTTTAAAGCAGCTGAAGTGCAGCCCTGACGCAGGGGAAATTGAGATAACTGCTGCTGAGGGGAGGGAATTTTTTTTTTAAATAATAAAATAAAAAGGCAGAGTAAGTGTTCAGTGGGAAAAAGTCATGCTAACAGCATGCTGTGTTTCTCAGTACGTCCTGCCTTCCGTCTCGGAATCGTTCTAATGCGTGTTATTATGTGTTCTGACGTGATTTAAGTGTTCGAGACACTCAACTGCCTGACATCCACAGCAGGAAGTACAAGAACTGTGTAACTTTTAAATAAACTTCTCTTAAGTAAAGAAAACTTAAAACTTAAGTAAACGTCTCCGTGGACACGTTCAAGTAAACGTCTCCGTGGACACGTTCAAGTAAACGTCTCCGTAGACACGTTCAAGTAAACGTCTCTGTGGACACGTTCAAGTAAACGTCTCCGTGGACACGTTCAAGTAAACGTCTCCGTGGACACGTTCAAGTAAACGTCTCAGTGGACACGTTCAAGTAAACGTCTCCGTAGACACGTTCAAGTAAACGTCTCCGTGGACACGTTCAAGTAAACGTCTCCGTAGACACGTTCAAGTAAACGTCTCCGTGGACACGTTCAAGTAAACGTCTCCGTGGACATGTTCAAGTAAACGTCTCCGTAGACACGTTCAAGTAAACGTCTCCGTGGACACTTTTAAGTAAACGTCTCCGTAGACATGTTCAAGTAAACGTCTCCGTAGACACGTTCAAGTAAACGTCTCCGTAGACACGTTCAAGTAAACGTCTCCGTGGACACTTTCAAGTAAACGTCTCCATGGACACTTTTAAGTAAACGTCTCCGTAGACATGTTCAAGTAAACGTCTCCGTGGACACGTTCAAGTAAACGTCTCCGTAGACACGTTCAAGTAAACGTCTCCGTAGACATGTTCAAGTAAACGTCTCCGTGGACACTTTTAAGTAAACGTCTCCGTAGACACGTACAAGTAAACGTCTCCGTGGACATGTTCAAGTAAACGTCTCTGTGGACACTTTCAAGTAAACGTCTCCGTGGACACGTTTACGTTTACCAATGCTTATGTAAATGACAAGTCGAAAAGCTTTTTGTGAAATTTTTATTGAGCTGAGTTACTTAATTGTAGTTAGAGTCAGAAAAGGTTTTTATCTCATAAGGAGCTCCATGAGAAAGCGTTGATCCTGAAGATAAACGGGAGTTAGCGTGATTATGAAGTTCCTCGCCCTAACGAAGAGCAGCCGTTAGTGGAGGGAGCGCTCCTCAGGCAGGGTGGAGCATGTGTGAGTGAAAAATCCACCTTTCACAGACTGATATTAGACTGAAGAGATTTTATTCAAGGACACGGACCCCGGTGTGCTTTTATTCAGCTCCCTCTTTTCTCGGGGACGGCGGCCACAAATCTCTCTGCGGTGGCTGCACTGAGAGGCAGACAGGTAGGTAATTGCGTGTGCTGCCTCGCTCATTGATCTCCAGGCAGCTCTCACCGAGCAGGCGTTCCAGTCGAGATTCCAGGTTGTTCCGACCCGCGAATCGGTTGTTCTGCAAAATCTTATCTTCCTGACGCATTGTGTGAGACGCAGCTGCTTCAAACTGAGGAGACAGAAGCTGTTAGAGAGACGTCTGACTTTCAGGAGTTCCAGAGTTCGTGATGGACTGCTTTCTACTCAAAACTCGGAAAAGAGGCAGCACTTTAAACGACACCGAGTTCTACAAGAGAGAGAGAGAGAGAAAAGAGAGAGTGATGAGGGAACGACCGGTAGCTGTTTAAGTGAGAACAGGAACTAAACGAACAGAAAGTGACCTGTCATTTGTCGATTAATAGAAATTGTTCAAATCGCTGTGGTATTAGAGGAGTATAACACTTCAGAGCATGCTCACTGTGTGATGTCACAGTACGCGTAACGCTTTGGACCAATCACGGCCTAGAGGACACTTTGACACGGTTTCAGAGCCTGCATGCTAAGCAAGCTAGCTAATATTAGTGACAAATAAAGCCATGGTTGTTATGGTAACACTGTACTGTGACAGGTCTGGCTACTGTTAAATAAATAGTTCCTACAATCCATTATACTTCGTTTTCCCAGTTTCGGATCTAAATGCGTTGCACTGCTTCCGCTAGGAAAAGCATGGATGCTGAAATGTCGTATGTACAATGGATCGCAGCCTAAAATCCGACTTGTTTTGCCATGTGACGAATACTAGCAAGTGTACTAGCAGTTAGCGCGTAACTAGCCGGGACAGCAGGACGGCGTTTAAGCGTCGATCCCGTGACTTTCTGAGCATAAACGGTGCAGTAACTGATGTTGAGAAGGATGAATGAGTAACAAACTGCTTTCTTCATTACACTCTGAAGCACGGTAGCACGTTACCTGCGAGCGCACTGTGCCGCGTTTCACATCTAATAAAAAGTGCAACCTTTTTTAAACAGCTCCAGCCATTTGTTTCAGCCTTCACAGCTTGTAGAACATGCTAGTCTTGCTGTTGCTAGGGCACTCCCTTGCCATCGCTTCAGCGCCTTCGTTTAAGTGTTTACACACAGCTTTAAGTGATAAAATAGGTGCTCCTAGCAAAGCTAGCAAAGCCTAGAGTGGATTTGCGCTGTTATCAGACACAGAGTCGCTTCTGTAATTGCTGCGCAGAGCTGTCGAGACGCCCCTCCATTCCACCGAGCTGTCTGTTTGTGTCTCCTGATGCCGTGTTTGCTTTAGCTGTCGCTCGTCTCGTCTTGATTGGCAGGCGCCGTTGTTCTTGCTTTGTTTGACGGAGCAAAAACAGACGGTAGTGTTTGATTGCGTTTGACTCCAGCTCACGGCAGAGCTTCACCGGCTCCCAGTCTGCCCTTCACGTACGCTAATAAGGCCATTAAGGCTACTAAGACGGCAAGCAAGCGAGAACATAACCAGCCACGGTGTGGAAGCTGCGGCCAAGCAAAAGTGGCAGCTTTGCATGATGTCAGGTGACATTTAGAAGCACTTCATGGTCTTGACACCAGTCAGGAAAACAAAATATGGAAAGACTTAGCGGTGTAAATGAGCACTGTCAGAAAGAAGGACAGAAAAAAAAATCCCAAACGTCAAACTCAAGCCACAAAACTTCAAACCACCTGCGCTAATCTTAACCTACATGTGACCTTGGGTTTGAAACTGAAACTGGGTTTGAAACTGAAACTCGATCGTCTAATAATTTGCATATGAGATGTGATTGGCGTTCAGCATACTGTGACATCACACTGAGGATTTACATATCTTACATACACCTCAGATTTTGTGAATTTAATCGTGTGCTAATAGATTTAATCAGAATCAGCCTCACACGAGAAAGGAGCCGTTTAAACTGTGCGTGGTTACTGTAACCAATCACAGAAAACTTTTATTTATCGTTTGTGGAAGGAGTCTCCAGTGTCAGCGCTTCATAGCAGTCAGAGCTATAATTTTCCAACGTGGGAAAGTTAACGCTTTGTGGTTTCTTGGTAACATGACAAGCTGCGTTGCCTCATTAATATCTCGAGAGAGAGAGAGAAAGAAGGGGTAATGAACGGATGAATGAAAGAGTGAATGAATTAATGTTTATTATGAATTAATATTGTCATGAAACCGTAAGCGCTAAGCGTAAACGTCACGCCCGTGTGCGCTATACAGACTTTCAGCATTGTGATGATAATTTCGTGATCGTGCGATGTTTCGTTAGGAAACGCGTACGCCCCTCCCCCACACCGCACCCCCCTCCACCCTCCCTCCCACACCCTATCAGGCTGCGCTGATTAATTACTGCTCCAGCTTAATGAAGCGTACACGGTGTGATGATGGCTCCTCTTTAAAACAAATTAAAAGTCACTCCGAGGCGTTTGCGTTTCACGTCTCGCTCGCTTCTCTCGGCGCTCCTCCTCTCTGTTAACATCGCGTAATATAGATTTATTTTGCTTCAGAGGATGTTTCCTCAAGGCTGTCATTGCTCACTGTGAAGGAACAGGAGGAGATGTATGTAATGTTGACGTGTGCTATAATAGCTCTTTTCTGTTTTTTTTGTTTGGAAATATTGACTTCCTCCTTGAACGACATTCAGTGGAAAAACATCTCCACCCGTTATGCTCTAAATCTGAAAACTGAAAAAGGGAAATAGATTTTTTCTCCTGTCAGCAAAGTTAATGCATGCTGCGCCTCTCCACCTTCACGTTGTTCTGCCTCTTTCTTTTCTTTTCTTTTTTTTTTTCACGGTAAGAATGTCGATGTAGCAAGTTCCAGCCAGATTAAATGTTGCCTAGCAGCTGCCGCTGTTTTGTAGACCCAACAGCCTTGGCAAGCGAATCAGCAGCTCGCCGTGAATTAAAGAGCTTTTTCTGCCTCATCGCCATGTTTGATATCTCCATAAGCTGCTCTGGAGACTCACCAGCTCCTCGGCACAGATGCTCTCTCACACACACACGCACACACACACACACACACANGACAGTCTTTCATAAACAGCGCTCTCATCACTTTTCTGTCAACGCCTGAGTTTGTGTTGTCACACTTCTAAACATATCTAAATGTTTTCATAAACATCATAAAGATACATACACACACTATATGGCCAAAAGTATGTGCACCCCTGACCATCACACCCGTACGTGGTTCTTCCCCAAACTGTTGCCACAAAGTTGGAAGGTCTAGGTTGTACAGAGCGTCTCTGTGTGCTGTAGCTTTACAGTTTCCCTTCACTGGAGCTCCAAACCTGCTCCAGCATGACGACGCCCCTGTGCACAAAGCGAGCTCCATGAAGACATGGTGTTGGAGGTTGGAGTGGAAGAACTCGAGTGTCCTGCACAGAGCCCTGACCTCAACCCCACTGAACACCTTTGGGATGAANAAATCCCCACAGCCTCGCTCCAACATCTAGTGGAAAGCTTCCCAGAAGAGTGGAGCTCATTATAACAGCACACACAGAGGGAATAAATCTGGAATGGGATGTTCAACAATCACGTATGGGTGTGATGGTCGGGTGTCCCAATACTTTTGGCCATATAGTGTACATACATACATATATACATCTTATATATATTATATATTGTTCAACACCAGCAGGCTTGCATGAGGTTTTTCTGATCATCTTTTCTCTTAATGCTAGCTCGCTAATGCTAAGCATTAGCTGTCATGTCCGGATTTCTGGAAAATGTGGAAAGATTTGGGGAAGAAAAGGCGAAGGGTGTGTCTGTGATGTCCTCAAGTCACCATATATGGGCAAAACCACACCCACTAGACCATGTGTTGTAGTTTATGTGCAAGGCAATGCTCAGTACTTGTCGTAAAATTTGTGAGTGTGTATCTGTTTGGTCATTAAAGGTCGTACCGTCGACTTCATTGTTAACGATGCTTCGTAAGCAGCATCTGTGTGTATATGTCCTGGAAAACGATTTCTTAAATAGAGCGTAAATTCTGATGAAGTCCTGCTTTAAAAGCTAGCACAGGCTGTGAGCAGCGAGGCCGTCGCGTTCAGGAGTGTGCTGCTGGTGTGTGTTGTGTTGTGTTGTGTTGTATTGTGTTATTTTCTTCTCCTCTCCTGTCTGATGGAGTAATTATGGAGGAAGCCTCCCCCGGCGTGGTTACCCTGACATGCTTCAAATCCTAAAACAACACCCCACCGCCGCTCCTCGCTCTCCGCCGTCACCGCCGTCGTCTCGAGACAGCGCTCTAAAATCCCGTTTCAAGCTCAATTTTAATCACACCTTCATTTCCCAATTATAGCTCCTCGCTCCCAGAGAAGCACATTTCAGCCGCAAATGCTGGATTATCTCCCTCTTAAACCACTCAGTTTTCCTTTAACACTCATTGTCACTTTGCAAACTGCTGAAAGACACAAATGGAGGAAAAAATAATAAAGTAATGCAGAATATTACACTGTAAAATAATTACACTGTTTTATATTCATACCTATTCTTCCATCCAGACACTATAATGAGTATAATAATAATAATAATAATAATAATAATAATAATAATAATAGCATATTTAACATGAATAATTAGCAAAAAATAAATACTTATTTTTACTGCCATATTTCTTTTACATTACTTTATTATTTATTTTATTTATTTTTGTTTGTTGATTCTTTTTTATTCTCTTTTATAGTGTCATTATGTTCATCTTTCCATCAATACGTTTATTTTTTTGTCTCTGTGTTTCCCTGTTTTCACTTCCCGCTGTAAAGACCTGCGCAGCTAGCCTGCTGATCCTTTATGAACGTTTGTGTGTCAGTGTGAGGGGGTTATGAACACTTATGAACACTTATGAACATCCATCAGTGTGAACTGACACGCTGACAGGAATCCACAGTGGGATCAGAGCGATGGTGGAACATGTTGTGTTGGACGAACGTGTGTGAAGAACGCATAAAATAAGCCTAATAAGTGCGATTGAACTGTAACATTTTCACAAACTGCTCAGATAAATCCGTAGTTAACGTCTGTACTGAACGCCACGAGAAAACACAACCGTATTAACGTTTAGAGAAATAAATTGCCGATGGAGTTTCTGTCTGATGAAGCTCTCGGTTTAGCACAAAGCTAAAATCTGATTTTTATCTGACCTCAGCCTCGTTATTGATGAAACAATCAGGTGGGAAATAACGTGAGCGACGCCGCTGAGAGTTTTCTTATCATCCGAGCACACTCAACTCTCTCTCTCACACACACACACACACACACACACACACACGCTTTGCTTCCTCTTATCTTCTTATCAGTGTGTGTGCAGGTGATACAGCTCGTCACCCCTTTAATGACGTGAGGATCTGTACTTTACACGTCTGTGTGTTAGAGGAACCTTTCACACGTTTACACACGTTTACTATCAGAGAACTGACTAGTCACTCACTCACTCACTCACTCACTCACTCACTCACTCACTCCTTTCGTCACTCACTTGTTCACTCACTCATTCATTCACACTGTCACTCACTCATTCAGTCCTTTATTCATTCGCTTGTTCACTCACCTACTCAGTCATTCACTCATTTATTCACTCTTGTACTCATTCACATACTCTTTTATGTAGTCACTCACTCATTTACTCATTCATCCATTCACACAAATTCACACATTTAGTCACTTCCTCACTCAATCATTTGTTTGCTCTCTCTCACTCATTCACTCACTCACTCACTCACTCACTCTGTCATTCATTCACTCATTCACTCACTCATTCAGTCACTCACTCTCATGTACTCACGTGTTCAGTCGCTCACTCACACACACTCAACAACCCACATACTCAATCATTCACTTACTTATTGTCTCACTCTCTTATTCACTCCTTCACTCACTCCTTTCCCTTTGGCTAATTCAGTCATTTGCTCATCATGTCACTGGCTCATTCACTCACTCACTCACTCACTCACTCACTCACTCATTCTTACACTTACACACACTCAGTCTCACGCGTAGTCACTCACTCGCTCACATGAAGTTGTTCATTTCTATCTAAAGGAGGATGAGGATGAAGTGGGGTTACTGGTATAAACCTGGAGTTGATTACTTTCCTCTAACAGCATGTCCCCAAGTGTTCTATACCTCCTATACCACAGCAAATATGCAATTTTTTATTTATTACGTCACATCACATCATACTTTTTATCTGTGAGACAAGTTAGTTCCTGTCGTCACTTACGTTACAGCAGCTGTAACCATTCGCTGCCAGCTTCTCTTGTCTCGCTCCTGTTAAGTGAACTAGTGCACGGTGGATTATAAATGCGTAACACGTGCTGTATAAAGTTTATTATTTTGTGTATTAGCAGGAAGAGATTATCTGCACACAGCTGCTGTGTTCTACAGAATGGGTCCTGAAGCCATGTGCTGCGTCGCCGCTTTATCTGTCATTGTTTCCAAACTCTGTGTGATTGGAGAACGTGTCGTCTCAGCAGTGTCTGGACCAGAACAGATACATAACAACGGGTGATTAAACGTGCTGGGCGTGTCGCGTGTGAAGAGAAGCCACAGCTGAAAATGTAAAATAATGCAAACGTAAGGCAAACTAATGAAACTGTCCATGATTTCTTCTGTCTAGACGTGAGGATAGACGTGTAGTCTGGTGAATAAATTTTCTTTTCGTCAGGTCGTCTCCTTTTCTTTCCTTATTTTTTCTTTCCTTTCTGCAATGTCCGTGTGTCGAGACATTATTTTAGTGAGTGATGGTAATTTTCTATAAATCTGATGTCACAGAGTTATACACAGATTCCTCAGAGCATTCGGAAAACTCGCGCATCCTCCAGCCACATGAAATATTTACTCTGGCCTCAGCGCGTGATATCCGCCATACGGCACTTTTAACCCGCTGCGTTCTTTCATGCGTCACTTGCCAACAGCGTTTTCTTTCCCAGAAGCTCTCTCGTATGCGCTCGGGTGATATTAGAAATTGGATGAGGAAAGAGCGAGTGGCACTTAAAGTGAATGCCTCGCTGCGAGATGTAAAAACTGCGTTTCTGTGATCAAAAAGTAATGCAGCCGTTCCAGGCTTATTCCGGCTAAAAGACACTCTTACTCAAAGTGGAAAACGAGGAGGAAATGTCTCCTTGTGTTTCATGTCTCTTCCCTGTAGCGGATTTTGTATTTGGAGCCATTTTGTTCTGTTAAATATTTTATTTTCGAGCACACAGGCTACTGTGATTGTTGGAAATAATGTGTTTTGTGATGTTTGTAATATAACTGTGACCTTTATGAATTGCCTCGATTTACATGTTATGAGTCAAAACTGAGACCACAAGTTAGTGAATTATTAATCATTAGACGTTCACGTATGAACTCGGTTCCACCAAACCAACGTCTGGACAGACATCCTGAATGAGAAGGCCAGGAAGGGGGTTATTATTTATGGCAAATGCCGGATGACTGGAAGCGAAAAGAAGCGAGAACCTGTCCGTGACATCCAGATGAACTTGAAAGCGCCGGCCCAGATTTCCATCCCAGAGATCTGGTGTGATAAATGCACCTCGCTCTGATAAACATCTCCCCTGATGCTATTCATCACCTGTCATCATTTCCCCTTGCTGCTGCTGATAAGAACAATGACATATCTGGTTTAACATAACCATAAGATATGTCTCTTGTTGGGTCTTTCGAGTGCGTGCTGTCCTTACACAGTCTTTCTCTCTCTCTCTCTCTCTCTCTCTCTCTCTCTCTTGTGAAATGATCATCAGACAGGATGAAAAATGAAGCTAACGGAATCGAAGTGTTGAAGCATGTTTTTTTATTCGGTGTGTTTATAATAACTGCTGAAGCTGGAGCCTGAGATTCCTACACTTTCTCTCTCAGTGCAATCTCACTGCAATCACCCTGACATCAGACTCAAATCACCCTGACATCAGACTCAAATCACCCTGACATCAGACTGACATCTCACTGACATCTCACTGACATCAGACTCACATCACCCTGCAATCACCCTGACATCAGACTCAAATCACCCTGACATCAGACTCACATCTCACTGACATCTTACTGACATCTCACTGACATCAGACTCAAATCACACTGACATCTCACTGACATCAGACTCACATCTCACTGACATCTTACTGACATCTCACTGACATCAGACTCACATCTCACTGACATCACACTGACATCAGACTCACATCTCACTGACATCACACTGACATCAGACTCAAATCACCCTGACATCAGACTGACATCAGACTTACATCTCACTGACATCAGACTGACATCAGACTCACATCTCACTGACATCAGACTGACATCAGCCAGACATCAGACTCACATCACACTGACATCAGACTCACATCACACTGACATCAGCCAGACATCAGACTTACATCTCACTGACATCAGACTTACATCACACTGACATCAGACTCACATCCCACTGACATCAGACTCACATCACCCTGACATCAGACTCACATCACACTGACATCTCACTGACATCAGACTGACATCAGACTCACATCACACTGACATCAGACTCACATCACCCTGACATCAGACTCACATCACACTGACATCTCACTGACACCAGACTGACATCAGACTCACATCACACTGACATCTCACTGACATCAGACTCACATCACACTGACATCTCACTGACATCAGACTCACATCACACTGACATCAGACTCACATCACACTGACATCTCACTGACATCAGACTCACATCACACTGACATCTCACTGACATCACCCTGACATCAGACTCACATCTCACTGACATCAGACTGACATCAGACTCACATCTCACTTACATCAGTCTAAAATCACACTGACATCAGACTCACATCTCACTGACATCACAATAAAATCACACTGACATCAGACTCACATCTCACTGACATCAGACTCACATCTCACTGACATCAGACTCACATCACACTGACATCAGACTCACATCAGACTCACATCACACTGACATCAGACTCACATCACACTGACATCAGACTAAAATCACACTGACATCAGACTCAATGATACTAAATGCTGTGCTGTGATTGGCTCATGGAGATTGTTATAGTGATTTGTTTATATAAGTAACCGATTGCAGTTTTGACATCAGTGTTACATGTTGTTGTTGTTTTTTTCTGGAAATGAGCAGGAAAATATCTTTGTTTTTACTAACGATTCCTATAAACAAATGATTCCCTATAAGCGAATCACCCTAACCTTGCTAACTCTCATAGCAAAACATGAAAAAAATAAAAATGTGGCGGCTCAGATCTCGAAGAGAAAACGCAGTTGACAAATGAACCTTCCTTATCGCTGAGTTTTAAGGCGATTGATTTTGATGGATGAGCCTGGGGAAGGGCTGATGAATTCTTTTCATTAAGGCCGCTGCTTTATCACGATCAGAGGCTGCTGATGCAAATGCCTTCAAGATCCCAAAGATCCCGAGCTAAAACAAGGACAATGGATTATAGATTGCATTTAAATAAGTAATTAACTTTACACAGAAATGTAATCGGACCAGTTCGGGTCGGTGTTGGAATAAAATGGCATTCCTCACGTGTAATTCTGTGTGTTTTCCAGGAGCAAGGCAAAATCGGCGTCACGTTCAACATCGGGATGGTCGACATCGTGGTGCAGGAGAGCAGCATGCCGGTGAACGACGGCAAGTACCACGTGGTGCGATACACACGGAACGGGGGCAACGCCACACTTCAGGTGGACAACTGGGCCATCAACGAGCACTTCCCTTCAGGTACGACCCCTCGTCCACCTTCTTTAACCTTCGCTTTAGGAAATCAGGAAGATGTATGGACAGAAGGCAGAAACGGACAGCAACTGCTTTTTGCTCTATTTCCAAAGTCACTCTGTTTGACCTGTGTGTGTGTGTGTGTGTGTGTGTGTGTGTGTGTGTGTGTGTGTGTGTGTGCACTGCATTTAACTTTCCCCCTTAATTTCCTTCTTTTGGGAAAGGGGCGCGACTGTGATTCGGACACGGCACGTGAAATTTTCGTCGTTTTTGTAAACAGAACTAAATTTGCGTCAACCAGTGCTAGCAAATTCCAGGCTTTTCTCCTAAAACGCTTTAGCATCCAGCATCAAATCCTTCAGCATCTAATCACACACAGTTACACACAAGGTGAGAGATTCATGCTTCATGATGTTGTGATTTACCTCGTCGCGATTTTTCCTCCAGTATTTAATTAGGAAATATTCATCTAACAATTAGCATTATTTAATCTTTAAACTAAATTCCTTAAAAATCCTTTAAACTAGTCTCTATGCTGTTATGTAAATGAGATGTAAATAGTGGTCATAATAACCCTTATTGTAATGTCGTATTAAACCTAATCATTTCAGGGAATGTGACACTGACAGTCAGATACTTTAACATACATTTTACTGTTTTCAGCATTTTATTAAATCTTCTTCATCTTCAGGACAGAGAAGTTTATGATTTTTTGCAGTTTCTCTGAATCAACAAATCAGCAACAAGCTGGGGTTTTTTTTATTATTAACTTCAAGATAGAAGAAAAGGGAGTGTTTCTAGCTGCTATAACGTAAGCGAGAACAGGAACTAACCTGCTCCGTCGACGTTCTGCAACGTTAAATAACATCTTCGGTAAATGAAAAATGAATTTTTGTCAAATTCCTGTGGTGCAAGAGGAAGAAAACACCTTATTACATCAACTTTGCATTTGCAGTAGCTACTTATTTGCAGTGATCATTACACACATCATCATAAGGGATCGAAAGTGAAATTTGGTGCAGTCAGATTTTTTTAAAGCAGAATATCCGGCAGCATCTTGTCAGAGGAAAAGTACGAGTCATGTTGCTGCGTGGTCGGAATTTCGTCGGCACGACGTGAAACGGGCGAGAGCAGGAAATATTAACTATTTTTATTTACTTACAGAGGCCAGGGCATTGAAATGATCCGATCTCCTCACAGCAGCCGTAAATGACTCTGTCCAATCTTTATTACTTCATTGTTGTCTGCTCTTCTTTTATTACTATTGGACTGTCTCCGTTCTCTTCAGGGAGATGTAAAGCCTAGCAGACAAAACCAATTTTCTTTACACGTGTCCTGAGTTAAACTTCTCTGGTCTGAGAGCAGCGCCGGTATTTCACGCCTCGCGCTCGCCAGTGGAGGCCAGAGCATTAAGCACCGGCCAATCTTCCTCGAGTCCTGCCTCTCTTTCACAAGTGGATGGACGTATAGGCTGCGCAATCACTTTAATGGTCACGGTGAGTTAATGCTCCCTCGTCTCGGAGACTCTCACCTCCCCGATGAGATGTTTAAACTCAAAGCAGTGGATAAGTAATCACTTCCTTCATCGTCTCTGGCTCACGACGAGTGGGCTTTAGTGTGTTTTTCTCGTTAGGTGTTTTTTTTTTCGATAGATGAGCCAATCGACCAATAATTGGTTTCGAGCTCCCTCATGTTAACTGACAACCCTCGAAGCCCCGCCCCCTTCCCTCTGTCTTACATCAGTAATCCCTCGTCTCGTCTCAGATTTTCCGCTTCAAAGATGTGGCCTCGCTTACACGGGAAATGGAGAATGTTTTGCGTTCATTATTGTGAAATAAAATCTAGCAATGTATGTTTGACTTTAGCTAACTTTAGCTAACATTAAACAAGTATATAATTAGCATCATTTAATCAGACACACCCCCGAAGAATTGCAGCAAAATTTTGGCGAAAGTGTAAAAAAAAATTAAAAAGTCCTACAATAAATTGATAAATTAATTAGTACATGATTAAAAACGCTGTTTGCTCTTACAGACGCATCAAGTGTGTGTGTGTGTGTGTGTGTGTGTGTGTGTGTGTGTGTGTATACCCAGGGCATCCTCCTAACAGCGAGAGCGAGCTTTCACTTTCATGCTAACGTCATTCGAGGCGCTGCCGTGTAGTAGTCCTTTACTTTTAAATTAAACTTGCCAAATTTCTTTCAACAATTTCAGTTCATATTTGAGACAAACAAAAAAAACTTTATTTTAAAAAAATAAAGTAAAAAAATAAAAAAAAAGAGCTGCTGTTTATAGCTGTTTTGTGGACATGTCACACCAGTAAATGTAACTATAAATGGATAAAAAAAGTATCAAAAGTCATTGTTTAGTAAATAAAATAAAATATTTTTGACATCATCTCTAAATAAAATACGCCATCATCATGTTGGTATTATTTCTGACCCCTCGGCTCGTGGCGTCCATTTTGCGAGCCCTGGGGTTTAAACGCTCAGTGCTGATGTTCATCGCTCTGTTCACTGATGTAAAATTTGTAAAAAAAAAAAAATAAATAAATAAATAAAACTTGTTCAGCAGGTTATATGGGTGTGCTGCAGAGCAGAGCAGAGCAGTGAGCGTCTGTGTGGTTTAGATCCGGGGATGTTTTTATAGTGAGGAACTAAGTCGAAGAGCTCGTCGCACAATAGATGTCCTCATATAGAGGTCACAATACTTACAGTGACCATACATTCACGTGTCTATAAACACGGACGTAATTGACTCTCCTCCTCAAGGTCCACAAGTGATGATAAAATCCTTCCATGGCCACTCGTGTGAGTGTCAAAATACTGTCAACGTTTCGTTTTTATCCTGAAACACTTTTAGTGTTATCTCAAGCTACAGAGATAAGATTGGGAATAAAGAGAAATGAAGCAAGGTGCCGCGTGCTCGCAGAAGGCGCTCGGCCGTGCCGAAACAGCTGCGCTTTATTCTCTTAATGCTTTGAGGTATTAATCGTAAATGGCTCCAGTGCACCAGTTCCTACGGCAAAGAAGTTGCCAAGTTAATTTAGCCAACCTCCATCGTCTAATTGCTTTCAAATAGGAATGGCGAGAGAGAGAGTCCATTACGCTGAGACATGGACGTCCCGGAGATCTCCCGCAGCTGAAGGAGCAGGCAGGAAGGAGAGGATCTGTACGTGAGGGCAGGAGGCTCTTTACAGCGTGACCCCGGGCGATCTGTAGATGTCACGCAACCGTTTGGCAGCTGTGTAGCAGGGCCTGTTGTGTAACTGTGAATAGAGTTTTGTTATCTGACGTTTGTTTGTTTTGTGCAAATTATTTCTGCCTAAGTGCTAGTCTGGTTATTTTATCCTGCTTAGCACTTAATTCTGAAAACAGGATACGTGTGGTTGGATAGAGTAATGCCCAACCCAAAGGCTGACTGGTTTGTTGGATGGATGGATGGATGGATGGATGGATGGATGGATGGATGGATGGAAAGATAGCTGTATAGACTGATAGATAAACATCAATTGGATGGTAGGGTGAAGATATGGATGAATGGTTGGATGAACAGATGGATAATAGATAGAGGGACAGACATAAATAAATTAAAGGATAGATAGATAGATAGATAGATAGATAGATAGATAGAT
>CM074954.1:25023089-25035583 GCA_037577455.1 Pangasius macronema
CACTTGGATGGGTTAAATGCAGAGCACAAATTCTGAGTATGGGTCGCCACACTTGGCCACAAAGTCACTTCACTTCACTTCACTTTTATCCAGGCTTGGGAACGCCAGTGGGAACGCCCTGTCTTGTGCAGCCCCAGTGGCTGGGGGTGGTTCCCTGGCCGGGAACTGAACCTGGGCCGCGGCTCTATAAGAGCATGACAGGGAGTGGTGTATTCTTTACTTAGGCCTTTAAAATAGTCATTTACAAAATCCTTTTTCATAAACAAACCATGTCGAGCTGAGCAGAGCAGAGTTATGGAAATGTTCCTCTTGCCGCAGCTCTGAACTCAACCATGTCTGACGCTCGAGCTGAACCGTAGGTGCTCAGTGAAGCATCTCACCGCATTCCAGTCAGATCGCAACAGTCAAACGACATGCAAATCTGGTGGACATGCGAAAGAGAAAGCGCTGCCTGGAGCCATGGATAGAAAAAAAGAATACAATACAAACAGGGTCAACTGTGTATCCATCAGCCCTCATCACAGTGTGGTACGCTCTTATATGTTATCTGTGTGACTAATACCGAGTCGTGGTGTGTAAAAGTGGGCGGGTTTGGTTACAGTTAATGCAGTGAGTCAGCATATTGCGTATTTTGTGGAAGCACGCACTTACACTTGCCTCGGGGGCCATCCTCCCACACAAATAAGCATTAACACTCCACTTAGCATGAATTTCTGTCTATTTAATTCCAAAGTGAACATGAAATCAAACCTGGTATAATTAGCACTTAACTATCATACATTCGAGTATTACTAGTGTACTTTTTTATCCCTTTAGAGTTACATTTAACATCATGGAAAATAAATGCATATTTATTATGAAGTGACACTCCAGAATATGAGTGCTGATTCCATGAGTGCGCAGTGCGGTATCGTCTCGGCAGCTTGGGTGGGTTTCCTTTTTTCTTTCTCCTCGCTGACACGAAGGGAGGCTCGGGCCCCGCTGCAGCGGAATTGGCAGAGGGATTCTCATTAAGACGTAGCAGCCCCGGTACGTCAATACACTGCCGCTCGTGTTTGTATTCCCATCTTAATTTGTGCAAACAGGATCAGTAAACAAGCTGTCGGTTACAGTCGGTGAAGTAATTTAATTGTTGCACTGCAATCCCATGTATTACACAGAGTAAAAGAGAGAGAGAGAGAGAGAGAGAGAGAGAGAGATCAGGGAATGGGTCTATTTATATATCATTTTCAGCAGCGGATCAGATCAGAATAAAAGCGACGACTCTGCTGTGGATTGAGCTTAATTAAGATCAAGGGCAGGAAGAAAGAGACAGAAACAGACACCCGGGTTCGGCTGCACTGATCCACAGAGCGCTCTGATGTGAATCCCAGAGAGAAAAAAGCAAGAAAAAACATTTAGTAAGTATGATTTTTTTTAGGGAATTACTGAAGGAAATATTCAGAGTTTGGAACAGAAATAATCTTTTTTTTTTTTTGCATCAAAAACAAGTGTTATGGCTTTCAGACAGTGAGAGCATCTCCTCATCTACTCATCTACTCATCTCCTCATCTGCTCTCAGAGTGTGACCTGCTTAAACACTGACTTTCAAAAAGAAATGTTCTCATCATCTTGCATTCACAAGGTTTTTTTTATTACAAGTCAGTATAAATGAACATGCGGCTCGTGTCCATTTATTTGCATAAGGACCACAAGTCTTCCATCTTTAATGTGAAATTAACTGTCGGGTTGACGTGATAGAGCTGTAGATGTTCCCTCCTTTCTTCTGGCTATTGAAGTTAATGATGCTGCGTGAGCTTTAACATCCGCAGCTCCGGGATGATCCATATTCAGAGCAGCCATTTGGTTTCTGTTTCATCATTTGATCTTGTTAAGAGGTTTAAGCTGAGTGACTGCCTTCTTCACTTCTTTATATCATTGTTTAAAAATGAAGCCTCGAGACCGTACTGTAAGGAATAAAACATGTAGTTATAGGAAAATAATCAGTGACACGGTGGAGTGATGATGCAGAGCTGCTGTTACATCACTAGAGTGTCTGGATGGTGCTTTATTCCTCTTGCTCCACAGCCATATGCAAACGATTATTTTTTGTGTTAATTAAAGAATGACATCATTTTCATTTTCTCGATTCTGATTGGTGAGAAGGTGTTGATTCATTTCCTAGAAAAGCAGCTCTGACAGTAGTGCAACTGCAGATCACAGGTTTATATTAATTAATATATATATTTTTAATATTTATATATAGGCTTCAGGCAGTCATCGAGTGCAAAGGATTTTCATCCAAGTATTAAAATGATGGTTATATTTACAATTATGGCACTTTGTGGCGTCCAAATGCCTCCGAGCCCCTGAAAATGGAGGCACTTTGCTGAAAATGGCTGTAATTCCTAAAGGGTAAATGCCATATTTTTGTGGAGCGTCTTAAAATAAAGCTGAAAGTCGACACTTCCATCACATCCTGATTGTTTTATTTCAAATCCGTTGTGCTGGAGTATAAAGGCAAGATCACAAAAACCCCATCACTGTCCAAATACTTCCGGACCTGACTCTCTGGTATTAATATACATATATATATGTGTGTGTGTGTGTGTGTGTGTGTGATTTGTCTCTTTAGAGCGTATATTAGTTTAAAACTGTGTCAGTGACAGATAGAGCTAGCAGATGGGGAATGAGAGAACACAAGGCAATAAAATCTAAGATAAGAGCATATAGCAGCTCTGATACAGGCTCGTGTGTGTTTAAAAAAAAATAAATAAATAAAAAATGTACGAGAACACGTATGATGAGTGATCATGGCCACGCCCTTCTCTCAGTTGTTTTGAAGGTGTAGCACACGTCAGGCATGCAGATGGTTAATGCAGCAGCCGGCGGTTATCTCGCGCCGGTAATCTGCTGTGCGCGGCGGCGGCCGTAAGCCTCGCCGCGATAACGCTAGGAGCACACAGCGAGGAAACAAACACACAGAAATTGCCTTCACGTCCACGGGTGTGATTCCTCATGGATTCTCATGGATTTAATTAAGCCTCCATACTGCGATAGTCCAAATTATTCACACCGGGAACGCCGGATGTTTCTTGGAGCTCGCTGTCTGTGTGGAGGAAACGATAGCTTTGAAATTTAGCGAGTTTTTCACAAAAAGTTCAGAATTAAGGACGTGAAATGATTTAGGATGTGAGGTCACGTGACTAAGAGCATGTAAAGAAACCGCAGCAGATTAGCACAGCAGATAAGCTCTAGTTTTTATGATCATTGTAATTATAATTATATATTTTTTAATAGTACTATTCTGGCAGCTCTGTATTGGGAGGGTGCGTACACTGGGCCTTTATAACACAGTTATAAGCCCTGGATAAAGCTTTTCTCATGCAGTCATGGATGATTCTCAAGAATATAATTTAGAGTTCCTAAAATGTAAATATTTGTTTATTTATTTATTTGTTTGTTTGTTTATTTATTGCCGTCTTGATATCATTTTTAAATCGGTGTTTTTAGGTCACTGTTGGTCACATGATCTGACACCAGAGCCACATATTATGTGTGTAATATGTGTGTAAATGAGTCATTTGTGTTAAATGAACAGAGACTGCACGGAAAGTCTGAGAAAGCCTTGATTTTTTTAATTATTTAAATTATGGTTTTCACTTTAGACCAGTGTTAGGACAAATGTCTAAATCTGTATTTATTTATGGTGTTTAGAAGAGTTGCATAAAACTATGAAACGTGAGCTCGATCATACTTTATTTATTATTTCAGTGTCTCCAAAAATTCATTATTTCACACACACACATATATATATGAGAGAGAGAGAGAGCGAGAGAGAATATTGATGGCATTGATGGTCTCAGACTGATACACTACTGACAATTAAATAATGAAAAGAAATTCAAATATTAAAAAATTCACTGATCCCTGTTTCGTGTTTAGATGTTCTCGCCGTACAGAATATAAATTTACCCGAAACGTGTTAATACAGGAAGCTGCCGGTTCCCAGGTTAACAGCGTAAGCCACTGGGACGGAGTTTTAAAAAAGTCCGTCAGCAGAAGGGAGTTACAGAAGGGAGTTACTGCGCTGTCACAATAAAGCCTAATATTTCTCCAGAGCTCCAGTGTTAAGAATCCAATTACGCAGCGTCCGTGTGGAGCAGAAAGTGGCCGCCGTGCACAGGACTGATACGTTTCAGAAGGTGCTGACAAGCCACGTGGGAGGAGGGATATTAAGAACGAGCGGATTTTGCTAACCTTAAAAGACGCCACTCCGGTTTTATGGAAATGTGAGCGCTGAGCGAGGCCGAGCCGGAGAAGCCGAAGTCTTTACAGGAGTCGGAAATGTGAAAAGAGCTTCGCTTTGCCGATTTAAGTCAAGATCGAGACTCTAAAGATCAGGGTGGAGTTAACTTTGGACTTTTTTACTGCACAGGACCGACATCAACTTGTTTCACAAAAACGTCTGTGTAGATATTCGGGCCAGAACGGAGTCGTGCCTCAGATTTCAGCTGAAATGATGGATTTTTTTTACAATTTTCCACACTTGAGGTACCATTTGAATGCCACTGATATTACACATACAAATATGTGTATAAAGTAAAGTTAGTAAAGATGAAAGGTGTTTTAAACCACCAGGTAAAGTGTGTTTCACAACAGCCTGTTCGCACATCTCAGATAAATAACTTAAAACATTAATAAAAACTTATTTACAAGATTATTTGATGTAAAACAGTAATTCGTCCTGTCCCAGCCCACTATAACTGCACTGTACCTCCAAATATAATCATCACCGTGTCCTAACTGGATGTTAGCTAACGACATGTTGTGTGTTTGCGAATGATATGCTAAAAATCTCAGCACTGTTTACTCATTTAACAGAAAAACACAACAACAATTCAGCATAGAAGCCTTGTTAAAAGCGAGATGTCTCCTGAGAGCGGTTAATACAGCGTGTGAACAGCTAGATGCAGGTTTTCTATGATTCATTATTTTTTTTAAATACAGTACTGAATGGAGCCGCAGTCATGGAATCAGCTTCAAGCAGGACAACAGCAGGGTTTAAGAAACACATGGAAAAAACTCAGCAAGCTACATTTTCAGTTATTTATGTAAAAATAAAAAGACAGCGTGATGGATTCTCCCTTCTCCACGCACCTTCAACTCGGTCCCGTTACCTAATGTGTTCACCTGCTCCGAGTTTAGCCTTTTTTAGTCTTTTGATGCGAAGTCTTGCCAATTGTTTTGTGCATTTATAAGCCTCATTTTCTACTCCTGTGTCTCATCCTTGTGTGTGGATTATTATTCTTGGATTATTCTTTTTTAAATGCTAAAATGACGCACTAGCCCATCTCTCCAGCATGTTACAGATATCCGCATGCACACACAAGTAGGTTTTGAATGCCAGCATTTACCCTTTTTTCGGAGCGATAAAGCAGCTGGAGTTGAGTGCTGAAGTCGAGTGTACACACACCTCTCTCGCTTATCCACTATCTGCTAATGTACGATGTTCCTCAACTTCCATCCTCTCACACAGAAGAGGTGATATTTCTTATCGGAGGATATTGTGTGCATGCGCGCGCGTGTGCAAATAATAAAGCGAGGCTGCCGACTGTCACGCAGTCCATAAAGCTGATATACCGGTTATGCTCCTGTCCTGCTCTTCTATCTTCGACTTCTCCTTCACGTGCCGCTCTCTCGACACACACAAACACACACCCAAGTCGCTCTTTATCTCCGCGCCCTCTTTTCTCATTCCAAATTAAACAGGCCCGCTGCAATAAAAGACGCCACTTTAGATTTGAATCTGTAATTGAAACAAACTGCGTATTGCTTTTCTAATTTTAGCCAGCGCGCCTGACTGGGACTCGTGCGGTCCCCGGTGACCTTGCGCTCCTGGCTGCGAGAATGATTAAAGATCAAGGACTGGAACCATTTCCTTTCAAACGGGAAGATGAATGGAGGCTGTTTGGAAGTGGCTGCATTGCCCCGCAGCAATTAGACTGCGGTGGTGAAGCACCGAGTGCTGTATTCTGAAAGGGAATGAAGTGATTGTGTTTGTGCTGCGTTCTGCCAAAGATTCCATGATTGGGATGCAGTTTGAGTCAAAGTGATATTACGTTCACAAATATGTATGTAAAGTAAAGCTAAAAGATGGATAAATGGTTTAAAACTGTAATAAAATTGAGCTACAGCACATCCATCCCAGTTTGCTATAAGTACACTTTACCTTTTACACTTTAGCATCTTATGCTTGACTCGTTGGAGGACTCGTGGCCTCGCAAGCTGATCATGAGTAGGTCACATGACCATAATATGTACCTCAGTAACTTACCGAAAACCCCTGAAAGCATCGCTTCTCTGACGCGTCCTTTTAAATGTTGAAAACCTAGTTTTATTTTGGTCCTGCCAGTAGACGGCATCCAGAGAGAGCTTCCTGGAGTGTCTTCATACTGACACGACGGATTAGGACATCATAAAATCCTATAGGTAATTTGACAATCATTTCTACACTTATCCTCCACTCCAAGTCCAGTTCGGTCACAGTGAGCTTATTTTAATCACGTTTTAAAACACACACTGAGACAGTTCAAGAGGTTGTTAAAGTCGACACATATCGGACATGTGATCACAGCTGCTGCTGGGGAGCACTCAGCGAGACGAGATGACAGGAGACAAAGATGAGACAGGAGGGACACGTCCAGAATTTTTCATTTTATTTATTTATTTATTTTTTTTAAAGGATCTCCTCTCGTGTTATTGATTGGGCGTGTAAGACAAGCCGCTCGCTCTCCGGCCTGTCAGAGCGGGGATGGACATGATCGGATCGGCGCTCCCAGTGGAGACCCGGGCCCGGATCATTATCTCTCCGAGAAAAGAAAGTCGCAGTTTGACTTTCTCTCCCAGTCATGTTCAAAGCGGTGCTAAATCACTCGACGCGATCCCGACGAGAACGAGCCACGAGCCACGAGCTCTATCTTAATCCTAATTACACGCTTGATTGAAATCTTAATAATTGAGGATGTCAGCTCAAACCTCGGCCGACGAGACAGGGGCTCATTATTTTTAATTTGCAAAATCGTGGATTTGGAGCTGAAGCTAAAGGAAGCAGCCGAGACCGAAACGTTGTGATGGGTTCGCTGGATGAGTTCCTGTTTTTTTGGGACAAACAGAAGATTGAAATATTTACACCCTGACGAATATTTTAATAACTCAGAGCGACATTTTCTTCCTCCCTTAGCTTTTCTGTGTCTCGTATCTGAATTGGTCACTGAGCAAAGTTTAACCACATGTATTTACATTTACAGTTTACAGTTTACAGTTTAATTGTTTCAGAATCTGTTCATCATTCTTACTAACTGCAGTGTAATAGATCGTTGGAGCAGCAAAAATTTTTGCATGACATTTTTACAATTCTCAATTCTGATTGGTCAGAATGTGTCGGTTCATTTTCAGTAACAGCAGCTCAAACAAATCACAGGTTTATATTAATGAGACTGTTCTAATACATCATCGATTCATTGATATGGTGAAATGTTCTGTAATTTATTTAACATTGATGGAAGGAGTCTCCAGTGTGAGCACTTTGTAGCAGTCAGTAGCTAATTCAGGAAACGAGAGGCTGGTAAGGGAACGTCTTATGGCTGCTATAACGCTTCATGAACGTTCCACAGCATTAAATGGATAAAATGTATGACGTCATTTTCTAAGAAATAAAGACGTGAATAATTGCGGTGGTATAAGAAGAGTAAAGAAGGCAGTAGCTCTGCTTCATCACACCACAGCGGCGGTGATTATTTTCCTCAACTGGTTTATTTCTTCCTCAGCAGTTCTCCGGGTCGGTTCCCTTTTTCCATGAGACATGTTTAAGGATGAAGAAGTCCAGATCATCTCCATCAACCCTGATAATTTAACTCCTGTAACTCACAGTTAATCTATACATCTTCAAGCATATTGACCATCGGGACACTTTAAATCAGCGAGAGCGTAAAAACATGACACGGGGAACTTCTTAAATCTGCTCGATTATTCCACTGTCAGCGCTTTCCCCGCCGCTCGCTAATCGATTAGGAGTGGGCCACCGCTGTGAAATGAACGATCTGACGCCGTTCTTCGCTCTAAATCACACTCCGGGTGTTATATCTCGGTGATGTACGTCCGCAGGCTTTCTGCTGAGGACGCGCTGATGGATTCACCCCTGCATCCGAGCTGAGCTCGGCTCAAACATACGCAATCTGTAAATATTTATTTGCCTCGGTGAAACGTTTACGAGATAATTCCATTTACTTTTTAGCTGATGACGTAAAAAAATAATAAATAAATAAAGTTTTATTTTTGAATGGCGATTTGAGTTTTGCTTATCTGCTGTGAAAAGATTCATTTCCATAACGGTTAGGAAATGCATTTAAGGACGGAAAAATTAGTCTCACTCCTTAATTTCTAACGGAAATAACTGTATTTTTTTCCCTTTCCTTTTTATCAGGAGACAAGTTAAGTAGGAGAATAGGTGGCGAGGCAATAATACACGTTACGCGTTTAACACTAATGGGTTTAAGACGTCTTTACTCAGCCGCAATTTTAGTTTAAATGCTGAAAGTTTGACAAAAGCAGCTCTCTGACCTCCATTAAACAGCTTCACCAGACAAGACAAATAAAAAGGAGCTGCGCTTTAGCCTGCTTAAATATGCTTGGCTTTTTTTTTTCCCCAAAAGATAAGGAGAGATGAAAGGAGCCATGTGAGCGTAGAGGCTAAGGATTCGCCCTCATGAGCAGGAAGTCAGTCTGAAAGTTGTGATTATCAGCGTGAGATGTGACAGGAGTTAGCACTCTTAAAGGATCTCCTCCCGTCTTACTCATACACCTCACGTCATGTTCGATGTCACGTGCTTTTCACGTTTGACTTTAGTTTTCACGTGTTTTTTTTTTCATGCTATTAATATATTTTTACGGGATTTTTATAAGATTCATTCACGGACTGATTTTTCATAAAATTGATTTTTTTCAATTTTTCAGTTTTAATCACAAATAAGAAGGATGAATGTTTTCCTTTTGCGTTCTCGTTTTGTATGAGCTTCTGTTCAATGTTTGAGAAACGTGTATTTCAGCAATACAACAATGCAGTTATTTCTCTGTGCACTTTATAATAGCAGGAAAAGTCATTTTTTTAACGAGATGCTCTTACGTATCTTGCGATTTTTTGAACCCAGTTCACCTTACCTGTTTAGCTTTTAACCCTGGACATTATGTCCACGCTTTACTTCCCGACCGTCTGCCGTCATTTCTCTCACCTTCTGCTTGATTCTTTGCTCCAGTCAACATCTGCTGTGAGCGCTAATAATGAGCCGTCTGCTCTGGCAGCCATGTCCTCCTACCAGCACACGTGTCAATAGAAGTACTTATCTCCTCAGGAAAATGTGTGCCGAGGGCTTTATTTGGACGCCGTTCAAGGTCAGCAGTCAGCAAAACACTGCGTTCTGTACTCCATGCTAATGTGGAGGAAAAGCCGGCTTTGAGGGAAAGTTTTCTAGCACCTCGCTTGACCTTTGTAGAGCATTCTTGAGGATTGTTGATTTTTTTTTTTTTGGTGTTGTTTAGAGCAGTTCACTCTCTCTAATTGAGATGCTGATGCTCCTCTGTTCCATCATTCCTCAGCTCCCTCCTGCACCCAGTAGGACGCTAATATTTCCTGGCACCGCTCGGGCAGGGGCTGTCAGTTATCTCCGAGTCGAGCCACGGTAAATATCCTGCATTGATTAAGTCGATTTGCATAGGCTCAAGGCAAGGAGCTGAATGCAAACCAGCACAGTTTACTCCTAAAGTACCAGCTCGTGAAGCTACAGGGCCTCGGCGCGCTGCCCAATCCAAGAGCTTTCATTTCTCTGAAACTGTAGCTCTTCCTCCTCAGACAGTGGGGATGCATCCATACCACATATTTAAGAATGAGTATGAGAGCATCTTTTTTGGTACATGTTAACTCACTTCTTTCTAAAAGCAGTACAAGCAGCCACTTAGGGCCCCTGTAAGGAACCGTTTATATCAGTCTGGGCTAGAAAAAAAAACAGAATATCCAAAAAAAAAAACACTAAGAAATGTTCCACTTGTTGATGTAACTGAAATGCAAAAAGTTAGACTCTAGCTAGCTAGAAGTGAGGCTAATGCATGTTAAGTCGCTAACTTGTTACTACTAGCTATAACAACAGTAGCCTGTGAAGTTATGATAATCAGCGCTCAGGTGATCGAAGCAGTCCTACAGTTCTTTTCAGAAATATAGCAACTCAAATGCACTCAGCTGATGAGGAGACGACTTTTAAACCTGATTTTAAATATTTGGACCAAATGCTAAATAGCCTAATGGCTTAATGGGCATTTTTCAGGTGCTATAAGGAAATATTTTGGGGTATTGTTAGAGTCAGATGTATTTATTTATTTATTTATTTATTTATTTATTTTACTTACATCATTTACTTACGTATATTAGTTAACCTGGACTGAGTGAGGTTGCAGTGGAGAAGAGAGGGTTCCACTTCTGTACATCTGTAAGTACGTTTTTGTTTTGATTGCGTTGTCAGTGAGCGGCTAAGCGCTGTTCATTTCACTCACCTAGCCTTGCCTGTAGACATTTCTCACCCAGCTAGCATTTGTTGCTAGCGATGAGCACCTGGAGGTGTCTCAGTGCTCGCAGGAGTGAACTTCTCACTGTGACATGCAGCAGTTTCTCTGTTCTACACTTTTACGCTGATGTTTGTAGCTCTTCTCTTTAATGTTCCACAGAGCGCAGCTGGCAGTCTGATTCGATCATGAAATACATCCATTTTGAGTCGTCTGTTTGTTACAGAAACAACATACACTAAGTTTACATCACACAGTACAACACGGTATCAGATTTGGGTATCGGAGCATTTTTTTTTTTTATGACTATGAGTAAATATCAAACCTGATGCTGGTATCACTATCGCTGTATCGTTATCAGACAGCCAACGTTTCAGTTTAGTAAAAACGTCTTTGTGAATGCAGCTCCAAACCACCCCCCCCACCCCCCACCCCCCCCAGCATCCTCCTTTCTGTTTCGGCCCTGCGCTCATTCGTGCTCCGCTTTCAAGCTTCTTACCTTGAGGAGAGCCATAACACAATAATAGTCGGGTTAATGCAGGAAAAGGCTGCTTTTGATGCACAGTGAGCTTATCTGGACAGGACTGGAGTCTCTGGTCATACTGCAGAGTAAACAGCTTCTCTTGTTTACTGATGCTTCTTAGTAAATGTGTGTATTTGGGCTTCAGTATACACCCCCGGTTTTACCTAACAGATTAGCGATCAGTGAGCATGCTAACAGTGTGCAGTTTTTGAGATTTATTTCCAGAGTAAGCAAGCCAAGCACTTTTTTTAAAACCAGGAGCATGGACTATTTGAACAGATTCTGCCTGCTGAAAGAGACCCGTTTGTGTGGAGGAGACGTCAGCGTTCCCCTGAGCGAGCCGTCATCACATTTCGGCGTGTGTGCACTTCACAACGAGAGGCCAGTGATCCCATCACTGAAGCTCAGTCCTCATCAGAGCACATCTATTCTCATGCTCAAGCCCTGATTTAGAGAGCGCTCATACGCGTGGTAGTGTTGGGGGTTGCGGGATGCGTGGTAGGACGAGGAAATGGTGTTTAGATCAGGTTCTCCAGTGTGAGGATCGTTCTGTGGAGTCTGGATTCTGTCAGAATGCCCAATAAGTGTGTAGACATGATGAGTGTGTTCTGTTAATGAGAGAAATGTGAGCAACGTATACATGCGTCTCTGAGCACTGACTCCGCCCTGCATCTTAGTAGAAACACTCAAACTGCTGAAATTTGCTGGATTGCCCATGTGAGAAAAGTGAACATCTCCGGTTGTTCTCAGGTTGTGAGAGTCTTAGTCCGTGATAGCCTCAGCACTGATCGCTGTAAGAGACTCACTTCAGGCTGTATTGATTGTCTATATTTGAAATCAAGGTCCTGATCATTTACATAGAACAAAAAGACGTGGAGCGCCGCTGAACGGCCTGTCCGGCCCTTATCAGGAGATTCCGAGGAGAATCAATACACGCTCGGAATCTTGATTTAGACCTGAAAATCATTTGTCCTTTAAATAATGAATCATTTCTCCAACTTTGAGAATAAATGGAATGGATTTAGGTGGATTTGCTTATCTCTTGGACACCATAAAGCATTACACTCTCACGGCTTTGGAAAGCATTTGGAGGGGAAAAAAGACGCTAAGCTCCCGGGAATTTGATATAAACTTCCTGTCACTATCGGGCCGGTTTAAGAAAAGGGATGTGATTAAGGCTTGGCACAGAGATGAATGCTGAAAACCCGTGCAGTGATACTCAAAAACATTTTCCCTTTGTTTAAGCCCTTCTTCTCTCTCTCTCTCTCTCTCTCTCTCTCTATATATATATATATATATATATATATATATAAATATAGAGAGAGAGAGAGAGAGAGAGAGAGAGAGAGAGAGAGAAATGATTATAAACTGCAGAAACTCG
>CM074954.1:25038762-25074509 GCA_037577455.1 Pangasius macronema
AAATGAGGAGATGAAGCTAGTGGGTGCAAGTGTTGAGGATGCAGAAGATAGGGATAGGTGGAGAGTGATGATTCGCCCACATTAATGGGATGCAGATGGCGCCTCAGTCACGGAATCACCTTTTCTCTCTCTCTGTCTTTTTTTTTAGAGCACAGACGACATCGTCACGTCAGCCGAGTGCTCCAACGACGACGAAGACCTGGAGGAGTGCAACTTCGAGCACGCAGGTGGGCTAGGTCAGTTTAATTCTGCTTGCTCCTATGTGGTGATCTTTCATTTTGCAACGGAGGATCAGATCCTCAAAGCATCGCCGCCCCCCATGGATTGATAAAGTGTAACTTCCTGTATAGCTAAGCAAAGCCGACTTCCTGTCTAGCAAAGACGAGCCAAGCAAGTCATTCATTCAGGCACGAGCTTATCTCTAAATTGCACTCAGTAAGCCTTAAAAGATGCCCTTGAAATCAAATCGACACCTGTTACGAGCTACACTTGGCCATGGGGTTTTCCGAAGTGGTTAACATGCTCACATTTCCTGCTAATTTTGTCTTCCCCATCTCTCATGAGGATGTACGAGCAAAATTAGTACCGAGACGTGACATGTTCTCTGCATTGATGCTTCAAAATGTATCATAATCAGAGGTTTTCTGTCATGTGACACTGGATTGCATTTTACATGATACATTTTGAGATGTCTCCAGTTTATTTTCTTTTTCTTTCACGCCAAGTTCTAGTGTGATATGTAGAAGAGTAACTGTGATGGAAGTAGTGTTTCTGATTTATTTTGGTTCCCTCATTATTTTGAGGCTTAAGTTAAGCATTTTAATAGAGAACAGATATCATCGAATTTCTGTGTACAAATTGTTTCTTTTTTTTCATTTCCATTTTGTTTTGTTTTTTTTTTATGTATTTTTTGAACAAGTTATTCTGCTGAGAATTTTTTCCCCTCAATCCAAGTAAAGTATTAATATATAAAAATAAATATAATTCAGATTTAAATTCAGAATGCTTTTGAAAGAAGTTGGGGTTTGGCTTTTTTTGTAGTTATTTAAAAAAATAAAATCGACGTTTCGTCTGTCTTCTCACTGCAAAACCGTCAGATACAAAAACCACCAAGTGACAGAAAACAAACAAATAAATAAACTTAATGTAATTATATATATCAAGTTCTGTATAGTAATTTAATCTGCATTTCATGTCTTTTCACTGTAAAAAAGTGTCGCAATGCCAGTGACAGAAAACATAGCTTTGTCTTTTATAATTAAAAAAAAAAATTACAGTTTTTTATTTAATTAATAATCATTTTTATTCAAAGCCAAATATGACGAAGCTGTACATTTTTTAATTATAAAAAGAAAATAATCACGTCAAAGATCACATAGCTTTTAGCTTTGTTCGATCACTATAATAAATAAATACAACAAATAAGTAAATAAAAATAAAAATCCATCTTTGTTATTTTATATCAAAGTGAACGTGTTGGCTTTTTAATTATTAAAAAAAATAAAAACAAAAAAAATAGAAACGTAATTCTGTATTAATCTATACTTATGTCTTACTATAAATATTTTACAATATTTGTATCTATATTTCTCCGATATAAAATATAAGGTTTTTTTAATCATAATTTTTTTTTTGAAACAGTAATTTTGTAAAATTTCTCCAGTATAAAAAAAAATTACCTTCTTCTTTTTATACGAAAGTCAACACACGTCATGCCACTTCCACCCAAGCGCTCTACGTATAGCGTTAACATTAACATTAACGTTAACATTAACATTGACATTAACATTAGCGCGTCGCCGTTATCGCAGTAAAAGAAACGATCCTGTGTTAATCAGCAGGATGTTAATGTAAGACTCTTCAGCGTGCTGTGCTCTGGAGCTCTGGAGCTCTGGAGTTCATGGCTCTCTGAAGCACTCGTCAGTTAGCGCTGCGTGGAGAAGGCTGAGGGCCTTCAGAGCGTTCCTTTCCCACACCAATGGCTTCCTGTCCTCTGTAAATGAAACGTGACGAATGTTTTGCGTGGATGAGACAGACGAGTCAGAACATCTGTTCGCTTCGAGTTTCGCTCCTGATTGTCAATCCCAATTTCTGTCAAATTTTTTTTTCTAGCTGAGATAGTTGGAGAAAGTCGGAGCTCCATCTCTATCATGAAGAGAAATCGCTAGGGCCTCAATCATCCAGTCACGTTTACACAGAAATTCATGCCATCATTTCTAACCCCATCAGTTGATGTTGGACAGCTGCATGAGATGCTCTTGTTCTTGTTCTGGGATCGTTGTCTTTTTGGGGTTTTGGGTTTTTTTTTTGGTTTTATTTAGCATGGGTTTGTTTGTTTGTTTGTTTTGTTTAGTTTTTTATTCGTTATTTTTGTCTGCCGTTCTGTTTCCGGTTCGTTTCCACCGGGTTTCTCGTCTGTGTCACGGCATCGGCGCTCCTGCTGTCTCGCCTCATCTTGTGCCGCATGATTTGTTGGTGTTGGTTGAAATTTCTTTCTTTTTTTTTTTGGGCTTCAAATTTGACATTTCCCATTTCTGATTAAAAAAAAAAAAAAAAAACCTGGCAACAAAATCTTTTCTTGCCATCAAAAACAAATAAGTAGTATTAAGAAAGTTGTGTAAAAGAATGTAAATATTATCCCTTTTTTTCGTGCACCTTCCCCTCCTCCCCTCGCCGTTCTGCATAAGCTGATATTTAATGCAGATGGCATAAAAAGAATTTTATTGCCACAAAAAAAAAAAAAAAAAAAAACAGTCATCTCTCAGTCAGTCATCTGTGGCATGTTAGCGTGTATGTTAGCGTGTATGTTAGCGTGTATGTTAGCNAACTCTCCGCCGTCATGGTTTACTGCATGGCTGCGTGTCGTGTGCGCCACACACCATCCACACTAACCCACTGGCTTAATGACTCCATTTTGTTTTTACTTTTATCACCATTTTTAATTTAAGGATTGCGGTTGCAAAGATTGCTGCTGCATCGTCTCTGTGTGTAGACGTCCTGTCCGTCCACACGTCCGCGTCCTGAAGTGTTTCTGTCACGTGATTCTGTTCTCTGTTTGTAAAACTGTTGGAATTTTTTCCCCTTTCCCCCAATTTCTCCTTCAGGAATTCCATAAGAGGACTGTTACTCTTCTGTTATGTCTCCTTTGTACTCTCATTATATTATACTCACGAATAACTTGCAGCACAACTTCACCCGGGGAGCGATGCTAATGTCAGGGGCGGCTGACGTGAACATTCCAGCAGGGCCGAGCTTCCGTTTTCTGCGTGGTTTTCCCACATCAGATTAATCGCTGGTCAATTTCTTAAACTGGAGGAGGCGAATACAACGGCGCGTCAGAAAGCTACGCAGGATGGTGAGAAGGTAGATGAGAAGCGTGCAGCGGATTTCGTTCTCGCCCGCTCTCAGCCAATCAGTGACAGTCGTGTAAGGTGATTACGCAGAAAGACACGCCCCCTAGAGAACTCGGAAAACTCGGGTACTGTTCAGGCAGATCCATAACGCATCATCATCATCAGCAGCCCAATCAGAGTGTAAGCTACGTGTTTCACTGCACAAAGTCTCACCAGTCTTTCGTTAAGATGCGTACTCTGGAATTCTGATTTCAGAAAAGATTTGATTAAGAAAGCGATCGGCACAGGCAAAAACAAACTGCAGCACTTCACTGTTTCGCCGTAGAGTTTCTGATTGATTATTTTATTTTATTTTATCTTCCCCGTCTAATCCCACGAGCCGCCGTCACTGCTATCGCCGTCTTATTCTCATCGTACAGCGCGTTCCCTCTGAACAAGACCAAAGTCGCAATTAGCAGCAAGTCCCCCGAGTGTTAATTATCAGGCCGACTGCTTCACCGGAACAGCTAATAGAGAGCGCTGTGATCAATTTAGCCTGCTGCTAATTTACTTTCCAATCACAATAAACACGGGGCAAAAACCTCGCTCAAGGTCATCCGTCCAGCAGACTGCTGAATGTTTCAGCACCAGCTTCCCTTTCAGCGCCTTCTCTCTCAGAGCTGCTGGACTTACTTAAAGATTCCCTAACACATGATCAAAGCGCCTCGCAACCGAGGCAGAATTCAGTCCAAGGACAAAGACATCAGTGGTGATATAAAAGCTTCAGGAATCCGGCTGCAGAGGAAAAAAAGCTTTTCTGTAAAATCTCTGTGAAAAGAGCGGAGAGTCGCAGGAGTGTTGCGCGCATTAGATACACGGTAAAGACGTCGCACTTATTATCACTGATGATGATTTATAATAATGATCATAAGAAGAAGAACATGAAGAGGAAGAATGAGTCATAAGAGCGAGACAGAGCCGAGAGAGCTTCTGAGCTTCTCCACGTTTATTTTAAAAAGATTTTATATTATTTAATATTTTACTCTTAGCAGCCTTTTATTGAAAAATCTAAATATTATTAATGTAAGTTTTTTATTCAGTTTCATTTATTTATTTATTTATTTATTTATTTATTTATTTATTTATTTATTTTTGGTATGTGGCGATAGTGTAAGGGGTTCGTTCCCAAACGTTCTTTTAATTTATTCTCTTTATTTGCATGTTTTTGTTTGTTTCTTTGTTTTCTTTTCTTTTTTTTTTTTACTTTAATTGACTTTAATTTTGGATTAAAGATAACATTAATTCGTGTTAATAAGCTCAGCTGTTTGTTTAGTTGCAGGCTTCAAATTACAACTAAAGTGAAATAAATGATAAATAATAATAATAATAAAAAAGTTAAATAAACATTTAATAAAAACAAAATACAAAGGTGAGTCAATGAAAGCCTTTTTTGTTTGTTTTTTTGTTTGTTTTTTTTAATTAATTATGAAAAAATATGAATTAAATACTAAACTATTTTAAAAAATTATATATTTATATTATGCCTCAAAAATAAAATGAAAAAAAAATGGCATGATTAAATTTCACTTTTCCTTTTTGAAAGAAATAAATCATCCACTTAGAATCAGTGTCATGGTGTATAATCCGCCTTCCATAAATAAGATAACTTTATAAAATTAAATACATTTTAAACGATCATTGTGCTTAATTTCGAGCATGATATTTGTAATAAATAAATAAATAAAGTGCTGTAGATCATATGTAAAGTGTAGCGTGTTAAAAGCTTCTCACCGTTGTAACACTCCTCAGCTCTCCTCGCTTTGAACACCAGATGGCGTGATTTGGTAAACCCAGACCCCGAATCCTCGACGTTTACGCCACGTCCTCAGAGTGTCGCGTTCCTCGAGATGTTTCTTCACACGCTGTGAAGTATCTTCTGAAGTGAGTGTTTGTTTTTGCCCCATGCTGATCGCTGCTGTGACGGCCTTCAGACAAGAAACGCGATTACGCACCTCTAAAGCATATGAAGTTCACGCAGCAGTCAGGACGCGTGGGAACGATGGCGGAGATGGAGGAGTGTGTCGGTTGGCTCCATCCTGTGCAGGAGCTCTCGTGCTTATCACGTTTCAGCAGGTGGCTGATCAACAGCGCAGGTTCTGCTTAATTTACCCCTCTGTCGTGCAGCCGCTGATAAGATTTACCGCCGAGATACAGACACACTTACACCTGATGAAAGGAGCGAGAAATACATGCAGCGTGCTGAGAGAGTTACATTTACGGCTCCTCCTCAGGCAACACGATACAGTGCAACAGGGCTGGACTTATTGGGAGCTTATCTCATGAACCTACACAAAATATCTCATCTATAATTTTAGATATACCACCGTTTTATACCACGATTTAAAGTGTCTCGACAACAACCAAAACTTAACCACACTTTACGCGCAAGCAGTTGGCATTAGAAGTCACAAAATAATATAATAATAATAGTTTATTGTTGAATGTAGTGAGTTACTTGTTACTTACAGATCTTACAGATCTTCATCTTAATGCTGTGATGAAGACGCGTGAACGTGAGGATGATTAGCGGCGAGCCAGGGAAGCTTTTACTGATAGAAGTGTAACAAGCCATAATTAGATTTTTACGAGTAAAAGTACAATTTTTACTACACGGAATTTAATTTAAGATATCTGTAAATTAATTTTTACTAGTAAGAATTGTATTTGCTTGTCATTGCAAAGTTCATACTGAAGATGAATATATAGATATCAGAAAATTCAGTTTTTACTAGTAGAAATTCACTACTAGTTTATGACTAGTCAAAATTTGAACAAGAGGAACTGAATGGAAGTCTATGACGATGTATGACTAGGTGAAATTGAATTCAATTGAATTATGAAAATTCATATTCATCTTCAGTATGAATTTTGACTAGGTAAAATACAATTCTTATTAAAAATACAATTCTGACCACTAAAACTTAAGTTCGAATTCTGGCTGCTAAAAGTTACATTCTGACTTGTTACCCTTCTACCATTGAAAGCTAAAGCAGCTTGTCTTACAGTGCAGCACAAACGCTAAACAACTTACAGCGCAACAGCAAACAAATGTACAATATACAAGACACAGCGTATAACACGGGGTACAATACAACACCGTATACACGAAGTGCACAACAGTGTTTTCAGACAGTGTACAAGATGATAGCAAAGTCAAAGTCAACTTTATTGTCAGTTCTGCTATATGTACAGGACACACTGAGGGTTGAAATTTCATTTCCCTCAGACCCATGGTGTGAGAAACCAACAGAACAAGACAAGTAATTAAAAAAAGTCAAAATAAAATACAATAAAATACAGTATGTAGTGATATTTGGATGTGCCGTGTACATATATGTTATGTGTAATCTAGGTTGTTAAATAACAATCTTCTTGTATTCTTCAAGACCAAGAAGCCATCACCACAATTCCAATCCAAAGTCTGGGAAAATTACTATGGCTTGATTCTTAAAAAAAAAAAAGTTAAATCAATTATTAAAAAATGTAAAATTCCACCACCGCAATTCTGCCTAGAGGAGGACGGGTAAAGTGATTGGATAAAGAGGGGATTAGTCAGAGAAACACCCAAGATACCACGAGTAACTCTGAACTCTCATGATGCTTCCACCACCATGCTTCACTGGGAATATGGAGTCCTATTATGTGCTATTTAATGTAGATTCATGACATAAAATCCCAATTAAGTCTGTTTTAGCTCCAGGTTACAGCACTATACTTATACAAGGCACTGTACAGGATACGTGCTGCTTATCTTGGAAACATTCTCATGTTTTTAACTATGGATGTCTCATTATGATACTGTTATGTTGGTATTTCAGGCATATTTTTCACGTCATATTCGACAATGAAGCTAGATTCTTTATTTGTGCTTAGGTATAAAAAACAGTTTAACAAAATCGGTTTGAGTGCTTAAATTTGTCATGGTAACTTTTTAACAAAACTTGTATTCACAGAATATGCACAGTAATCAAGCTAGCTAGCTAAGTTAGCTATGATGTTGTCTGAGGTTCGAGATTTATACTTCTGGTAATCGGGGTAGGCGGGGAAATGGGCGTGGCTTGGATAGTGGCTTTTTTCTCTCAGTTTGCACATTCATACATATTCGTATAAGTGTTCTGACGACATGAAGGTACAGGTTGAAAAAAGTGATATCACAGCGCTGTTGATTCTGGATTCTGTATTGATTGGTGATTGGTCGGACGGTTGGTGTTGATTCATTTTCCAGAACAGCAGCTCCGACAGCAGTGCAGCTGCAAGTCACGGCTTTATATTAATGTACGACGGACGCTGAAATGGCTATCAGATCAGAATCGTTGACACGGTGAAGTTTTCTGTAAGGAGCCGATTATTTAATACTTAGGGAAGGAGTCTCCAGTGTCAGGTAACGCTGTAACTTTCCGACGTCCTCTGGACCTAGGAGTGTCACAGATATTCCACATCATTTAAAGTAATTATAAGCAGATTTTAAAAAGTATCACATTAAATAGAAATTGTTGAAATTGTTGGAATTGTTATAAGTTGCTATAACAGGACAAGCTGGCAGCAGCTCATAGCCAAATACCATTTCTATATTTATGACTTTTACTGATCCGTAAGTCCTCTGGCCTCTTGTGGAATTCTGTTTATATCTAATGTACAGCTTTCTTTTGAACCAAAGTCTGTGGGTGTGGAGCTCAGTCACCCTCTCACTTCACTGCACAAACAATTCGCAGCAAACACAATGCGACAGCGAGCTCACGCAGATCTTAATAGCAGCCATTAAAAAGCAGACGCTGTGCTGGAGTGGCTTCGTCACCTACAGGCCTTGGTTAAGCCGGCTCTCCCGAGCCGAAAGCTCTCTCCGTGTTTAATGTCGTACCTGAACGCCGCTTGCTCTGTCGTTTGTCTACTCTCCCTAAATGCAACTTACTTTAAGCATGCATCAGCGACATCCTGCAGTACAAAATTAACCCATTTTCAGCCCAATTTTCCTCTCTCTTTGACGTACATCCAGACTGCACGCCTGTTTACGTGTTTAAGACTAACAACGACAGATAGATTTTGTCTTTCGGGTCACGTGACAGAGGCGACAGTCAGCTGCGCAGTTGTGCATCGGCTGTCCGGCTCTCGACTGTGTCCGTTTTTTGAATAGTTTGTGCATCTGGTTGTAGTGTGTGAAAGTGAAAGTTCAAATTGCTTTGCTCTTTTTTTTTTTTTTTTGTCTGATTTTTTTTTTTTTTTTTTTTTTACACATAAATCAAATTATGTGTTTTTTTAAATAGCAGTGTTTCAAACTTAAGAAAGATGTAAATACAAAATTAGAAATTATTTTTTTTTGTTATTATTTTTTTACAGATTTGGAACTACTTCATCGAATACTCTGTGTGCATCTGAATAAAAAAAAATTAAATTAAAAAATTCATTTTAAATAAAGTTTAAATAATAGAATTAAGACTATACCTACTACATATATATATATATATATTTGAAAAATTATGCAAATAAGTGTAATCATTGATCCGAACAGCGCACGTGATTGTCGGTGAAAATGTTCCACGTCTCAGTGTTGCTTTTCTTCAAAATTCTGCCAGCGATCTTGATAAACAATTGACTTTTGAACTGTTTTTTTTTTTCTTTTTCCAAAACTGCATGGTGAAGAAGTTGCAGTTTAGGGTTTGTCAGATTGTCAGTGTTAGAGTTTTGTTCTTTTTTTCGTAGATGGGCATGTATATGCTCATTGTTTGTATATCCCCATCCCTTCCTTACAGCCAAAAGCTCTAATGCCGCCCGACCGCTTCGTACTGCCTTTACATGGACATGGCAACTGACTTACACAATCACCCCCATCATTATCATCTCCTATGTAGTATGTTCATAGGTCCAGAACCTTCCTCACCTTCCTCCTCCTCCTCCTCTTCCTCCTCCTCCTCCTCCTCCTCCTCCTTCCTTCCCCTTAGCTATGGCAAAATATGTACAGTCATCTATCCATTCAGAATTTACAATTATGAAATCAATCCAAGCAAAAAGTTTAATTACTAGAATGTAGATATTTATTGAAAAATGCTATATATATAAATATATATATCTCCAATCCAAGGCTCAAATATGTACAGATTTTTTAACAAAGAAAAAAAACAAAACAGAATAATGGTGAAGTTTATTTTTCATGTTCTGTGGTGTGGATGTATGTGTTGTTGCCTCCCTGTATACTCATGTCTGAAGATTATATTTATCAACAAATACAGTGGCTAGTAATTTTCCTTTTCACAAGAGAGAAAAAAAAAAAACTTGTCCAAGGACATTCTTACACAACTTTCTTTTGTGCATTTTTTCTTCATGCCAAAATCATGCGGGCAATTTGTTGATGTAAGTTAACAAAAATCTGGTATCTTATTTTTCCTTGAAATATTCATTTGATGTTATTTGAAAGATTTTTTTCTTTTTTTTGTGCAGTAAAATGTTATTATTGATTTACATTGTGCTTGTCTGTGAATAGTAATATCGCTAAACTAGTTGCTTTTTACATTTTCGTTTTAATATATATTTTACGTTATTTATATTTTGCCTTTTAATTCTGGATCTGCAGTTAAGCAAGTGGACTTTCGTTTTGTTTTGTTTTTTTTTCAGATGATTTTTCTGGATGAATTTTTGAATATTTATGTTTGTTATGTAGCCTTTTAATTCTGAAACTGCATTTAAGCAAACTGGCTTTTATTTTATTTTAACAGTTTTATTTTATTTTATTTTTTTTATATAACGCATATGCGTTTGGGCTTACCGTCCTAAGAGAGAGTCAGGGTTGCCGTCCGTTTTTATTTTTTATTTTTAATCTACCTTTGTAGGAAATGGGACCAGCTGTGTAAGGGCTGGACGATACGACCAAAATATCATATCATGAGTTTAATGATACTTTAATTTAACGTCTCTTTTTTTTTCTACAGTTCTTAAGACTCGGTACAAACTTTTAACATCAAATTAGCATGTTAGCATGCACTGGGTCATGATTTATCACAGTATCGGTATTATATCGTCACATTGCTCAGCCCCAGACTGTACCTCATTTCTGATGAGCGATAAATACACGATTCATTACATACTGATACGTAGCTGTGGATTTGCATTAGTTCTAATTAATGAGACGTTTATGCAGCAGCACTTCTGTTATTCATCGCAGGCTGATTTCCCCGTGCACGTGTCTGCGCTCGGCTATAGACACGCAGGTTGTGTATGAGAGAAGAAACACAGTGGCCATATGAGGAGCTAATTAATCCCCCGGTACCAGCCGCTTCGTCGAGCAAGTATGCGGCGTGCGGCTTTGCGAACGACAACAAGTCAAAAGACGAGTCTAGTCTAAAAGATTTGCTGATAAAGTCTTGACGGCAGACGGCTAAAGTCTTCGTGACAGTATTTAAAAAAATTTAAAAAAAAAGCGAACCTGTATCTGGAGATATTTAAAGTATGCTTCAGGCTTCCAGCTGGCTCAGTGTTTGCTCCTCGAAGGACTGCTTTTTTGGCAGCAGATTAATTTCTGTAATCAGAAAGATTTCTCGAACACAGAGACTCGTATTCCGGCGAGTATTCAGGGCTCGCACTAATTTAATTTTGCAGGTTCATGGTGGGTAAGAACACTCCCAGCATGCCACAGATCGACATTTACATGCGATGCAAGAGTGTTAAAGACAGTAGCTTGATTTCTAACAGGAAGAAGTCGTTTACTTTTAAATGACGAATACCATGAGGAAGCGCTAGCTAGTCAAATGGCTAACATTATTCCTGCTGCGGGAGAAAATTCCTAACGGCCTGATAAGAATGAAAACAATTCCGTAATGATGGGGGGAATGGTTACTAGGAATCACGGGAATATCGTTAGATAACTAGTATTGTTTCATCCTTAAGTTTAAGTCCCGGATTGTATTATGCTACAAACAATGTTTACAATTTTAACTCTGGCAAAATAAATTTTGGGTTTAAAAGATTATACTCTGAAAAAAAGAGTTCCATGTAGCAACTGTAAAATACAGAACTTTAAAAAAGCTACCTGCTAACATGGTTTATGTCTAATGCTATCTGTTAACGTTTAGCTGAATTAAGAGAGCTGATTGGCCAAAATACACACAGAAGGAAACAAAAAAATTTTTTCAAAAATCTCTTGCGTTCATAAGTACCTCAGAAGCATTGTCATTCAAAAGCGCACCACATGCTGGCTTGTGTCAGTGCTAAAAATGAATTATCCATTTACCAGAATGTACAGTGCTGTGGCTGTGCGTTAGCCAATAGGAGACAGTCTGGGGCGGGGCTTTAGTCATTTACGCTGTTTTTGAGTCAGATGGAAGAGAAGCATCACATCTGCTAGGTCACGTTTGCAGTGATACGATCCTGTGTTTGGCAAAACAGCACAAAATACATCTAATTTAAGTGAAATTGTTCATATGGGCAGTGCATTTTCTAAAATATATAAAAAAAACATTCTCATGAATGCAGCTTTAGTGCGTTTTTAAACCGTAAAAATATCCAAATGGAGCGTTTCTCTGAGAGTTCGCAGTGAAGATCAGCAGGACGTGTTGAGCCAGCCCTCGGCCCTGAGCTCGGAGCTCACTGAGGCGTCGCGTGGCTCTGAGACAGGCCCTGCCATTTGGCTTTCAGTATACGGCTGTTTAAAAGGCCCGAGGCCCGGAGGGGGAGCTGGGGAGCCAGACCGACCCTCAGAGAGATTACATCCAAATCCTGCAGGATCTCCTGAACGCTTCCGCAAACACACACTTCTCTGCTTTGTGTGTGAAAGAAGATATCTTGTCCTTTCTGATTTCTGATTCTATCCTGGTGGCAAGAAATCTCATGGACAAACAACCAGAAAGAAAATTTACTGCTAACACGAAGGTCATAGTTATGACCATAAACAGCTATAAACACATTCCTGCATTTATAAGGCATTATGCACACTGATATAATTATTTATGAAAACGCATTACACTTCATAGCTGTCCTTATTATGCATTATGAGTTGTTAACATGATACATTATAAGTAGTGTTCATAACGCGCTATAACACCAGTAGCAGAGAAACTGAGCACACTTGGATGACAACAATTTATAATTTAATATAAATACGCTAAATATATGCATCCTTATAAACATTGCCGTAAGCTGCACTGCCTTTTCATGTGTAATTATAACAGATGTGAGTAATGCCTTATGGAATGTTATGAATGCTCTCATAGGCCTCCAGTGAAAGTCTTAACAGTACATCTTTCATTTATTAAGTAAATGTTATGATTCATTTTAGGCTTGGCGGTACCTGGCTCTCTCACGAAGACCTCTCAGGGCTGAAAGCTTTGTTTATTTAGTTTTTTATTTTATTTTTTNTTTATATTTGTATCTGAAATTTTGCTTTATGTTCAGTTGCTTCGTCTGAGTTTTCTGGTATTTCATTTATTTTCCTTATTGTCGGTGTATTGCCGATTCTTCGCAATGCCTGCTGATACAATCTGTTATTTCTTCTCCATCCTAGGAGGTGAATTAGATCCCTTAGTACTCCCTCCTGTAGCTACACTTGCACCCTTCATCCCTCCCCCCCCAACCCTCCGCCCCCCCCTCACCATTATTGAGACCACCAAAGAGTCCCTGTCCATGGCCACTGACGCGGGCCTGCCCTGCTTGTCGGACCAAGGCAGCGATGATTGTGATGATGGTGATGATGATGATGATGATGATGATGATGATGATGATGATGATGATGGCTTGGTGATATCTGGGTATGGCTCTGGGGAAGCATATGACTCTAACCTGCCCCCTACCGATGATGAAGATGTTTACACCACCTTCTCCTTGGTCACAGATAAGACCTTATCCACGTCGGCCTTTGAAGGTGGCTACAAAGCTCACGCGCCTAAGTGGGAAGCCAAGGACTTTAGACCTAACAAAGCCTCCGAGCACGGTAGGACTACTACCGCATCTCTGTTCCCCAAGCCGAGCCGCTCCACCACCACCACCACCACCTCTGCTGCCGCAGCGCCGCCCAAATGGCCTGCGGGCAAAATGAATAACCGAGAGCTTAAACCCCAACCTGACATAGTCTTGCGTCCATTGCCCACCTCCTATGACGTAGACCGCAAAAAGCCGAAGAGCCCGTTAATAACCTCCCCCATGTTCCGTAATGTACCCACAGCGATCCCCACGGAGCCGGGCGTCAGGCGCGTTCCCGGGGCCTCCGAGGTCGTCCGGGAATCTAGCAGCACCACTGGAATGGTCGTCGGGATAGTTGCTGCTGCCGCTCTGTGCATCCTCATCCTCCTGTACGCCATGTATAAGTACAGAAACAGGGACGAGGGGTCGTACCAAGTGGACGAGAGCCGCAATTACATAACCAACTCAGCGCAGAGCAACGGTGCGGTCATGAAGGACAAGCAGCACGGCTCGAAAGGCAGCAACAAGAAACAGAAAAACAAGGACAAGGAATATTACGTGTGAGACTGCGCGACAGTGAAACGGGTGACGCTGAGGCGTATCAGGAGCTGCGCTGACGGAGAGAGAGAGAGAGAGAGAGAGAGAGAGAGAGAGAGAAAGATTTTCATTTTGGCACTGTGCTGAGGCACTGAGCTCACACACCAACTGTAATATAAAGCACACTATTGTGTAAGCGTACCACGATGGTAAATAGCGACATTAGTGACCTTTATTCTTCGATCTGGTCAACGGCGTTATCAGTGTAGAATACTTCACAGCTACATCATTATCCTAAAAAAGTGACTTTTAAAAAGGTATGTGATCCTTGGCATTTTTTTTATCCTGTTAAAAAAAAAAGAAAAAAAAGTGAGAGAGAGAGAGAAAGAGAGAGAGAGAGAGAGAGAGAGAGAGAGAGCAAGGAGAAAATTATTCCGGCCATCGCAAGCATGTGAGTGACACTCAGTGTTATCAGAGATGGACAAGATATATATATAAATACACATATATATACTGTGTGAATGAGAAAGAAGGACTCTTGCCAAAAAAGATATATATAAATACATATGAAAGATTTGTATTGTTTATACATTATATGTGGTGTCAATTTTATTTTTTTTTGCTCTCTGCAAAAAAAAAAGAGAAAAAAACAAAAGAGAAGTGAAAAATCTGTGTAGTAAATGAAAACAGACGAGCGAGGACAGCTCACTGACACTCTCGCAGCACTGTTACTCAAAACTCGACCAAATGATTCGGATTTTACAACCGACTGTGACGTTTGAGAAAAAAAAAATAACAATAATTTGTGAATTTGAGCGAAGTGGTGCATTTTATCTTTGTCTCAGTAAAGCGACTGATTGTAATGCATGCCATCTTTACACTACGATGTATGACGTTCAGCTGAGGCTGGACAGACCTGCCAGGCCAGTCAATCCATCAGACGCATCTTTTCCTAGGTTTTTTTTTCCCCCTCCCCTCTCGACGTGACAACGACGCTGACGAACGTCACGTCTCCTCCGCAGCCGGTGCCGGCGCTGATCTTTTTTGCGATCATGATGTATGTTGGTCCACTTCCTCTTGTTCTCTTTTTTATGAAAAGCTGTCTGGTGCGCACTGGCACTCCTACTATAACGCTGTTACGGATGTCTATACGGAAAAATAAATCTAACGTGAAAAGTGTGAATTCTATCTGTTGTCACAGTCGACTGTGTCAAACGACGACGAAAAAAAAAAAAGTTTGTTTACATATTTTATTACATTATGATGATATGATGATAGCAGTTGTACTTTTTAGGTAGATGATGTACATATTGAACTTGAGTTGTATTTTTTTTAGTGATTCTATTGTACAGAGAGATCGTCATGATCATCTTATTCCGTGTGCTTCATGAAGAAAAAAAATTGACCTTAACATGAAGAGAGACTCTGAAGTTACGAATACACACCCACACACACTCATACACACACACACACACTCACACACATACACATACACACACATACACAAGTATTTTGTAATGGAAATGAGAGAATATTGTTAGATTAGAGGTCTAATCTTTCTGGCAGATGTTTCTAAGTCGCATGGATATTTGATTACTTGACGCTGTCAATCAAATACAAGACACACTTCTTTACCTGTACTGAGGTTTCCTTGTTATCAGTTGTTTTTATTTATTAAAAAGAGAAAAAAAAAGAATCAACAGAATATGTAACAATAAAAACAGTCATATGGATGCAGACATGCAGTTCACAGGAAAGTGTCTTTCACACTAAGAACAGCAGAGGCGCATAACCTCACACTTATACACGCTCGCACTGGAAAGCCAAGACTTCTGCACCGCACCACAGCTGCTTTGTGTGTCCGGGTTCTCCGTGTTCTCTTCACACACTTCCTGGAGGAGTCGCCAGATCAGAAGGGGCGGAGCTCTGCTAAAGCCTGGTCACTTTATCACTTCTTCATCTCAGTGTGTGTCCACTCAGACTCCTTCATGACCAAAAAAATCTTTTTAACACGTTATAGTAACATTTTCTATGACGGTCATATTCATAATGAACTATAAACACATTCATATCATTGTTATAATGCAATCCTAAAGCGTTATATGCATTTATTAGACATTATCTATCATTATTAACAGCTTTTTATAGTTATACTTCAGCCTCAAGTAAAGAGTTTCCATGTTAAAGTATTTTATTGGTGTGCTAACTTTTACTTCTGAAAGAAAGAAAGAAAGAAAGAAAGAAAGAAAGAAAGAAGGAAAGAAAGAGCAGTCACTGAAGATGAATGAAGAAAACTTTTTTTCAGTATGTTCAAGTTTCATATTATTGCATTTTTTCTCCTTTTCATTCATTCATTCATTCATTCATTCATTCGTTCATGTACACCACTTCTAAGCTTTCTTTTCTGAATTTCTTTCTTTTTTTGTTTCACAACACCATGAATATCAAAAGTCACTGAAGGACGCCATCGATCTTTGATTCGCTCCACCACACATTTCAGACTTCATCTAAAACCCGACGATCTGAAGATTCTTTCACACGGATTTTTCACCACAGCGTTCATGTTGTTCATCTGCTAGAGACAGACCACACACACGCACACACACACACACACACACACACACAGTGTGTGTGTGTGGAGAGAGGAGACGTCCTTTTCGTTTCACACTTTACATGTAAAAGTTTTGCTCGTGGAATAATGTTGGGTGGCTGACTTATTGAACCGCATCGACCGAGCCCGGGCCATTCTGCAGGCGAGGAGAAAGTTAATTAAAATTCAGCAAAGGCTTAAAATTCAATAATCCCTGCACAACTTTCAGATGAGCTCTGGTGATTAGGAGGATTCATTACAGCGCACCTTCTCTTTGCTAAGACTAAAGGCTTCGCCGTGCTTCATGTGGAGACGATGTTCGGCTGGCTTACACGAACAAAAAGACGTCGTGCGGAGATTTGTGGAGGCTCGCTGTTCCGTGCACGTGGCAGCTGGGCCAACTCCGCCGACGAACATGCTGCACGGCCAAACCCCGTGATCGGTCGTTACAGACGAGGTGTAGCCAAGCGTACTCATTACCTTTATCTCATAGCTTTCACTAGCATGCTAAACAGTGGATAAAGTTGGTGACTCAAATAACTTATCAGAGTACATGTAAAATAAAGAGAAAAGAAAAAAAAAAGAAATATTATATATATATATGGAAGATAATAACCAGTTCTTCTTCCTACTCACGCTCTACTCACATGTGTGTGTGTGTGTGTGTGTGTGTGTGTGTGTGTGTGTGTGTGTGTGTGTGTGCGATTCTGACCTTGAACTTAAGCACATTTTTGCCTTGAGTGAGGAGCGGTATTAAGTACAGCGCCATTGTTTGACATAACCACAAAATGTCAGTCTGAAATTCATGTTTTGGGAGTAAATACATCAAAAAAGACTACGGATGCCTTTTGAGATTGACTCCTCTAATCCTGAAACATCTGGCAACCTCACAGGCTTAAATTACACGCAGGTAATTTAATATAATCATAATCTGAATGCCGAGCTCAGGTTCACTTCGTAGACGCATTGGGCTGAGACTTATGTGCATTGAAAGGGGAACAATTATGACTACATTGAAGACCTGAACAGTCACAGAGTCTGAAACATATCCCTCAGTGCTGTGTGTATTGCGTGTCAGATATCAGTGTTTAATCACACCTCTTTCACACTGAACAGGCTTGGAGTAATGGGTTAATGTTAATATATGTATGTTTTAAGTGCGAGACTGTCTGGAGTTTTACTGTATTTGATGTATTTGCTCTGATTACAGCGGGCTGGAGCGGCCGAAGTGGATGTATGATGAAGTGATGTTTGCTTTGATGAATTAGAGACGCTGAAACATCAGTTAAAATGACAGATATGACAGATACGCACTGCACTGCGCTTCCACATTTCCACAGTCCATCAGCGAAAAGGCACACGCTAAATTTGACGTGTACAGGAACTCAACTATGTACTCCTTGAGTCTTCAAGTCCTCAAAATTTCAAAGGTTATGAACATAAGCGTATGCTCTACATAATCCACGACTAACAGAAAATAGATTTAAATAATCATGTCATTATTTTACAAATAAAAGGTGAAATCAATGATATGCTGATTAACATTTATATCTTATTTAACATTTATGGAAGGAGTCTCCAGTGTCAGCACTGTGTTATGGAGTTTAGGTTTTCTGACCTCTTCAGGACGGAGGAGTTTGGATTATTAGCTTCAGGAGAGAGTAAAACAGAGGCTGGTGAGGGAAGAACTGGTTATAGCTGCTGTAAAGTAAGTGAGAACAGGAACAAGTTGCTTCGAAGATGTTTCACAACTTTAAATGGATTAAAAAAAAGTACTATGTGTCATTCTTAAATAAAGAATGCTGTAGTATAGAACACATAAAGTGCTTTAATTTATTTTAAGGACGTGCTTTTACGTCATAGGAAAATAATCAACTTCACGTTCACATTATCTTGTTTTTTTTACCTCCATCTTTAATCCTAACCACGCTCCATACACGGGGTCAGAGACTGGTTGAATATTATCTTATTTCCTTACAAGCCTTGTTGTTTCAAGTTAAATCATTTATTTATCTGGGTGTTGTTAGTTTAATGTATTCCCAGCTCAGTGTGTTCCTCTCAGCCGCACACTGACCTTTGGGTTCTGTGTAAATTAGACCTCGAACCCAATGTATCACCGCTCAGGACACCGAAGGATTCACTGCTGTGACCTTTCCTCAGATGAAACGCCACAATTCTGTTCTCCTCATCTCTTTTTTCCACACTTGAGAACAGAAGCACGAAATAAACCTAAAAAAATCTAAAAAAAACCCGAATCATCGGTAATTACGATAGGAGAACAGACGTACCGTGCATGAGGGCATGAGATCAGAGTCTCTGTCCCACTTCATCTCAGCTGGAAGCCCCGGGTCCACGACCCTGCATCTCTGTTATCATCAGTGTGCTGTTTTTCCGCGGTAATGAAGAGCCGAGTGAACGCTGCACAGCAGGACCATGAGCCCCGGTGCGTCGGAGACAGATTTACACGAACACAGCATCGTTTTTTTGTTTCTAATTTCTTTTCAGGGTGGTGCACTTCTGGTGATCTTCTCCTGAGAAACAGTGAGGTTGAACACTGAGGTTCTGGTTTATTAAAGCATTCTATACTACTACTAGTGTGTTCGCTTTTTTGTCTTCCTCCTACACTGTAAAGTGTCCTGTTGTAATAACAAACGTTTAAAATAGTGGTAGCCATTTTGTCTACAGGGTGGAGTCAATGTAAAAAGAATGATTTAGCATGAGCAGTGTAATTTATGCTACACAGATCGTGTGTATAAATGAATGCACATGAAGGGCAGGTATTAAATTTGCGATAATCTGTTTTTGGCAGCTGAAGAAAAATAAAAACATCAATCAATTTTTGTTCTTTTTGTTTGTTTGTTTCTGTTATAGGAAATGTTATAGGAAATATTTGTTTGTTTCGTCTGTTATAGGAAAGTAATCAACAATGTGCTTGTGTGATGAGTTACTGTTACCACCCTAAAGTTGATTATTTTCCTACAACAGCACTTTTTATCCATTTATAGTTGCATTTAATGACGTGGAATGTCCGCAAAACGAGTTATCAGTTTGCACATTATGACTCGCACTTATGACTAGCAGCTAGAAACAGTCGTTCCCTCGCCAGACTCCGTTTTCACTCTCTCTTAAATTAATAAGAATAAAAACGCAGCTTGTCATGTCAAAAAAAAACAAAGCGCAAACTCCTCCTCTGTCCTGAAGATGCTGAAAAGCTCAGCTCCAGGTTTACCTCCGACTGTTACAAAGCGCTGACACTGGAGTCAGAATTTGTTGAGAAATGAATCAAGCGCGCTTTATTAGTCTTTTAAAGAGCCGTTTTGTCATTCGAGCATTTTACTAACACATAACCCACTACTTCAGATCAGCTTTAACAGCCTTCACAGCTTTTCTGTGATGTTCTGGAAATAATGACAGGCGGCGTTGTGAGAGTCGTCTGACGTGAAATTAAACGTTCAGCATCTCCACAAGGCAGCATAAACCACAGATATATATCTCATCTCATTCTTTAGTGCATCTGTTCATAAGCAAATCTATTTTTAATAGCATAAAATCTATATATAATTATATCTTGATGATAAGCTGTGAATAGTCGTCAGCCCCTGTCTGTTACTGATTTTTTTAAAAATTGTTTATTTATTTAATCCACTTTAATTATTTCCCTTACTTTTATTGTGTTAATTTTATATACATATTACACACTTTTTATTATATGATTTTTATTTTATATTGTTATATATTTTCTTTTTTTCGGTCACTGCTATTATTTGTATTATTTATTTAATTTGTGTATTCACTATTTTATTCTTGACTACTTTAGCGTTATTTTTTATTTTATTTTATTTATTTTTTACGTTGAGGTGCATTTTAAATATGTATGATATGTGCTATATAAATAACGTGTAATTATTATTATTATTATTATTATTATTATTATTATTATTATTGTTGTTATTATTATTATTATTATTATTATTATTATTATTATTATTATTAGACGTTTTAGACTGAAATGCTTCAGTCTGCATAAGAATTGAATATAATATACTGAAACCAGTTTTGAGCACACAGTGCCCTCTAGGGTTTGTCTGTGTGTGTGTGTGTGTGTGTGTGTGTGTGTGTGTGTGTGTGTGTGTGTGTATATGAGGGCAGCAGGAATGCTGCTGATGGTGCCCTGTGGAGGAGGAGGAGGAGGAGGAGGAGCAGCAGCAGCATGACCGGAGCTTTGCTCCCCCCTCCATGATGCTTTGTCTCAGCACAATGCTGCGGTTCTCCCAAACGGAGGGGACGTGGCTCCTTCACCTTGCTGTGAAGCCAGTGGACTATAATAAAGACATGTGTGTCGGAGGGAAAAGTAGGCTGGACATTACAGCAGCATTACTCAGTTTTTTTGTTTTTCCAAGAAGGACCCAGCCTCAGGCCCTGAGGACATTGCTATGCAAAGCACAATCAAACTGGTCTGTGTGTGAGCGCCATGCAAGTGTCTTCTTCACATCGCTAACAACAAAACACTGTTTCATGCTGATATTTAAGTGGGCCGGCAGACATACTGGGTGTCCAGCAAAACCACTGATTACTGGAACCAATCCTACTAGCACGCTGGGGTCACTGCAGTGTCTGCATTGCACTGGAGTGTCACTTATAGCTTTTATTAGATCTTTACTCATTCAATAAAATGTCATATAATATTTTTTGACAGTTACAAATCCTTATTCATGAGTGGTTAAAATAACACACATACATAGCTGATTACAAAGTCAAAGTCAAACGGGCGTGTCTAGTCTGTTTAATCACATTTGATTGCCTACCAGCTTCTATGGCCAGAAGCAGGTTTAACCAATAGCTACTTTTTTCCCTTAATCAGTACTTCTTTTTCCTTTTCCATTTCTGTGTGAAAGCTGCGAGCCACTCCGGGTACTCAGCGATATCCGAGGTGACACCCGATGAAGTCATGGAGGTTTGCTTCAGCAGGAGAAAACGACGGATCGATCTGACTGGAAAAACCTCATTTCCTGTTTTACTCTTGTGCCTTAAATGAATGAACTAAAAAAAAGGCTTTGTGCCACACCACTCCGTCTACTGTCTGGCGTTCGCCCAAAATGCTCATGCTCATGTTGCAGTTTAACTGTGCACATCATGTGGTCATTTTATTTAGTATACCGTACCGCCTTATATATTCCAGTCTGCCACTAGTATACACACTCCGAGCTGTAATAAGTGGTAGTAGGACCCCAGAGCATTAAAAAAAGATCCTGCTCTGTCAGTACTCCACACTAATAGTACCCTGGGGTATTATAACAACCTCAGGGTGGTATCAAAACCCATGGTACTTGTTATTAGGACCCAGAGTGTTATTTGGATCACTGGGTGGTAGTAGGCCCCTGGGGTGTTTTAATATTTCAGCAAGTCATTGGCTTATAACCGAGGATGTTATTAGGCTCTGTGATATTAATACTGTTTGAGCCCATGGTGGAGATGTTATTAGAGCATTAGGGTTTTCCAGATGTTATAAGTGATGTTGGTTATTGGGTCCCTGCATAACTCCCTTAGATGATATGAGGAAGAAACCTTGAGAGGAACCAGACTCTAAAGGGAACCCATCCTCATCTGGGTGACGCTGGAGAGNTCCTCGTAGGGTTGGCCTCTGTCTACTGGAGCTGGCACAGTCTCTGTGTGCCTCGGGATGGGTAGAAGAAGGGAAACGATAAAACCCCCAAAGAACCACCAATCGCTAATAGGTCATTCTGTTTTGCATAGAAATGTTCATAAGGTCAGTGGCTGTGCCGTAAAACTGTAAAAGACGATGCCACAGGGGTTTTAATATAACCCAGGATGCTTTTTATTAGCACCCCAGAATGCTCAGTAGATATTTGGGATATTATTACAACCTCAGGCTGTTAATACAGCTATATTTTGTTATAAATGAAATACATTGGTGTTGCTACAACTTTGGATGCTCAATTGTGTACACTGTGTTTTTTTTTGTTTGTTTGTTTGTTTGTTTTTGCACAATTGCAACTAGCACATAAAGAATGCTGGCTAAACCTGGCCTAGGAGATCATACGAACTGGCTCATGCGGACATATCACTTAAACGTCAGGACGTGTCATATTACTAAATAATACTCGGGTCACATAGTGACAATAATAGAGGTCCCTTCTGTTAAGGATCCCACTGCTTTATTAGAGCCCGAAGATGTAGTTATATTTAACACTCTTCTTAACACATTTGGGTTCTTATTAACACTCTGCGTACTTGTTAATACTCTCAGGTCTTGCTAGCACTGTGGGTTCTGATTAATACTCTGTGCTTTTAACATCCCTAGTAATCCCACTGGTCCCTCTAGAACCCCCAGGAGCCTAAATTAACTAATCTTATACACTGGGGTCATAACTAATACTAGGCACGATTGCAGATTCAGTAGCCCGCTGAATGGCATGTGTAAAAATAAACAGAACTCGGTTATAATAACACCTTGGAGCCAAATAGCATCCTGGAGTTGTAGTAACAATTGCAATATTACCCCATATTCCTACTAAAGATTCTGGAGTGTGAGTAAAAACATCCTGGGGACCTAATAATGCTCCAGCAAGCAACCTGCTGGCTGTTTGTAGCAATATATGGTTCTGTTAACACTCTAGGTTCATAATAACTAATATGATTTCATGCGACGTGTATATGTAATTACCGAAATTCCAAGATTATTGTAGAGACTCACGAGTCTAACATTATACTGTCTCCAAGGAGTTAACATCCGCAGGGTCCTACCACCATCCAGCAGTGCAAATTATCCATGTCTGGGCCTTAATAACAATTACCCTGGTTTCTAGTAACACCCTGAGGTTGTTATAATGCCATTGAGTAGTAGTAGCATTGGGTATTAACCAAGCAATATGCTTGTAATACTGTGGTCATTTCAGGTTTATGTTACAGTGGCTTGCGTAAGCAACACCGCTCATCACCCTGTAAGCCCCACCCCTGCAGCGAAGCGTGGTGGCGGTAGCATCATGTTAAGCGTCACCATTGTTCTCTTGGTTGCTTCTCTGACTGATCACCTGTTTATCTGGTTCTGACTTTTTGTTTTTCCTTGCAAAAGTTTGGGATTTTTTTTATACATTTTGAGCCTAACTGATACTTTTCCCTGATTTGTGGTTTTGTTGTGATAGCTGCTTGGCCTTTATGACACTGTTTGTTCAGGTATGTTCTCTAACAAACTCTGGGTTCTTCCAGGAGCACATTTATATGAAGAAAATGTGATACTTTTACTGCACTCAGGTCAGCTCTTTCAGCTAATTATGTCACCTCTGCTGGTAATGTTTTCACCAACACCAATTTTATTTTTTGCAAACTATATTGTTTTTTTATTTTTTGTGGATTCATGACATAAAATCCCAATTAAATCCATTTCAGTTCCAGGCTGCAGCACTACAGAATGTGAAAAAGTTCAAGGGGGTGAATAATTATGCAACCTACTGTATCTTCTATATATATCTGCTTTTTGTATGTACAGGTTTGGGCATGGAATTTCTTCTTGGAAAAGTTTTTGAAGTTGGAATTAGCTTAAACTTGAACAGGTTTGATTCTAATTAACATGTCAAAGAAGGTAAGTCAAACATCACAATAAACACGGCGACCTTTCACTAAACTCCTGAATTTCTATCCTGAAAATCGTTAATGTATGCTATACTTAGGGCCTCTTTTCTTCAAAAGAGCAGAACACACCCATGTTCTCACGCAAGTGTTTTTACATATGCTCCTCCAGATGTTCATGACACACCTGAATCGACGGTAGGTAGCATGCGTCTTGTGATTTTGGATGTGTACGTTTGGTGCGAATGGCTATCAAGCATGGACATGAATCTTCGAACATCTGAGGAATGCCTATGGCCCAGGGACAGTTTATTGTAAATTTATAGGTGTAGGGATTGCCTGATAGTGACAGAAATGCTTTGGAATAAATGAAGAAATGTTATTTCAGGGGATTTTAGACCATACAGAACCAACAGTCCATCCAGAGGCCCAGGAATCATTTATTCATCTAAAGTAACCACTTTATCCTCGCTGAGACATGGTGGATCCTATTCCAGGACACCATATGATACATTTATTGTCGTATTAACATAAAGAGAGGTTTGTGTGTGTGTGTGTGTGTGTGTGTGTGTGTGTGTGTGTGTGTGTGTGTGTGTGTGTGTGTGTGTGTGTGTGTGCGGTGTCCTGTGATGGATTGGTGTTCCTCTCCAACGTGAATTCCAAACTCCCAATCTACAGCAACCCTGATTATCAAAACGTGCTTAATGACGATGAATAAATAAATGATGATTTTAATTGCTTCCTCGAAAGTTCCCTGGCTTGCTTCCTAAAGGAGTTATACCTGGATCTGCTTGGACCTCAGAAAGGGAAGCTCTCTGCTGTAGAGTTCTACATAAGACCTTTAAAGGTTCTCTAAAGGGAATTAATGGTTTTAGAAAGGGTTATAAGGCTTCCTCCTTGGTAGAAAACCTAAGTTTCACGTCAGCACTGGATTAGGACGTGAACCCTGGTTCCCAAGGTTCATCACGGTCTCACAGTATGGCTGCCCTGGACTTCATTACACATCAGATTACTCCTGATTACATGACCCTGTCATGACCCTCTTGATTGAACTCAACTGTTTTGGGTTTCCCCTTGCTTAGTGTCCCTATTCATGTTATTGCTTCTCTTTGTTTAGTGGCTAAGCTTCTGTTGTGTATAGCTTGTTGTGTGTTCGGTGCCACGCTTCCCAAGCTCTTGTTTCACTCAACATATGATTCTTCTTTTGACCTTGTTTTGTTTTGTTTGTCTTTTGTTTGTCTTTTGTTTAATTGAAAGCCTTGCATCCGTCTTCACCACTTTGTGACACTAAGTACCCTTAGTGGCTCTTGATTAAACCTTGTAAAAGTGCAAGTTAAATAATATTACATGTATTGATTAAAAAGAGTTAATTTATTTATAGTTATGGTTTATTTATGGTTCTTTTTGGTGTTCTTGTGCAGCCCTGAGAGATGCAGTTGTAGAAGGTTGGTTCAGAAGCAGTTTTTGGTGACTGGTACTTGTCCTTCAACGTAGTCATCAGACATGGCTCAGACACACAGGCCCTTCTGTTCCGAGGTCTCCTTGCCCAAGAGACTGCAGGAACACGGACTGCACTTCTCCAGCACACTATTCACTGCAGTCTGTGAAGCCGAGACGTTTTCCTGAATACTGATGTTCCACTTTTCATCCAGAGCCAAAATTAGCTCAAGCCATGGAGTACGTGAGCGACAGATCGTTGTAACGGGTAAGTGCGGGGCGTAGAGAGGAAAATAATGATGGATGTCCAAAAATAATTCGAATGCACACAATAAGGGTCACGAAGAGAAACCATTCAGGTTTGTATATAATTAAGTAATGTGTATTAGTCATTCTGTTGAATTCTGGGTTGTGATTGGTCAGAATGAGTGGTGTTGATTACTTTTCTGTAACAGAAAGGTTTGCAAAGGTTCATATTAATGTGCTAATTAATAATAAACAGTAAAAATAAATAAAAAAGATAGATGATTTGGCGAGGTTTTCGATGACGAGACATTTATTTCAGACGATTTGTAGCCTGTCTTTTTGTTTGCCACCTCAAGGTTTGACATCTTGTGCATTCTGAGATGCTTTTCTGCTCACCCTGGTTGTAAAGAGTGGTTATTTGACTTCCTGTAGCCTTCCTCTCAGCTCAAACCAGCCTGGCCATTCTCCTCTGACCTCCTCTCTCTGTTGTGCATGAAAATCCCAAGAGATCAGCATTTTCCAGTCCAGTCCAAGTCACTTAGATCACATTTATTCACTGTTCTGATGTTTAACGTGAACCTCATCTGAAGCTCTTGACCTGTATCTGTAGGATTTCGTTCATTGCATTGCTGCCTCTGGATTGGCTGATTGGATAAGCTGAATGAATGCAGTGCAGGTGTACAGGTGTTCCTGTGTATGTATTTTATCTACAGCCAGTGCGGAAAGTTGTGTTGGCAGGTTTAAAGGGTTAAAAAAGAACTTTTCTTTCTCCTCTTTCCTCACATTCATCCCTGTTCATATGAATATGAAGAAAAAATACATACACCAACTAAAAATACTGCTGAACACAAGCACTGTACGTTTCTGGGTTTGGTTTTTTTGTATCTTTTCGTTCTGTGGGGACTTTTCCTAAAAGATTTCCATGACAGAAAAGTGGTGGAGTGGGAATGATTATAATGTTCAGCATCTCCCAGAGAGAGTATGAGCTGATTTATAAGCAATATTGATAGCAGGCATGATTTAGATTTATTAAGATGATGGCCATCCAAATCAAACAACATGTTGTATACGTTAGGACAAAAATGTCCACCATTTAAACATTGCCTCAACATTTCGTTTTAATTTATAGAGAGTGTTTTGGCAAACTCCAGCCATTACAGCGCTTTATGTCTCTGCTGTAGCAAAATAAATTGGAGTCGGTTTTCCCCCCTCGTCGCTCTGGGGGGGTCAGAAGAAAATAAGGAATCCGTCCAGGGTGGGTTTATGTTCCTAAATGTACAGTGTGAGAGTCTTTCCTGGACCGCTGCTGTTATTTTGAGCCCGTGCCCTACCACCTTCATCCGTGATGTTGGCAGCGTTGCTGTGTTCCAACACCGTGAATATAAACCTCAGCAGTTCCAGCGTACCGGTTCCACTCGGATAAACAACGCACAGCCGCAACTAGGGTTTCTGTTTCACAGCGTTTCCACGGGACATGTTCTCCCTATGGTCTTCGCTCTTTAGGTTATTTGGCAGCCTCAGAGGTGGAAAAGTTCAGCCAGGAGGCTTGGCGTCACACCGTTTCAGATGGTGCTGCACATGTCCAGACCCATCACCGAGAGCTTGCCTGCAGACATTGTTTTAATGGAAAAAGAAAAAACACACACACCCACACTAACCCACGTGCCCTCCTCCACCCATTGGCTGTTATGTTGTAGTCATTTCTCATGTTTTCCTCTCCTGATTTTTATTTTTCCATTGATTCTATCATACACAGCAATCTGAAGTCTGGAATCTTCCACAACTTTTCCTCCGCTCATCCGTAACCAGTCCAACGTCTCCCTTAAAGTCTCCCCGATCTAATGGGAAAAAAAACACAAAAACTCACAGAGTCAGGAGCAAACGTTTATTTGCAAGAAAGCACTTGGTTGCACAGCATGCAGCGGGCGGAAAAAATGCACAGTGTAGTAAATACCGAAGCTGATTTCGGTGTATCTACAGGAACGCTCATTTCAGGTCCGGACAAAGAGGTGTGATGTTTCCTCCAACCACAGACAGGAACGCAGGATCCTTTCGTCAGCGGCCTTCATTCACACACCGGTTTGTCTTTGACACAAATGAGCGTCTGTTGGGGTGTGTGTGTGTGTGTGTGTGTGTGTGTGTGTGTGTGTGTGTGTGTGTGTGTGTGTGTGTGTGTGTGTGTGTGGACATAAATAATTACCTTCAAAATCTGCTGTGAATCAAATATTGAACCAGTTTTCTCTCTTTTTTTTTTTTTTTTTTACCAAAACATACAAGACATAAAAATTCCCTTTTTAAAAATTAGTGCCTTTTTGAAGACCATAAACAAAATGACATTTTATATATATATATATATATATCTGTAACACTCTCTATGGAGGCCATAGATACATTCATGACATCTATAAAATATTTAGAAGTAATTCTACATTTTTAATCATTATTTATGAAATGCATTGCAGTGTATACCGACCTGCTTTATCTGCTTTATTTTGTCTATTAAAATAATTTTAAAATTTATCTAGTTATAGATTTTACTTTGCTCATGTAGAAAATATCGACAGTTGTATTATGACATATTTATAATCTTTATAACAAGTTGTAAGAAGTAATTATGAGCTCGAAAGTAAAATGAGATTTTTTTTTAAATTATTAACTCTTCTTTCAGCATTATTAATAGACTTAGAGTAATAAAGGCTATACCTGAAACCGTGCTTCGTGTTACGAGCTCTATAATGCACCAAACGTTGCTATAAAGCAACACAGCTTCCTGAATAACTATACCAACACATATAAAGCCTTATGAATGCATTATGTCTTATGAATGAATTTATAGTTCAGTATATATCTACGGCCTTCAGAGAAACTGTATTTCCAAAAATGTCCTTCAACACTTTTTTTCACGGGGCAGATGTGCTAAAGCATTAATCGCGCATGCAAAGCTGATAATACGGCTAAACTGGCGAGTAATATGCGTGATTGTCAACTTCAAACATGGGGGAAAAAACGTGGACGTAAACATGTCACATATTTAAAACGACAAACAAACATCGACAAAAATAAATTATATTTCTTCTGTATATTAACAGCTGTGAGCTTGTGCTTGCTACTGAGATTGGTCATTTGTTTCTGCAGCGCGATGCATGTTATTTAGCATAAAAAAATTACACGCTGTCATGCTACTATTAACGAAATTGCCTTGGTTATTGATAGTGTTTATAGGTGTTTATAGTGCATACACAGGTTCGTTTTCAGAGACAGTCTAACAAAGTATAAAAGTTGAAGTGCAATGCTTGGTGGCCTCTCTAGTCGTTGCTTATAAAAGAAAGGTAGGAAAGGTTGGATTCTACCCAGGAAACTCGTTGATCATTGATGAGATGATCTTCAGAGAATTCAGACGACCTCCAGAGAGTTCACGTCGCCATTGGAGGCAGTAGAGATGTTGAAGAAGGTGTCACCTTCTTTTTATTTTGTCCTTTATTAAAAAAATAAACTATTCCACCGTTCATCAAAGATTACCGCTTCCCGTAGCTCCGCTCGAGCCAGTTCTGTACATCTTTAAGGCTGTAATAAAACGGACCCTTCCCTCCCAAATAAGTGATTTTATTCTTCTGTACGATGCACACCCTTTCGTAGGCGACACCGTACGCCATGTTGGCGTTGTTGTCCATGCAGTCAGCCACCAGCTGGCACTGCGGCGGCAGAGAGAAATGCTCAACGAGCCTCTGCGCTGCCACCATGCGCTCCTCCAAGCTGCGGTGTTTCCTCACCTCGAATGGGAAAAGTTCCATGGGTGGGCCCGCCCATCCGTCAGACGGGTGTGCCTCATCGATGTAGACGAGCAGGAAGTCCGCCACGTCTGAGAAACTCTCCACCAGCCTCCGGAAGACCGGCAGCTGGTTCACAAACGGGGGTCAGCTGGCCGAGCCGAAGTTGACCACCAAGGGCCGATCGGACGATTCAAAGTCCAGCAGGTGACACTCATCCATAGTCTTTCCATCCTCGCTGCTCCACTGGCAGCCGGAGATCCCGGGAACCTTCACCACTTTAGAGTTCGGAGCCGCCTCGCCCAATTTCACCTGCAAGCACAGAGTAAAGCTTTCATTCAGCTCTGGATTTCTTCTTCCCATTATTTAGAGATTTCAGAGTGTGATTTTTCCACATCTTCAGGAAAGCTTGTGTAAAATCTCTGGATTTTATGGACACACAAACACACATTCACACTACAGATCTGACTCGATTCATTTGATCAAAGTGTGGCCTGAATGTTCTGGTGGAGTAAAGTGAGCCTTCAGTTCAGTGCTCAAACTTTAGCTCAACATTGGCTGAAAAACTCGAACCATGGTTTCATCTTGACCTTGCACTAAATGTATTATGAAGAAAAATAAAACTTGGAAGAACAAAGCAGAGATCATTGGTGACTCTACTGAGTGTACGCAGCTAGTATAGTTAGCCTGCTTAGCTAAGCTGAGAACGTAGCTAGTATGAGCATTTGATATGAAAATCATACAACCAATTTTCACACTGATCAGTGTATTATTTACTCTGTACCTAGTTATCCGAAACCATTCATCATGGCACAGGTACAACTTACTACGGTCTGTTAGGCAATCCGTCCCGAGTCTGGGTTAAAAAGTAACATTCACAGAGACCCAGACTTTTACAACAAATTTAAAGGCCATCGTCCCATGTCCTGCGAGTTCATTGACTGTCTGGAGATCAAAGTCCGTCATTCTTTCTACTGAATGGATTTATCTTTGACCGACAGGCTTCGCATTTTATGCTCCGTACAACTTCAAATGCAAACCAAATGGCCGCCAGATATATCATACCAAAACCTTCAATAAAGCCTAGGAGAAAAGGAATAGTTTAAATCGTGTAAAGATGTCAAGTGTGGAAAGATGGCACACCGCAAATGACAAAACAACAGTACAACTGAGCCTCAGCGTAACACTCAACAGCTGAAATAATGAACTAACTGATCAATCGATTAGTTGATTAATTTTTTTTTTTTTTAAAGTGTTCACTCTGATTGCTACAACCACTGCAGGTGATTGAGTTCCAGTTCATTCGAGTTCGTCTTGCTCTTACAGAAGGCCATAATAAGTGCTGTAATGCACTCTTGGGAATAAAGGAAGCAAACTGTACATTTCCTTTCGTGTGCATGTGGAGTACCTTCACTTCACTCTTCACTTAGCAGTGCATCAGTGGTCTTTAAGGTCCAATAACATTATTTTCAGAGGTTTAAAGATACACACTACAGAAGGAGCCTTGACAGCATCATGCCAGCGATAAGGAAAAGATCAGTCTGGTATCTTTACTTCTGAGAGAGTGCTTATTCATTAAGGTCTGGTGCTTTCGATCCAGGATATTGTCATTGTTCTGAGCCGCTGCACACTCTCGGGAAAAAAAAGAGTACTTAATGTACCTTTCCTTGTCACAAGCGTACACCTTTTGTACATTTCACCTAGAAAGGGGCATGTAGTGTACACTGTAAGCTTCACTCTAAAGGGTAATTATGTACCTTAAATCTTTTTTAAAGGAACACCTTTTCCGGATAGACTAAAGGTACAAAAGGTGTATGCTTGATAATGCAACACCAGCAACAAGGAATTTCTTCTGTACTGAAAATCGTTTTCATTTTTCCAAGAGCCTACTGCATTATTCTTCAGCTCTGTGTCGATGAGTATAATGCAGAGTCACTGCAGCCTACAGCAGTCCATTACTTCCACTGAATTTCCATTAAACCACAGCTTATCACCACAAGGTCACCACCAGAAGCCAGGAACCACGCCCGCCAGTGACGGCCGGAGCGTTTATATTGTGATAGCCACCTATTCAACCTACACACTCTCAGAAATAAAGGGACCAAACTGCACTTTTCGTCGTCACTGATATCACACCATCGAGGGTATCTTGGGTCTGTAGTGTACATCTTCCCTGGGAAAGCACCCAGAGTGTACCTTTAATTAACTACACATTACAGGTGAAAAGTGCTTCTTAATGGACACATGTATGTCATGTTTATTAAAGGTAAACTACATTTATATTAGCATGTAAACAATACACACTAGAGCAGTTAGATATAAAACAATTCCCACAGACCTCCCTCAGCACAGACTGATTCAAATGTGCAGTATTGTGGCAGTTTATTGGAGCTTTTAAGTCTGGAAATTTTCAGTATTATTTATTATTTTTGCGTTAGTGAGGAGTGGCTTAAACCCATTCAACTCACGTGACCAGTCAAACCATAACTATAACAACTCAACAATAAATACAACTTTAATAAACATAATATAACTTATACAAGTTTGAGAAGCAGTTTTCTGGAAGGTACCATTCAAGCAACAAGGAAAGGTACAGTTTAGTGCTAAAGTGGTACCTTCTGGAACAGTGGTTCTCCAACTTGTACCAGTCTACTACACACTTGTCGCTTGAGTGGTGCCTTCAAGCGTACACCTTTTTCACCTTCAGTGAGTATCTTTTACCTGTAAAGGCACCTTTAAAGTGCATCAGTAGTCCTTAACATCCAGTGATGCACCTTAAATGACATATTACAGATACACCAAGAATGTAAAGGTACAAAGATGCAGCACTGATGTACAGTCTGATAGCTTTAGAGTGAGAAGACACACAATACTGTACCATTACTATTGGAACACCACTGTAATTTCAACACTTACGCACACTCGTGCTACTAAAGATCATGTCTTACACACATACTGCTTAATCATTTAGGACGTATTTGGCATAAGGTAGTTTGCTTTTTTGTTTTTTTAAAAAATCATGATTTGACTTTTCTTTTAGATAGTTAGATGTGATATCGAAGTACAAAAGCATCAAGTCCCATTAGAACGCGCAAAAGTCTGAAGAACCCAAATCTGAACAGCCACAAGTGTGACAAAGTCTCCAGAAGGATTGTGGCAGATTCTTCAAGATGCTTGGAAGCTTCATGGCTTTTACAGGCCATGAGTTAAACACATGTTAAACACTGCCTTTGTTGAGTTTAATGCTCTTTACTGCTCTTTATAGCAGGTTTAATGCTATGTAATGTTTATTTCCATTATTTTTTTAAGGTATGTTTTGTTTACAGCATTTTTTTGACGTGTGCCTGAGACTTTTGCGCACGTTAGTGTGAAGTGTAAAGCTTTGTGCTAAAAAAAAAAAACTTGCTAGATCTGTCTCTGTAATCATCCATGACTGCTGAGACAACTTATTTACAGCGTGCACTGAGACGCTGGAACTTTTTTACACTCTTCATTAGCAAAAAATCTAAATAATTCCAAGATGCTGAGTTGTGGAGCACTGAGTGGAATATTTGCTGGGTCTGTGTCAGCACTCGTACATGTCGTCACAGGTTATTCTTGTGCACTGGAACTTTTTTTTTCCGTGCACACTTCCTCGGAACACATTTGGTCTTTTACAGAGAGCGACTTCAGGAGTTTAGCCGTGCATGCATGCTCACTTGCTCACCTGCTTATAGGCGTCCAGCAGAAAGCTGTTCCAGATGGAGCGCACGCCGGCCGAGGTGAGCATGCGCTGCTGCCACGCGCCTCCGCCGCCGCGGCACGAGAGACTCACGAGCGACACGACGCGCTTCACGAGCACCACCGAGTCGTAGAGCACCAAGAAGAGGCAGTTGGAGAAGAAGCCGGGCAGAATCTGCAGGGTGACCCGCAGGTCCGCGCTCAGCACTCCCATGCTTTATCCCGCAACAGGTGACCCGCACCGACTCCTCACCGCGCGAGACGCATCTCTCGTTTTTGTTTGTTCTTTGGCCCTCCTTCCCTCCTTCCAAAGTCACAGATGCAAAACTTAAGGGCTGATGGATGGAAGGAGGTTCCCGGTTCCCGGGTTCTCCACCACAAACCAGGCAGACAGCGAGAGCGTCAGAGCGCACGAGCCGCGGGGCCGAAACCCGAGCACTCCCTGCCCCCCCGCTTTTTAACCCTTTTCACAGATTCCCCTGAAGCGCAAAAAGGAAGGTGCAGAAAATCCTCCGGTCTCACGCAGCGCTCTTTTTAATACCGCTTTGGTAAGAAATAAAACCCTCCAGCGCTTTATCACGGGCTCACAGCGTGACGACACACTTGGCCGCTCTCACGCGCTCCCGGGACCGGAAGTAAACACGACCCAGAGCTACATTAACACTTGACTGGCACAGAGTAGAAATACTTCAGAATCAGGGAGTCAGAAATCCAACAACTAATAACTAATATCAGGAATGTCAATAAATCTTCAGCATGAACATTCAAACCAAGTAATCATTATATACAGAATCTCATTAACATTACACAGTTCAATCCTGAGCTCGGGTTCCTGTGGGTTTCCTCAGGGTTCTGCGGTTTCCTCCCACCTCACTACACATGCTGCTCAGTGCACTTGCTGCTAAACTGGTGTGTGTGTGTGTGTGTGTGTGTGTGTGTGTGTGTGTGTGTGTGTGTGTGTGTGTGTCTGTGACTGTCTGTGTGTGTGTGTGTGTGTGTGTGTGTGTGTGTGTGTGTGTGTCTGTGTGTGTGTGTGTGTGTGTGTGTGTGTGTGTGTGTGTGTGTGTGTGCATGTGTGTGTGTGTGTGTGTGTGTGTGTGCGTGTGTGTCTGTCTCTGTGTGTGAGTGTGTGTGTGTGTGTGTGTGTGTGTGTCTGTGACTGTCTGTGACTGTGTGTGTGTGTGTGTGTGTGTGTGTGTGTGTGTGTGTGTGGTGTCCTGTAATGTACTGGGGTATATTCCCACCACACACCCTGTATTCCCAGCATAAGCTCCAGATTGATGGATAGATGAATGAATGGATAGATGAATGAATGAATGAATGGCACTGCAAAGGCTGTGAGTGTTGTTTGGAGTTTGACTCACAGTGCTGGAAGGGTGAAAATGTTTGCGCACCCATACCTCTGGCTTGTTCACTGGGGATCTGAACGTTCTGTAAGTCTGCATCCGGATTGTTGCTGCTTTGTGCCCGTTGTTAAAGCTGTGTATAAATAAAACTGCACTGAATTAATGAAACCAACAAGGCATTGGGGTTTACGTACATTTCTTCTTCATCTTAAGAAGAGTGAAGTAAAAAAAGATGATTAAAAGTGTTTGTTGAAATATTATTGGTGAAGCAGATTTTGGATAGATTTGGGAATGTGATGTGAATATGGACTTTAGGATTGTTGGGAATCTCTCTGGCCTTTTTTCCAGCATTTTATTTTCCTCTCATTTTCCCCAATCACTTTAACATCTTTTTTATTTTTATTTCTTTCTCCATCTGTGTGAAAGCTCATTACGTACTTCTACTTCAGGTCACATGCAAGTCATTTTCTTTTTTCTCCCCGCTCCTCATTGTGTCTTAACCGCTCGCAGCACTCTGCCAGTGGGCCTGAACCTTTTTATGTCTTAAATAAGAGCTGGATGTGTGCTGAGTGTTTTGAAGTGACTAGATTCTTTAATGAGGCGCATTATAATGAAATAAGCAGAGCGTGTCAAGGGGGATGCAAACTCTTCGACTTGCTAATGATGATGAACGCTGAATGGAGACTCAGCTGCTTTAAAATGTAAGTCAAATGTGAACAGAGTGTCAGCTGGGAAAGAAAAATGAAATGCACGTGGAGTACCTGGAATTTAGCACCAAAACGTGCATCATAATAATCATAACATAATAATGGAGTAAATATGCAGTATAATTATTACACGTTATTCTGAAATATAATGTATAAAAGTGGCACATCGGTGCTGTTTATCGATCTGAAATGAAAGGAATCTGTTTCTTCCTTTCCTGATCCATTCTTCCATCCATTTATTTGGTTTTTGTTTTTTTGTTTGTTTGTTTGTTTATTTGCTTATTCATCCATCCATCCATCCATGCAGGTGTCAATTTATTTATTCATCTATCCAGCTATCTATTTCCGTACTAATTGTTTCATCGATCCATTTATTTATTTATTTATCCATCCATCCATCCATCCTTTCTAATTTTTTAAATTCATTCATTCATTCACTTGCGACCATCTTCTTCTTTGGGCTTTTCCCTTCAGGGGTCTCCACAGCGAATCATCACTCTCCACCTATTCCTATCTTCTGCATCCTCAACACTTGC
>CM074954.1:25094149-25111649 GCA_037577455.1 Pangasius macronema
ACTCCCCCCACCTACAATTCCTGCTGGACCCGAGACTCGAACCCACGACCTTCAGGTTCACCTTCAGGTTACAAGTCTGACTCTCTAACCTTTAGAGACTGCCCCATATTTTTTAGCATGATTTGTTTGCATGATTCCTGAATCATATTACAATCCTATTACATATTCTGAAGCCTAGATGTGTACTCTGACTACATTTATATGTTTTTTTTCATTGGTATATTACTTACCAATCTATACACTAGTTCTTTCCACCGTTTACAGTGGTTTCCGTAGGTTTGACTCTAGAAAAAAAACACGTTTATTTATTTTAATGAAATCAACTTGTCTGGATAAAAAACAAGGCGAGGTGAATCTGTGACTAAAACATGTACTCGGGTCAAGCAGAACGAAAGCTGTGTGTGTGTGTGTGTGCGTGTGTGTGTGTGTGTGTGTGTGTGTGTTGCTGTATACATGCCTTCCATTACTGCCTGGCTTAAAATAGCCTCGGCAACGTTAAACTTTACCACATCTGTCTTTCTATTATTCTACCCATGTATACTCATCCATCCATCTGAGAGAAGTTGTAGCTAGGTGGTATGTGAAATCAAAGCAAACACATCCTACATACGCCTACACACACACACACACACACACACACACACACACACACACACACACACCTTCAAAGACAAACCCATAGCCTCGGAAAGGATTTCAGCCGAGCTAGGAGTTAAGCCTGCTAGATTACTGGTTCACTATAAAAAGGAAACAGAGCGGGAGACTTTCTGGGAAGACGCTGACGACTTCACACGGGTGTCCTAGCGATGAGGAGAAAAGGAACGGGGAAGGGAAATAGGGGAACATCTATACCTAGATAGCAATCTAGATGCCTTCATACAACCTGGAAACTGTGTACGAACTGATAAATATTAATAGTCGTCCCAACAATCGGTCAGAAATCCACAGAATAATATTACGCCTTAAGGTCAGACGTCTTCAGGACATTTATTGTCATTTCATGTCATTAAACGGGAGACGGCGGTTTTGAGTATGTGACAAGCCAGCCTTTTCAGCAGCATAAATTTCCCCAGCATGTTTTGACACTTCTTAGAAGGGAACCAAATTGTTTTGTTGTGTTTTTTTTTTTTTCACGGAAGCATTCACAAGCTCCCTGATTGTGCCAATGTGCGGCTCACTGTGCAAGCTTTTATTAGGCCCAAACTGTGCAGTTCCAGCTGAGAGGAAAACAAAGCATGCGGCGAGAGCCGAGGCTCGGTGCTGTGTCGGGGATCACCCCCTTTCCAAGAGGAAGAGTGGAGCAATGGCTGCAAACCACCAGAGCTTCCAGCTCCCATGCAAATGGGCCGGGAACAAATGAATATGGGCAAGCAACTGGACTGGGGGTTGCCAGATCCCCTGAGTCCGCTGAGTTATTAAATTTTCACATGGAGAGAGAAAAGCAGAGAGAGAGGGATGGGTAAAGAGACACAAAGACAAAGAGAGGTGAGAGAGAGAGAGACACTGTCGTCTCAATCGCCCTCCTAATACTACGGGAATTTATTTCCTGTGTCACGCGAATGTAACGCAGTAAGCTGCAGGACAAGTGCACTCCAGCTCATGCATATAATTTCATTTTTTTAAACAGTTTTCTGATGTTTAAAGCTATTAAATTCTCCTCTGCTCACTCAAACACAGTCAGTCCACTCCTTCATTTTTGCCGTAACTTAATTACACATGGAGGCGAATATTGACAGCATTTGTCTTGCACGGCTCTGTGTGTTCAGAAGTTCTGCTTACGACATTTCTGCAGGGTTTTCAACACGCAGCTCTTTAGACTCACACACATCGGACAGCACGTTGCTTTGAATTTCTTGACTGTATGGCGAAAGATTTTCTCTCGTGCCCGGCTTAGCCCTTGATGAGGATTTGCTTCCTGAGAAAATGTGCTGACCGCCGGCGAGTAAACAGACGTGACCATGTTGTCTAATAAGCCAGATTTACTGTGTGTTTGGGTTTCAGGCCGATCAAACAACAATCTTCAGCTCAAAAGCAAATCCATAGCATGACATCACAGAGGAATTTTCTACATATTCCTATAATACGCCTGTTTTACCACTAGCATTCGCCCAGCACTCGTGACGTACAGTGCTGCCTAAAAACGGCTAAGAACAACGCAAACCGACTTGAACCTGGAAGCCTGTCCATGTCCATTCTCAGTGAAAGTACTGATTGAGCTGAAAGCCTGTGAAGAAAGCCTTCTCTACCAGTCGAACTGCAGGAGGCCCTGAACGCTTTCAACTGATTTAGGCAGAGTTGATCCTAGAGTAGTGGATTAACAGTCCCATCTGCAGCACTTCCTCAAACCAGAGGTGTGTTTACAACTAATCCATACTCAATGCCTGGTTAAAAACAAACTTTTAGATGGATTACCTGATTATTTTTATTCTGGTAAATGGAAAAGAAGTTTCACTCTTTTACTTTTCTCAATCATTGAACTCAGTTGTCTCTAGACCTTATGGCTATGTGCAGTGCCACATAACCAATATGACAATGTACCAATGGAAAGTATTATGGTAGGATTATGGTTTCTTGAGTGGCGCAACAATAGCAATAACAACAACAAAACATTTGCACTATCCTAAGGAAATAGTGAGTTTGAATCAACCACAGCTATCCATGGCCAATGGAACAAAATCTCCCTAGTCAATCATGGTCATGCTAGCCAATCATGTTACGCTTGCCAATCGTGGATGTTCGTGCGCTCATGTATGTGGAAGAGAACCGAAGATGGAAGAGGGCAGCTTTCCTCTGAGAGTGTTTCACCACACTAGTATACATCCAATCCTAATAATGACCAGAGTAACTGGGCAATTGGGGAAATTCTCTTTTTCTGGATGATGGACTAGAATTCACACCACTGCGGTCTCTAATAATAATAATAATAATAATAATAATAATACAACCAAATGGCACTTCAGTTCAAATCCCGGATACCAAACATGTAACTGTTCAGGGTACCATTGAGCAATTTTGGTCTTAACTCATCACTACACTCTGAACACAACCCTCTTTGTGTATCATCTGTCTTTTTTTAGTATCACTTTCTCCCTCCTTCTTTTATAAAAGACAGCACAGTGGTCCGGATTACCTGAATCCTCCGCCACACCGCACCCTACACACACACACACACACACACATATGCACACACACCTTAATAAAGAGTCATTTGTACAAGCTCATTTATTTTCCAGAAAATGAACTCACTTTCTGTCCTGATTAATGATTTTAATCTAAATGAAGCAAATTAAAAATTGAAAATTATACTTCCAAAGCCCACAAAAAAAAAAGGGAGGAGGAGGAGGGGCCACGATGAGAAAAGCGACCGTTCCAGTTAACAAATGAGCCTTCATATATTAATAGATGACCGGGGAGGGGGATAAGGTAATGTGTCCAGCCTCACACCTCTGCAACGATACAGCAGGACAAACAAGTGCGCACAAGCGGAGAAGAAAAAGTGCGAAAAGGCTCATTGTTGGCTTCAAATCCGCAGCGAGTTACCGAGTTATCGTCTTTCTTTAATTATTATGTCAAGGTCTGTCTGTAACCTCTACGTCTCCTATACACACATTAAAACCCCCTCCCTCCAAAAAAAAAAAAATGAATGAATGATTAAAAATTCCTGTCCTGGTGCTGTACTGTTTCTGGTCTCATACAGTGATTGGGCACTGACTGATGTTGACAAATTTGGTGTGATACTTTGGCACACACAATCCAGCGCCGGCTGGTCGGGTCCTCTATGGGGTGTCAATGGCAAGCTGTCAAATGCCCAAGCGACTTAATAGACAAAGTGATGAACGGCGATCATTTAGGGGCGCAGGAACATTGCTGAGAGCCGATATCTGGACGGGGTTTGATAGGATCACCATTGGATTTCCTCCACTCCAAACAGCCCGGGATTGTGTGTACTGGACTCTGAGGTATCGACTCTGAAGAGAAATCGACAGATCCGTGCTTTTGTTGCAGGGTGAAATAAACAAAGACGATAATCAGATGACGAGAGACACACCCACACACTGGTGGCTGGAATCTTTCAGGACTCCTCGCTGCCTGGGCGGTGGTGCGTGCACACGCATATACACACGTCCACACATACACACGCATTGAAAGCAGCCTCCGTCCCTGGCTCAGCTCTGCCGTTATGAGACCTTGAGGCATAGCGGGCCCTTTTTTATGAAACCCCATTCTTCATTCTGTAGCCCAATCAGAACAGGCCACTGAAATTTTAAGGGCGCCGCCGAGCCGTGATGGAATGACAAGTGAATGATTGAAATGTTAGGATTCATAATTGGAAACATGGCGCTATCTTATGGGCTTCTCCTGCCTCACACACACACACACACACACACACTCACACACTCGGAGTTGTGCCTGGATGTTCTCGCTGCCTGGACTACAGCAGTGGTTTTATGGTAATTGAGGCAGTTATATGAGGCGGCTGTGGATGGCTCCTTACTTCCTCTACGCCTTAAGCAGGTGTTATCTTTGGACCGACAGAGCCTCTCGATTGTCGACTCAATAATACAAGAGCTCTCTTATCAGGATTTGGAGGTGACTGATTGGCAGGATGATATCTTTAAACAATATAAACAAAAAGCCTAAAGCCCATTGCTCCAGCTGGGAGAGATGGGAGAGGAGAGAAAGAGACAGTCAATGTGTATTATTATTATTATTATTATCATTATTGTTGGTCCAAGGAAAGATCTTGTTTTCAATAGGTTTCTAATGAACCCTGTCTTTACAGTATAGTCAGTGCTCTATTTAGATTTAGGGTTAAATCTAAGACACAGCCCAAACGTCAAGAGACAGCGAGGTGTTAAAAGCAGCGGGCAGCACCGTGGCCTCAGAGGGAAGTGCTTTGAGCTGTGATTGGGCCTGATGCTGGACTGGTGGAGAGCAGATCAGTAAAGTGTGTGCTGTGTGCGCCTGTGCCATGCCTCCCCTGGCCATTTGATTACAGGGGAGATGGAGAGCATTCCCCTCCTCTAGACACACTTCCCCATCAAACAGGGACAAATGAGATGGTGCTGCCCCTGCAAAGTGAGCCTACAATCTGTCAAAGTACAATGCAATTGAGGGCTGATGCAACGTCGCTTCTCCTTCCCTTTCATCCTCGCGCCGTCTTCCCTCCTTCCCTCCTTCCCTAGTCTTCTGCAGTAAATGTTTAAAGCAGGACCTCAGTGAGCGGGTAGTGAGCAATGGTGACATGAATCTGAATTTACACAAAGGGTCCATCATCGTTGGCGTACAGTAGTTGGCCCATTAATATAATTAACATTAGTGCTAATCAGCTAGCGTGACCTAATTTTCATAAGGCTAATGTTGTTTATAGCTTCACTACTTTTTAGTCCTCCAACACCTCCATCACGCTCTCTATATCACTGTATTAATAAACCTCAGTAATGAAGAGGTGCTTTATATGTTTTAATATCTTAGTGGGGAACACATGACCTTGTGGGGACATTAGCCGACCTCCATGATGAAAAAAAGTGCAGCCAAAAGGTTTGTTTTGGTTAATGAGGTTAAGCAATCCCAGTCTAAATCCACGTAATTGGGAAAGTACGTATCAAAGGTGTGACTACCTACTAACTAAAGTCCGACAAAATAGTAAAATATAAGATATAAATCTCATCCAAATCCAAAATGTGAGGTTTTAGTAACTTTAGAACTGTAGAAATTCCTATGACATGCAATTTGAAGTAAAGAAATGGATTTTTAAAAAATGATAGAAGGGTTAATTAGCTGCATGAATATAAGGGAGAGCTACTTAGTGACCTGTATGCCTGCAATGCCTCTCTGCACACACAAACACACACACAAACACACACACAAACACACTCCGTCCTTCCTGACATGCCAACACACCCGCAACCAAGGCATGAGTGATACGAGAGAGGCACATGTCTGATCATCCACGGAGGAAGTGTGGCATGGACAAGAGTGTGTGTGTGTGTGTGTGTGTGTGTGTGTTTGGGGTGAGTGGGTGTGGTTAAGGGTTAGAGGAGTGCATTTCTTTTGAGATATCACAGCATGTATACAAGGTTTGAACTCCTAATGTGTTCTGCCAAAGCTTCAGTCTTCAGGTTTCATGTTCTCACTACCAACTCTGTCTCGTGTACCAAACTTTTCAAGAAAGTTGAAAAAAGAAAAAACATATAAATTCTCACCAGCCAGCAGTGACATGGCTTTTTGTGGCAGGTAATAGTCTATCAGGAGCTGGGAGATTGGTAATGGCGTGGGCCTTGGAACAGCAGGTATAGCACTAGCAGGCAGTTGGGCGACTATGACGCTGGCTCTCTGGCTAATGGAGGGCGATTCTATTGGAGGGTAAGCGAGATGGAGGAGGGAGGGATGAGGAGAGTGTGATGGTGCTAGGGGGTGGGCCACTCTGGTTAATATGAAGCAGGTCGAAGGCTGATGGGGTTATGAGCAGTACACCTGCAGGCTTCTGCAGGCCTGGCTGTGGGAGAGAAGTGGGTAATTACTGTCGTTCTGCGCCCCGTGTGTTTGCTCAACCTTTTATACCTTTTATACTACTACACCGGTTCCTGCCTGATTACAATTACACTTTATTTATGACTCAGTCTTCACACACTAGCCCTCTTTAGGTTCCTAGTTTTAAAGGAATATTTCCTCTGATAATAATAATGAATAAGGCTTTAGGAGTTACTTAATGTGATGCAAATGAGATCTGGCTTGTTATTAGAAGAGGTTATTTCTGGTAATGTACTTTTATTGCTACACAAGAAATTCTTTCACTTGGGCTCAAAAGAAAACACAAAATGGCTCTGCAACCACACACACACCATTCAACTGATTTAAAGGGTATATGTCCTTTGCAATAGACAGGCATTAATATTCATTTATAACAGTCTAGGGGTAATTAAATCAATGAAGAATGGAGGTTAAACTGTGGAATCCATATCAATCGCTTTGTGTAATTCAAACACTACTGTTTAGTTCACCTTCTTTAGTTCTTTAAAGTCTGTGTGTGTATGTCTGTGTGTGTGTGTGTGTAGGGGGAGGAGGTTGTTTGTTTGGCAGTAGACTGAAGACGGTATGACCAACTGAATTCGCTTCTCTAATTCTTCCTTTAAAAACCTTCACTTGTCAGACCTCTGTGCTTTAAGAAAGGTGTACACTGGCCACAGTACCACTCCGAGTGTGTGTGGGGTGTGTGTAAGTGTGTGATATGGGTCATGGTCCGGTTACACTTAGCTGTTAGGCGTTTCACGTTCTGTGTAAAATTGCCTGTCTGCTTTTACACAGATACAACCAAGAAAAAGAATCATATAAATAATCATATTTCTATAAAACCAGGAGTTATTTGTTTACAGTAAAAGTGGAACATGAGAAAACAGATATCCTGCGTCGGAAGCTGAATTATCAGTGGGCCTATAGCTGATAGATGAATGCCCTGTAACCAATTTAACACGTCGTTACGATACTATTTTTGGATGAGAAATTAGCAGGTGCCCAATGATGTGCCTTATGGAGAAGCAACTCTGAATAGAAATGCATTTATAATGCTTTGTTTAATGCCCATGACCTATTTAACTACAAATTACACAACTCTTGGTAGTGTTTGGTTTGCACGCTTGTGAGGAGCTTATGAAGATAAAAAGAGATTAAACAACGTAGTCACACAGTAGATGTATTAATATTGTAGCTGATAATGCTAATGATGTGAATGCAATGTGCCAGTGAACTATGTTGACGATTTGAAATGGTTTGTTATAAGCACTTATGGTTAATATCTAATACTATGTCCTGTATATGTGTTGTCTTAACTGCAGGAATGCTGTGCCTCTGTGCTGCCTGTTTGCCTGCCAGCCCCTGCCATTCCCAGATTGCTATTATCTAGCCTCTCAAAACCAGCAGGTCCACACTGAGCCAAATTTAGCCTGCACAGCCCTCCACCCCCCAGGGCCTCTGCTAGAGCAGCTTGCCACTCCAACTTCCTCCTATGCCTTTCACATCTGCCATCTTTTCCTCAGTCACTCTGGTCCACACAAAGATTGATGAGGTGTGTGATGATATCATGTGCATAAAGAGATTGTGTGTGTGCACGGGTTTATTTGTGTGTATATCGGCTGCTTCGCGAGAAGATAAGTTGAACAGAAGGCAAGCACTTTTTGGGCTGCACCACGCAGCAGAAGGCTGCAATCAGGTCATGTAGTGGTCGTCAGTGATGATCTGGACGCAGAGGAATAGGGACAAGGCTTCGGGCGCCAGCTGTTTACACGGGCTGCCCACTGCCAAAAGCACCACCGCGCCCCCCTTGCAACCAAATCAGACCATCCAGCTGGAAAAGTGCAGTCTGTGGGACCCAGCGTGGGCCCCCACTATGCAAAGAGTCGGCGTCTGTAGGCAGTAGTGCAGAACTGGACATGCAGGAGAGCCTTGTCTGGCTGGTACCTTCACGCCCAAGTGGAGCCCAGTAAGAAAATTGCTCACAAATTACCAAAACAAAGCAGAATAAGGTGACTAGCATAGGCAAATCCAGGCAGGGTGAACCTGGATTGTGCAAAGTATGAGGTAGGATACAGGTCACGTCTTGTTTGCTGACATTGCCGATGTACCGTTGCATTGTAATGACAGACAGGTGGCCAGACTACTGCACCTTTGCAACAGTGGATATCTATACAGAAGCAAAAGATGAGCAGGTGCTAAACAATGTCATCGCATAAGCACCTCCATCTTCAGGTACGAGAGAGACAGTGATTATACACAGAAATGCTGAGAATCTAGTTGGAAGCCATTCAATCAGAGGCTGCAAGAGCTTAGAGCTTCTAGGAGGTTGGACGATGCATACATCACGCATGCGTTTATTGCAGACTGCTGAGACCACTGGCAGGAAGATATCTCCTCGCTATGTCTCTGATACTATGGCATACTATCAAAGAGTGGTGTTTAGGAAATGATGTCTTTCCATTAGATGTTCATGCTTTAGGAATGCAATGGTATATGACTGAAAGAAAACCACTTTGAACATGAGGTCAATTAAATGCAAGACTGTCGACTCCTACTCTCTATGGCTGGTGGTGATCTGCACTTCCTGGAGGACGACAGAGAAACGGACAAAAAAACTTCTAGTCATAGTTCTTTTCGTGGTTTACGAGGGTTTTGCCATAACAGAAAAGTCAATGGCGCAAAACTGGCCATGCTCTCTGGGTGGGAAGGATCTCCTCCCCGTCTCCCTGTCAACAACTGTGGGTGTATGCGTAACACACTCAGAGGAAAGCGCTATCTACCCTCTTCTGCATACACACTGGCAGAAATTTTCCTCTGAGTGTGTTATACAGCATGAACAGCAGTTCAGAAAGATGCAGATTGCTGGCTTCACATGTCTCGGAGGAAGCACGCTTTAGCCTTCACCCTTGTGAAGAACTGGCTGGTGGGTGGGAACTGGCAGCACAAAATGCATCACAAAATGATACACCAATGAGATTGGGAGGAAGAGGGTTTGAAAAGAGAGAGAGGGGGAGAAGTTCTGCCTAACCGATTGTTATAAAGGATGTGGAGAAAATGCAGAAGGTTGACCTTTCATTTAAAAAAAAAAAAAAAAAACCCTCTCAGCAATTAAGTAATAGTGTCTTAATTATGTCACGGCAAATATGTCACGGTCTCCCCTATAAATTTTACCGTTTTTCTGTAGACGTACTCCGTCTAAAAGTCCGCTGGTCCAGTTTCACCAAATTCAGATGGATTAGGTTCAGGCTAAAGTGTATACATGATGGAAAATGTAATGTATGTGCTGGGATGTATGTGAGATGCTGTACGGCTGTTGGTCTATATAATCATGAAGTTGCATTTGTAGACTCCATTCACATGATCTCAAGCAAAGAGTTAGCTCTATTTTGGGAAGATAACAAGAAGATAGCCATTTTAATTGCTATGAAATGTGGAATATAAAGGATAACGATCTGTACGAAAAACAAAACTACATAAAAATGACAAATAGAAATGTAGCCAGAAGAGCTGGAATACAGAAATAAAGTAGGACAAACTAGAGCAAGAAAGGGAGAGTGTGAGAGATAGAGAGAGAGAGAGGGAGAGAGAGAGGAAAAGAGATAGAATGACTGCATAATGATATCACTCCCCAGAGAGCCCTCTTTAAGACAGACGCTCTCTATTTTGGGGAAGCAGAGGTGGGGAAGTGTGCTGGGTGGATGGTGGTCTCACACGGGTCCTCTCTTCAGGCTCTAAATGAATTGAATAGCGGCATTGCATAATCTAGCAAGCATCGCTGCTGACAGCACTATGATTTATGCCCTCCGTCAGACGCAGAGAAGAGCGAAAGAGCAGGAGACAGCCAGTGGTGGAAGGGACAGGGTGTATAAGCATGAGAAAAGGAGCATGAGAGAGAGAGAGAGAGCAAGAAGAGACAGGAAGCGATTAGATGCAGAGATGGTGTGGGAACATAAAAACGGGAGACGAAAAGGGTGGAGGTGAGACAGATGCACTCTGTGGGACTCCTGATGAGACAGGCCTGTCTCTCTGTCCCTCTTGCTCCCCTCCCTCACACAAAACTCTCCCTCCAAGAGACACCTGGGATGACTTAAGTGTGACAGCTCTAAGTCATCACCATTAGAGCTAAGCGCTTTGTACCACAGAGAGATGTAGAGTAATAAAAGTTTGAGGGGAAAGAATCTAAACATGATCTTAATCCTGACCCGTTTGACTGAGCTGTCTTATTTCCTGACACATCGTGGCCCAACCTGTTGAGAATAAAGAAGTCAAGCAATTTCAAGCAATGGACTGCTGGAAAAATAAACTAATTTGAGGCATTGTTTATCTATGTTGGTGTACCTACGCTTTAAAAAAGATCTTCAGCTTTTTCCTCTGAGGGAACATTTCATAGTGACCTAGAACTACTATAGGACATGAAAAAAACCCTTATCCATCCAAAGAAACCACTTCTTTCTAAGAGTAAATCTTTATCCATAATGTTATATAGGCTACACAAATTGAGATACGTTATATGGCCTACCTATGGATACCTGGCAATCCCACCTAAACCAATTCCAGCATGAGAGTGCTCCTGTGCACAAAGTGAGCTCCCTAAAGACATGGTTTGGAAGTGTGGAAGAACTCGAGTGGTCTGCACAGAGCCCTGACTTCACCTTCAACCTCACTGAACACTTTTTAGGGTGAATCGGAACTCTGTCTGCATGCCATGTCTCCTCGCCCGACATCAGTATCTAACCTCACTAATTCTCTTGTGGCTGAATAGGCAAATCCCCACAGCCACACTCCCAAATGTAGTGGAAAGCCTTCCCTGACGAGTGGAGGTTATTAAAACAGCAAAAGGGGACTACATCAGGAATGAGAAGGTTAACCAGAACAGTGTGATTGGTCAGTTGTCCACAGACTTTTGATCTTTCATTGATCTTCAGTAAATGCTTCATCCTGATCAGGGTCGCAGTGGATTCAAAACCAATCCTGGTAACACTGGGCGCAAAGTGGGAATGGGACCCCAAATAGGACACCAGTCCGTCACAGGGCAACACATGCAATTCACATACCCATTCACACCTAAGGGCAATTTAGCATAGCCAATCTGCCAAGCTGCATGTTTTTGGACGGAGGAAAAACAGTGAACCCAGTGGATACCCACGCAAACACAGGGAGAACATACAAAGCTGTTCCAGGACCCTGTGCCATCATGCCCTATCTGTGCCCCCACCATTATAGAGTTCCAAAAATTGCACATTTATGTCTTAAACCCAAACTGAAGAAACCCCACTGGGTGCTGTGCAATAGGCAATAAAGAGCAACTGCACCTCTGAATATTATAGTATAAAAGATCAGAAAGAAACCATGACCCATGTCAACAAGTGGCAGATCTTTGATCATGAGTAAAAATAACTGGGTTACATGATTGCTAGCCAAAAATGTCAATCAGATAGATGGGTCTGGTATCATCATCTCTCTCTATAATGTATCTCTCTCATTTGCACACAGCTACAGGCCATGTGTACATTTTCACATAAATGTGTGTGAAGTGAGAGAAGCGATAGCCTCATTCACATATAAAGCCAGGTCTGGCTGCTTTGCTTCCTTGGCAGCCTGCATCCCCAGAGAGAAGGTCTAGCAGAGAGAACTGGTGCTGTCAGACTCCCAAACCTAGGCGTTCATTAGGCCAGCAACTTGCTACAACACAGTCAAATAATTGGATGAGTCTCTAATTGCCTTCTGCAGGAATTAGGTGTTACATATTCGGAAGGTGCATCCCATCACTGCCGGGCTGAGACTCATTCTCTCTTTCTTATCCCTGCTGGGAATGGAATGATGTGTTTGCATGCAACAGAGAGAGAGAAAGCGAGAGAGAGAGAGACGAGGGAGGTAATGTCGGTTCTATATCATGAGGAATGTAGTGTTTTCCCAAAGGGGAAGTGATAAATGAACATAAGTTAGAAGCTTTTGAGAAATACCGAGGAATATACAGGCAAGTGTGTGGTATTAATGGTGGTGGTAGCATGTATGTAGAAGATGTGTTTTTTTAGTAGTGTAGTGCAGTGGCAGTTGCAGGTGAGGAGCATTATTCAGAAAGAGAGGAAAGAGATACATTAAGCTTTCTTTGGTGGAACACATCCATCTGTGGGTGTGGATATGAAGGATGCCTCATAAGCGTCGCCTTTCCTGCACGCCTATTCTAGAGGGAGAAGCAGCCGCTCAGCTGTACACCCCTGGGGAGTGCACCACGCTTGTGCGCAGTCATAAATGAAGCTTTTTGCTCTTGTTGTATGCGTGTTAGTCTTTTGTCAATGCTGCTGCCTGCATTTCGGTTTGGAGCAGTAAGATATTTCGAGCTTGTCAGCTACACCTCTCTAAGCGCTCAGTGCTCCGCACTACAGCTGTCCACCGTGGCTTGCTCATTAGCATCATGGTTTAGCATTAGCATATAGCAGGTAAGCGGCAGTTCTTCCCGAGGCTCTCAGGCATGTCTCGCCCTCTCGACGTGCCTGTGGATGTAATTTTACAGCTGGGTGGCTGGAGGTAGCTGCACAGCAGGTGGCTAGCCCCCAGGGTCAGACTGAGAGGTAGTCAGGCAGCAATTTCCTCGGAGCTAGAAAGTGTGCCTGTGTATGTGTGTAGGTGTGTAAGTGCTCGTGAGAGGTCTGTAACTTGCTGCAAGCGAGTTTTGAGCCGTCTCATTATGCACATGTAAGAGTTTCTTTCGTTTCTTTTGCTAGCTTTTGGGTGATCAGTGCAGGATTTGATCTGGTAAGTGTAAGGATTTCATCACAACTGTGTTTGGGATCCTGTTTGATCTGGATTTGTGATCCTTCCCCCACCCCTACATCTTCCCCTGGGGGTGACAGGGCTAATTTCAGACTCATCTTCTCCTAAGGCAGGCTCTCCAGATATCCCTTCCTCTCTACAGCCACTGACACATCGACTCACCACAGGTAGCCACCCATAATTAGCAACTTCTGACAGACCTCTACGTGCCTGAGATGACAGCACTGAGCTACGCGCTAAACTACCCTCAAAGCAAACGTGGCATGGTTTACGCTAATGGCCAAACGTGAGAAGAGAACAGAAATATTACTGAAAACTGGACTTTTCAGGATAAAGCAAATGCAGATGATTTACATAAACAACTGTGAGGTCGTATCAGGCTTTTGTACAGTTTTCTTATGAAAACATTTTCTTTTTTTTTTTTTCGTTCAAAATCTGCTAAACTGATGAATCAATTTCACAAATGACCCTTATTCATATGTAAGGAGAACCCTCAGTATTAAATTCAAGCACTTTACAACAAATGGCCGTGCCATAGCGTGCCATTTTGATATATGTGTGTATAGGTGGCTAGGAGCGAGAACAAAAGGCTGCTATTTGTCTGTGTGCTCATGGGGGAAGGTGCCATATCAAACATGCAGCTACATCCTTCAGAGCCTTCTGAAAACGGGCCCCTACGTATCAATTACCTACCTGTCACCAGCACCAGTCGCATAGGCAAATCGGCCTGCGCGGGGCAACACTAGTACCGAATGAGATTTGTTTAGGGTGCACATGTGTGTACAGGTGTGAAAGAGAAACATTTCACACATATAACATTGACAAAGGAGCATGCATTTCCAACCACCATTCAAATGATGTGTACAGAGACAAATGTGTGGAGGAATGCACACATGTGCACACAGATGCCCACATCCTCCAGAATGTACCTGTGGGCTGTGTGTGCCTGCTGTTACTCTCCAACTGTGTTGTTTTGGTATAATGCGAGCTGACTGCTAAGGTCTATGTGAGGCAAGCTTGCTGCAGGCCTGTATGTGTGTCTGTGTCTCTTTGCATAAGTTGCAGTCCACCTGATCATGACTTAAACAGAGTGGATGTTTGCACACACACACACACGCACACACACATGCACACTCTTTCGCATGCCTGTGGCCCTACAGTGAGACTATGAGGCCTGTCAGCACCTTCACACACCTGAAGAGGTCCTGTGTTGTGAGTGACAGAAGCATAACTTTCCACTCACGGTTTTTCTCGTCTCCCCTCAGACCACATATGATGGCAGTCCTTTAGGAGCACACGGCACAAGAGAGAGAAGACAGAGGAAAAACAAGAGCCTTGTGCAGCAGTAGAGTGCTATATCTATGCTTTTCTCTTTACACTGATATATGGACTGTGCAGCGCAAGGTATCAGCGGAGAGTTTTTTAGCACATAGGTGATAGACCTCCCAATGTCAGCGTGTGTGTTTTCGGAGAAAGCCCCAGCCGCTGTTTCCACAGGAGAGCAGCCAGCTCCAAATAACTGCTTGTCTGCTCAGTAGAGCTCTAAAGAACATGCCTCGAAGGCCGGCTCTCTAAATAAGAAGCATGCTTGTTAGTGGGCCGAAGGGGGGCCAAGGCCAAAGCCGCCGTCTGGCTGACAAGGTGGGCCTGGAGGGCATGATGCTGCGAGGTGCTTCACTTTCAACCTTGACTCCTAGACCTGTTCCACTTTTTTTTCCCTCTTTTCTTTCACGTTTACAAGAACAGTTTTCTTTCCGCTGAGCTCTAAAGAAAAACAACAGTATAATAGTGGCTTCCTTTCCACTGTTTCATCTTTTTTACCCATTCTCCCTCTTTTTTCTCACCTTCCCTCATCATTCCGACGGTCAGACACTTCATAAAGCGACAAGCTTGGCAGGACTTCCGTCTGCGCTTGGTGATCTCACATTCGTTGGTGGCGGGACAGCTGTACTCAATATTGCCTAGGAGAAGAAATAAAGAAAGAACAAAGAAGAGAGTAATGAATGAAAAAACCTGCTGTAGGACACTGTACTGTTGGTACAGCTAGCATCAGTCATCCTGCTAGTCTAGCTAATCCAGGTCTTCAGATAGAACTGACTGATAAGGATCCTGGTGAACATTACTACTCATGCTGCACAAAAACCTTTCGAATGCCCAATCAGTTGCCAAAGGCCAAAGCTTTCAAAAACCCTGCATTACTGAGAATATCACAGGGAAAGACAGAGAGGATTAGACGTTGAGAGAAGCTTCATTGGCAGCTAAAATCCATATTCATCAATTTGCAATGTTTAATGTACACGTGGTTAAACCAACCTTACTTCAGCATTGTGTGTTTATAAAATAAGGAGAAATAGCACTTAAAATTGCATAATTGCAAATTACTGAGAACAATAATAATAATCCTGATGCAACAGTGTAAAAAATATGTGTTAAATGAACACATGAGTCAGTGTGATTTTATTTTAAAAGCCTTTTTAACATCTGGGAAAAAAAATCCTGAATAGTATTGCTTGTGATGTATAATATGAATATTACATTATCACTGTCACAGTCCCCACCAACATGCACACACACACACACGCGCATACACACACACACACACACACAAACACACACACGTAATTAACATGTGTCCCGCCTGGGACCTTCTCACTGATGAAATATTTCAGAGTTAATCAGACTTTGTAAACACTGATTTGTATTGACTTCTCTTCTGTGAACTGATGTTTCCTCATTAAAAAGCACATTAGCAGGCAGGAGGACTGAACGCTCAAGACTGCTAATTCAACAGGAAACAGTATTTAAAGTATGCATGTCCATTAGACTAAGGTCCAATACTCATTAGTCAGGTAATCACCAGGTCCCATTAGGATCTTCAGATTTGGCCCACCATGTGTACATGTGGCTGCATATGTTGTGTGTGTGTGTGTGTGTGTGTGTGTGTGTGGGTGGGTGTATGAGGGATTGGAGGTGCATGTTTACATTGCAATGACTCATGTGGAAAAGTTATTTTAGGAAAAAGTGGAATTTGTTAAATGTTTGTCATCTGGAGTAAAGGTGTGTCCTGGATATCAACATTGTCATAAGGGTATGTGTGTGTGTGTGTGTGTGTGTGTGTGTGTTTTCCAGAGAGCCAAGAGCCACTGAAACACAGCAGCATGATTTGCTAGTGGCAGTCGATTAGCACAATGTCCACTGTCGATCACTCAAGCTGGGTGGAGAGGTTTCAGCTGTGTTATCATACCATCCTGGGCACTCGGCTTGTCTTCAGAGCACAAACCACACTCCCATCACTCATCAATCTAAGACAAAAACGCCAATCGAGTTCATCACTGGCCAAACTGTGGCCCTGGAGTGACCATATGCCATCGTCTCTCCCATGGCTTTATAAAAAGATGGAACTGAGAAAAAAATCTTCCTGAGCAGGAAGGCCAATGTTTGTCACGGTGTTCTCTCTCTCTCTCTCTCTCTCTCTCTCTCTCTCTCTCTCTCTCTCTCTCTCTCTCGCAGCCTTGAGTGGCTCAATTGGGAAGTGATAGATACAGGTTGTCAGATGGCATTGGAGAGGTGCCACCTTTACACCAGCTGCCAGAGGCTCTGAGTGGTCACAGTGGCCATGCCATCACTCCATCCCCACCCATCAACCTCCAACCTACTCCCAGATCCTGAAGCTCTTTTGCTCTGCATACCCTCTCCCCTCGCCTCACCCCCACCCCCACCCCCTCTCCAAAACCAGCCAGCCTGGAAGTCAATAAACACCCAGCTGGATGAAGTGGGTCTGGAAATTACTGAGAGTTTCATTGGCTAATGGGATGAAACATACCAATATGTCAAATTCCCAGCATCAGAGGGTCTGACTCATACTCGGGCCAAGCACAATATCTGACCCACGTGTTCATCCACTTGTGTTTTCCACTGGACTGATGAATCTATGCTTGTGGTGCTAAGCTACATGAAATGCACTAAATTATGCCAGATCTACCCATGTCTTATAAAATGAATGTTAAAATGAATGTTTTTTATGCTGCACATTCTAGGTTTGTGATTACTGGAGAATTTCAGATGGAGCTGAACTGTTCTCGTAATACTGCACTGTACCATCAAAACTTCTCACCTCATCTCCTCCTAATGTAACTAATGCATGCAAATCACTGTGATGACTCTCGTTTCCTATCCCCACATCCCTAAGCAACCTTGGCCCAAAATTAATTCA
>CM074954.1:25119149-25122034 GCA_037577455.1 Pangasius macronema
TGTCTCAGTGCTGCACATCCTGTGTGTGTGTGTGTGTGAGAGAGAGAGAGAGAGAGAGAGATCTGGTCAGAAAAAGAGATGGGGAAAGAATTTGAAATATAATCTGATGGCTTTCATATGAGGACGGGACACGGGGAGAGGAAATAAAACACACACAGAGAGAGAGAGAGAGAGAGAGAGAGAGACAGCTGAAGGGCACTGGAGTGATAAAGTAAAGCCCTGCAGGAGGGAGGTGTGTGTGTGTGTGTGTGTGTGTGTCACACTCTGTTCACACACAGTTGGAAGATGTTGCCTTTTTTCTCACTGCATATAAATCAAATGCAAAATTCCTCATTTGCATATATGCATATTTATTACATTCATACTTGCATATTCATACACTTCCATATTAGCTGATGTTTATAATTTGCTATTTCATCACTATAGACTTCTCCCTGCTGTTGGATTGGTTAGGCTGTGTCATGTGACCACACAGGAAGTGGGTGTTGTTAATGTAATAATTAAAGTGTAATGTTTATTCATCTACTGAGTGTAAACTGTTTCCACACTAACATGATCTCCAGGGTTTCTGCTCCAGCTCCCCTCTGCCAGCATCTTTCAGCTAATATTATCTATAATCTGTCTATCTGTTAGATTTGATCTGATTAATTAACAGCAATTTACTAACAATTACATCCTTTTATTTATTAAGGAACATGTCATACTTTTTATCTGTTTATAGTTGCAGCTAATGTTCCATGAAGCAAGTTAGTTCCTGTTGTCGCTTACGTTATAGCAGCTAGACCCAGTCGTTCCCTCACCAGCCGCTCTTTACTCTCTCTCATGAAGTTAAATAAAGAAGAAAATAAGGCGTAAACTCCTCTGTCCTGAAGACGTCGCAAAACTTACAGCTTTACCTCTGTTACAAAGCGCTGACACTGGAGACTCCTTCCATCAACATTACATAAACACGTCCTTACATAAATCAACGGTTACACACGCTTTTTAATCTGTTTGTGTGGAGCGTCTGCAGTACACGTCCCTGTGAATGAGCTGTTGCTATAGAAACGATGATGTATTAGAAGGAGTGCTGCTGTTCTAGAGAATTAATCAACATCTTCTGACCAGTCAGGATGCAGAACTCAGCAGCTCTGTGGTGGACATGATGCATTTAACACCTTTATTTCTTTGGATAAAGATGATACGGATGATGCAGAAGAAGAACGAGGCCGGCTCTGAGCTCCACGTTTCCAGTTCCTCTCCAGGTTCAGGTTTCTGAAGTGTGTTTGTTTTGTTCAGCAGACATCTGATCTGCTCATGAGGACGAACGGAACCGAGGCTCCTCCGAGACGATCCGCTTACATTCCTGCAGACAGCAGATTGATTTTGCTATCAGATGAAGATATTCTACAGTCGGGTTTAAAACCCCAGCAGGTGAGATTTATTAAGATGAAATAAAGAAGGAGAAGAAGAGCTGAACGACAGAACAGCGAATAAACGCTAAATATTCCACAACAGAACTGTGCATAGGGCAGCACACGGACATGGCACCGAGGAGTTAGCACCCCCTACAGGACACACACACACACACACACACACACACACACACACACACACACACACACACACTAACATATCAAAGCTCCTGAGTGATTTAGTGTTTAATTCTTTTCTCCACTTCATCACTTTTACAGTGTGTGATGTCACACCTCTGAAGACATAAAACCTGTTAAGGTCACATGACGGACATGTAGAAAAACCCAAGCTGATCTGATCAGTTACTTCATGATGTGTGTGTGTGTGTGTGTGTGTGTGTGTGTGTGTGTATGAGTTTGTGTGTGCATGTGAGTGTGTGTGAATGTGTGTGTGTGTATATGAGAGAGTGTGTGTGTGTCTGTGTGAGTGTGTGTGTGTGTGTGTGTGTGTGTGTATGAGTGAGTGTGTGTGTGTGAGTATATGAGAGTGTGTGTGTATATGAGTGTGTGTGTGTGTGTGTGTGAGTATATGAGAGTGTGTGTGTATATGAGTGTGTGTGTGTATGTGTGTGTGTGTGTGTGTACCTGCAGTGATGAGGACATGGTGCAGAGAGACAGGTGTTGTTCTCAGTGTGAGGTTGGACCTCACTGCGCTCATCATGGATTTCTCATCATCATCATAATCCCGGGTTATTTTTACTCTGGACAGGAAACGTTAAGCACTCACAGCGTCTCATCGGCCACGCCCACCCCAGACCACGCCCACCGTCTCAGCTACACCCACTCTCTTGGCTACGCCTGCCATCTCGGCTACATCCACCATCTCGGGTACGCCCACTCTCTCGGCTACGCCCACCCTCTCGTCTACGGCCATCGTCTCAGCTACATCCACCATCTCGGCTATGCCCACTCTCTCGGCTACACGCACCATCTCGGCTACATCCACCCTCTCGTCTCCGCCCACCATCTCGGCTACGCCCACCATCTCGGCTATGCCCACTATTTTGGCTACATCCACCCTATCGGCTACGCCCACTATTTTGGCTACATCCACCCTATCGGCTACGCCCACCCTCTCGGCTACGCCCACTCTCTCGGCTACACGCACCGTCTCGGCTACATCCACCATCTCTGGTACGCCCACTCTCTCGGCTACACGCACCGTCTCGGCTACATCCACCCTCTCGGCTCCACCCACCATCTCGGCTACGCCCACCATCTCGGCTATGCCCACTCTCTTGGCTACATCCACCCTCTCGGCTACGCCCACCATCTCGACTACGCCCACCCTCTCGGCTATGCCCACCCACTCGGCTACATTCACTCTCTCGGCTACGCCCACCATCTCGACTACGCCCACCCTCTCGGCTATGCCCACCCTCTCGGCTACATCCACTCTCTCGGCTACGCCCACCATCTCGACTATGCCCA
>CM074954.1:25122088-25136749 GCA_037577455.1 Pangasius macronema
ATGCCCACCCTCTCGGCTACATCCACTCTCTCGGCTATGCCCACTCTCTCGGCTACATCCACCCTCTCGGCTACATCAACCCTCTCGGCTATGCCCACCCTCTCGGCTACATCCACTCTCTCGGCTATGCCCACTCTCTCGGCTACATCCACCCTCTCGGCTACATCCACCCTCTCGGCTATGCCCACTCTCTCGGCTATGCCCACTCTCTCGGCTACGCCCACCATCTCGGCTATGCCCACCCTCTCGGCTACATCCACCCTCTCGGCTATGCCCACTCTCTCGGCTACGCCCACTCTCTCGGCTACGCCCACCATCTCGGCTATGCCCACCCTCTCGGCTACATCCACCTTCTCGGCTACATCCACCCTCTCGGCTACATCCACCTTCTCGGCTACATCCACCCTCTCGGCTACATCCACCCTCTCGGCTATGCCCACTCTCTCGGCTACGCCCACTCTCTCGGTCCCACCCACTCTCTTGCTCACCCCCACCTCTCACACTTACACTCCACTGTTTTTCACAATCAGCATTAAATAATAAATACAGTATAAATAAATAAATTTATTCCCATTTAATGGTTTAATTTAAATTTATACCTTTACTGCTGTATTCCTCTACTCTTCCTCAGCCACGCCCACTTCCCTCAGCTTCCTCCTCAGGTTTTTATTAAACGGCATCACAAAGTCACTGAAATCCACTTCATATGAGAGGCGATTCCTCCTGTCCACTCTCCGTTCCACATGCTGAGTGGAAGATGCTAACCTCTTCCCCCACACCTACACACACACACACACACACACACACACACACACACACACACACACACACACACACATACATTTTGCTGTTGATTTTTTACAATGTTTCAGTGTTTGTATTTTTTGCACTATCACTACACACTCACAGTTTTAGGTGTGAATTGAATGTCGTGTGTGTTGGAGGTGACGGTGAAGTGCTGGTTCACAGTTATGATGTGTTCTTTCAGCTTCACTCTTTTCTCCTTCAGGCCCTGTAGAACAGCTTCAACCTGCACACACACACACACACACACACACACATACACACACACACACACAGCCACTATGTAGTGCAGTACTATAGGGTTTGGTGTGTGATGGCGTGAGATGGCGTGAGATGGTGTGTGATGGCGTGTGATGGAGTGTGATGGAGTGAGATGGCATGAGATGGAGTGTGATGGCGTGAGATGGTGTGTGATGGCGTGAGATGGAGCATGATGGAGTGTGATGGCGTGAGATGGAGCATGATGGAGTGTGATGGCGTGAGATGGTGTATGATGGCGTGTGATGGAGTGTGATGGAGTGTGATGGCGTGAGATGGAGTGTGATGGTGTGTGATGGAGTGAGATGGCGTGAGATGGCGTGAGATGGAGTGTGATGGAGTGAGATGTCGTGAGATGGAGTGTGATGGCGTGAGATGGAGTGTGATGGCGTGTGATGGAGTGTGATGGAGTGAGATGGCGTGAGATGGTGTGTGATGGTGTGAGATGGTGTGTGATGGCGTGAGATGGTGTGTGATGGCGTGTGATGGAGTGAGATGGCGTGAGATGGTGTGTGATGGAGTGAGATGGTGTGTGATGGCGTGAGATGGTGTGTGATGGTGTGTGATGGAGTGAGATGGAGTGTGATGGAGTGTGATGGCGTGAGATGGAGTGTGATGGCGTGAGATGGAGCGTGATGGCGTGTGATGGAGTGTGATGGAGTGAGATGGAGTGTGATGGCGTGAGATGGAGTGTGATGGAGTGTGATGGCGTGTGATGGAGTGTGATGGCGTGTGATGGAGTGTGATGGCGTGTGATGGAGTGAGATGGCGTGAGATGGTGTGTGATGGCATGAGATGGAGTGTGATGGCGTGAGATGGCATGAGATGGAGTGTGATGGCGTGAGATGGCGTGAGATGGTGTGAGATGGCGTGAGATGGCATGAGATGGCGTGTGATGGCATGAGATGGAGTGTGATGGAGTGTGATGGTGTGTGATGGAGTGTGATGGCGTGAGATGGTGTGAGATGGTGTGAGATGGAGCATGATGGTGTGTGATGGTGTGAGATTAACCTCTCTCTCTGTCAGTTTCTCTGTCTCTCCTGTAGGAGGCGCTGTGTGCCGAGGTGCTGCTCTCACTTTTCCTCCATTTCCTTTCTTGCTGTCTTTGCTCTTGGGAAGGCTCTCGAGCTTTGTTTTGACCAGTTCGATGATTCGCTCGTCTCCGTACACACAGGCGATGTCCAAACAGCTCTGTCCTGAAAAAAAACAGAGAGGCACAAGTCTAATCATTAGAGATGCAAACTCACGTGACTGATATTGACTTTAACGAGCTTTTAATTACATTTTATTGACAATAAACTGAAGGGATCAGCTGATAGAGTTCAGACAGGCAGTAGCGTTAGATAAACAGGCACGTACACGTGTTATTAAACTCACATAAAGAACAGAAGCATACACGTGTAAACTAGTGCTGAGCGATATGATGTGCCAGGTGCTGTGATATTAACTGTACAGACGTCAGACGTCAGTGTGTCACGGTTACACAGTTCCATTAGTCAGTAAACGTTTATTGTAAGTTTGTTATTAGTTTACGTAAGTCAGTGACATGAGCTCTCAGAGCAGTGAGCTGTCACACAGGAAGAGACTGTGATTACGTGTGTGTGTGTGTGTGTGTGTGTGTGTGTGTGTGTGTGTGTGTGTGTGTGTGTGTGTGTGTGTGTGTGTGTGTGTGTCATTATCGCCCCCTAGTGCCTGACTGTGATTTTACTGACTACTCAAAAGAGAATCATGTTCTTTAAAGCATTTATGGTTACAGAGGTGTTATTAATCCTTCATCAGTGTGATCCAGAGCTAATGCTGTACAGAGAACAGAAATATAAAGAAGATAATAAAGATAAATAAAGATAAAGATTATAAATACTGCTCCTGTTAGGCTTTTGTATGTTTTCAGTCTCCAAAAATGGTCAGTCATGTAAAGAAGTCAGTTTTTATTATATGACACATGAGCAGTTAGGGACAGTTTCACACACACACACACACACACACACTCTCTCTCTCTCTCTCTCTCTCTCTCTCTCTCTCTGAGTACCCTTGTTGTTTGTGGCCTGTACGTTAGCGTTGGATGTGATGAGTTGCTGTACACAGGAGAGTCTGCAGCTCTCGATGGCCTTCATTAGGGGTGTGGCTCCGTTTAACGCCACCGCGTCCACCGCCGCTCCGTGTTTCACTAACAGCTCCATGATGTCCTGCTGTCCAGCGTGACACGCGTGATGAAGAGGAGTCCACTTAAACTGATCCCACGCGTTCACATCTGCCCTGCACACACACACACACACACACACACACACACACACACACACACACACACACACACACACATTATATATTAGTCTGTCTCTCTGTCTGTTCATCAGTCTGTCTGTCTCTCTGTCTGTTCATCAGTCTGTCTGTCTCTCTGTCTGTCTCTCTGTCTGTTCATCAGTCTGTTCATCAGTCAGTCTGTCTCTCTGTCTGTCTCTCTGTCTGTCCCTACTGAACCCTTTTTGTCTGTGTTATTCTTGTCGTTTTGTGTGTGTACAGTAGCCGTGTTTTTCTCCTCAGTACCCGAGCGCGATGAGGAACTCGGCCATCTCGTAGCTCCCGCTGCTGCATGCGGCCATGAGCGGTGTTTTGTAGAAGCGGTCTCTGATGTCCACGGGGAGACGCTGACTGAACGCTAAACACAGCGACTCAAAGTCTCCGGTTCGGACACAGCGGTTGATGTTGGTGTAGATCTTCTGCGGCTCGTCCACGTACCAGGCCGAGTCGTCCTCCACGGGGTGAGAAGGCGGACGGTCACGGTCGAATCGCTTCGTATCGGTGAACGGCTGATAACTCTCAATCATGAACTGCGGCCCGCCGTCTGGTCTTTTCTCCATGATGTCAGGAGGAAGTGTGCAGATGGGCAGAGGAACCACAGACTTCTTCTTCTTCCCTTTCCCACCCTTTCTGCCTTTCCCACCTTTCTTCTTCTTCGTCTTGGGCTCGTAGGACGACAGGACGAACGCTTTCTGAAGGTACTGCAGTCCCTTGAAGAAGTCGCTGATGTTAATCACACCTTCATGCTTCTTGTCGTGGTCAGCGATGATCTTCTGCAGGTGCTCCGGATCCACGGGAGCGTGATGTTCCTGCAGGACGTACGCAAACTTCTCCCTTGAGACTTTCTCCACAGGACAGCCGGCCTCCTCGGCAAGCTGGAAGGCGTTCCTCAGCGCTTCTTCATGTTCACATGACCAGTCGTGCAGCGTGAGAGCCCAGAGCTCGTTGGGATTAACCACACCGGGTTTGGAGAACTTTGTAAACACTCGCTCTGCCTTCTGCAGCTCCTTCAGCGCCGCCTTGTGGCCATGAGCTTTTGCAATCTGACGTGGAACCAAACCGTTCATGTTCTTCAGCTTCGGGTTGCATCCTGGAGGTGAAGTAGATTACTCTCATTAGTTACAGTTAGCGAGAGTGTGAATAATGACAGAACTGATGCTCTGTAACACACCTCTCTGTGCCAGGAACCTGCAGCACTCAGTGTGACCTCCAGCTGCAGACACATGCAGAGCCGAGTTTCCCTCCACACACACTCCGCTGAAATCAGCCTGGTACGCGGACAACACCCGCAACACCTAATAAACAGCAATATAATAATGATATAGTGTTAAATACTCAGCCTGGACACTGACAGCTCCAACACTAGCTCGCAAATTATTTTTTCAAAGAATCATAACAAACATAATAATATAGGAACATCGTAATAACAACTCAGGTATGTATGCAGAAGTATATGAAGAAGAATCCTGGCACAGTGTTTTATTATTTTACAGATCGGATTATTTTACAGATCGGATTATTTTACAGTACAGATTATTTTACAGTACAGATTATTTTACAGTCTCTTGCCTGGAAGAATCCTCCGGCTGCAGCCAGCTGAGCGGCGTTCTGCTGCTGTTTATCCGCCGTGTTCGGGTTTCCTCCTCTCTGCAGGATGTGTCTCACTAACGCCACTGAGCCGGCCCTCGCTGCCTCCATCAGAGCCGTCCGCCCTGTTACCTGCACACACACACACACACACACACACACACACACACACTAGACTAGCTCAAAAAGACTAATAAAAGTCAACAGAATTTTTCTTACCCATTTATCCTTATTAAAATGCTAGCATCTACAAATATATATGAATATACAAAAATATGCAAAACTGCATTTTCTGATATTCTTGATGAGTTTACGTGGCAATAATGAATCCTGTTAGGACACAATGTAAATAAAATTTGTTATGAGAGAATAAGATATCCTGGAGTTGTAATGTTACGACAATGTTTTCCTCAGATTTTTAATAATTAGCATATATTAGCATATTGTTCTGTGATTGGTTTGAGTTTTGTGATCATAAACAGTGCATGTGTAGTTTCAGCCGTCTAAGAGGAGTTCAGAGGGTTTAGATATTGTAAATATTCATGGTGGAATTGTATTTTATCAGAGTTACACGTTCAGTAGAAGGAGAGACCTGATCGGTGGCGTTGGGATCGGCTCCGCCCTCTAAAATCCTGATGCAGATGTTCTCACACTCGCTGGCGTGCTCACAGGCGAGCAGGAACACCGGTTTCCCCGCGTTGGACACGTTGTTGACGTCCGCTTTGTTGCTGAGCGCCACCTGCAGGCAGCGTGTGTGCCTCTGCGACGGAGAGATGCAATAAAACAGCACTCCTGCACAGTGAGACACACAGTGAGACACACAGGAGACAAAAATTACAATAATCATAATAATAAAGATCTCAGGAGTTCTGAAGAACCCAGTGCACCTTTCCCCTCGTTATCCACCAGGTTCATGTCAGCGTGGTTCTTCGCCAGGAGAGCCAGCATAGCGTCATGGCCGAGTTCTGCGGCGAGTATCACCGGAGTGCGTCCTCTCTTATCCTGGACATCAGGGTGAGCTCCCAGAGACAGGAGGAGCTCAGCCATGTCCAGGTCGTTGGAGATGGAGGTCTGGTGAAGGACACCGGTTCCCTCGCTCGGTTCAGTCAGGCTGATCAGGTTGGGCACACCGAGACGCACCATCTTCTCCACCTGAGCTTTATTTCCCTCCCGCACTAACTGCAGGAGCTTGTAGATCTGCAGAACCTCCAAACGACCCTCAGCCACTGCACCCTTCATCTTCATCATCATCATGGTCATCGTCTCCGCTCCACCTCCTTCATACATCTGAACATCCAGAGAGAGAGAAGCAGGGGGCAATACTCAGTCCAGAAGACCATCATTACACCTCGTCTTTACATTCCACATTTCTGCTTTAAATCATCTCATCTACATATATCCCTAATCTACATATCTACATATATCCCTAATCTACTACAGGCTCCACCCCTTTCTGTTCTGCAGTGCATGATGGGAAGTTTAGTCCACACTCTTATCTGGGACCTCTGACAGGATAACACACCGGGTTCCTTTGTCTACTCACAGCCCTGAAAACCTTCTCTTTCCTTCTCTTTCCTTCTCTTCCTCGTTCTTTCCCCTGTATTTCTGCCTTTTCTTCTCTTTTCTCCTGTTTGTTTTCTCCTCTGTTTTCCTTCTTCCTTTCTCTCTTCACATATGGAAAATCACTATATATGTCAAACTATATTTATACAATGTATGCAAATAGTTTTTAGAAAATGTCCATGTTGATGTTTATTCGAGAATAAATTGCAGTATAAATAATGAGTTTTGTTCTGATTGTGAATATACACATTTATTTACACGCACATATTTTACCATGAAGGAACTCTGTGCTTACCTACAGACATACATACACAATTCCCCCCCCCCCCCTCTCTCTCTCTCTCTCTCTCTCTAAATCCCTTTCCTTCTCTTTCATCTCCCACTCATCCTCCTGTCCTTCTTTCTCTATAGCCTTTATTTCCTTCCTCACTTTAAGTGCCATTAAAGCACAGATTCTCCATTAAATGCAGGTTTTTATTTCAGGGGTAGAGCTTAAGCGTAATCGGTCACTTTTCATTTACTGGATTTAATGTAAATCTCTGTAACCTGCACAAAATATACATTTAAACTAAGAAAAGTGCTGAGTGTCAATAAGAAATCGGCAGTTTGTCTGGTTTGGGTTTGTGTAGATGGAAAATTCAGGTATAAACAGCAATAATTAGATAAATCAATATAATATCAGCTTGTGAAGCAGAAAGTGTGTAATGATCAGAATGACTCACGCTGCTGTGACGGCGGGGAACAGAGCGTTCACACTGCACTTATCCCGGGATAATCAGACACAAACGCTGAGTCTGTGGGAGACAGTCTGATCCACAGCCTGATCCACTCTGCTGCACTTAAACACAGCCTGGAGTGTGTGTAGTGTTGAATTGGTCTCCACGGCAACAGCAGGCCGTTTCTAGAACAGGATTTAGCACCCAGGCCTGCTGTCAGGAAGCTGTCTGAGCTATCGCTGCAGATCACTGCAGGGGATCGGGGGATCGGGGGATCAGGGGAACAGGGGATCAGGGGATCAGGGGATCGGGGGATCGGGGGATCAGGGGAACAGGGGATCAGGGGAACAGGGGATCAGGGGAACAGGGGAACAGGGGATCAGGGGATCAGGGGAACAGGGGATCGGGGGATCAGGGGATCAGGGGATCAGGGGAACAGGGGATCGGGGGATCAGGGGATCAGGGGATCAGGGGAACAGGGGAACAGGGGATCAGGGGAACAGGGGATCAGGGGATCAGGGGATCAGGGGGTCGGGGGATCAGTGGATCAGGGGAACAGGGGATCAGGGGAACAGGGGAACAGGGGATCAGGTCTAACCCCTGACCTCTGTGTGTCTAATGTGTGTGTGAGTGTCTGAGAAATAAAAACTTCATAGAAAACACATCAGCTTCACATGTAATGGATTTTCCACATGTAGTGAGTTCATATTTTATTTTCACACGTGATCACAGTCTATTCTTCACATCACCGCGTGTGAATATGCAGTTTTATTATAATCTATTATAAATAAACTTGATCATAAATAAGAATTGTTTAAACTGATAAACACTTACAGTGTTCAGAGACTCGGATATAGAAAAGTTATAAGCTCAGCTTGTGTTTAACTTTATTCATGCTAAACCATCTTTTCAGACTTCTCTGTTTTAGATTAGATGAACTTTTAACCGGAGCGCGCGCGCTAAAGCTTTCGTACAAACTCGGCACTTTTCGGAAAGCCGAAGCGTCTTGTGCTAATAATAATAATAATAATAATAATAATAATAATAATAATAATAATAATAATAATAATAATGTTATGCCCTTGTATTTTTAATCATTATTAGTTTTTTTTAAACATATTTAATCATAAAATTGTAAAAGTACATCCGCTCAAACCCGGAAGTAGGAAATTCAGAGCGCTTTGAACGCAGGCACACGCTGACTTCCGCCCTTCCTGCCTTTTGACCAATCAGAGCGCGGCATGGTTTACCTTTCACCTCCAGTCCATGTTCCACTTACCACACCACACCACACCACCGACACACCGCCCACCACACACACACACACACACACACACAGAGGGGAACATGGAGCAGAAGAAGATCCTGTGTGTCGGTTTGGTGTGTTTGGACATCATTAACGTGGTGGAGAAGTTTCCGGAAGAGGACACGGACACCAGGTTTCTATACTGAGTGAAGTAGAGGAATGTCAGTGCGTGGTGTGTGCTGCGCTCTGCGGAGAGCGAGTCAGGGCTAAAGTTCAGCTCGTGCTGCTGTGTGCGTGTTAAAGCTTCAGAAAAACTCGCGGTTTTGCAGAGAAGCTGATGACTGCTGCAGTGGAGCTGAGCACTGCAAGCCTCATGTAGATAACAGCTAATATAGCCTTAACATAGCCCTGTGACCTCCAGTCTGCAGTGTGCAGTCAGGAAGACTGAACAGCGTGACACTGTTATAACTCATTATAAAACTCTCATAAATGTTTAAAGCCTTCTGCTCATGCAGCGTTCGCAAGCTTGATGTGAAATAATGAAGGAATGAATGATGTGACTAATAAACTCAAGCCTTTGCAGTTCATTCATCCGAAACCGAATGTGGGCGGGGCCTGATCTCGGTTAAAGAGCGCAGGAGACCCGCCCCTTCGCAGCCCCGCCCAGTGACGTCATTGTTGGTGTCAGAGAGTGGATTATACTCTCCAGAAAAAAAATCTAATTTATGTTAAAAATAAGTAGATATGATTTTCTGATCAGAGCTCGTATATGGACAGAGCTCCATTAAGTGTGTGTGTGTGTGTGTGTGTTTGTGTGTGTGTGTTGCAGGTGTGTGTCTCAGAGGTGGCAGCGAGGTGGGAACGCCTCAAACTCCTGCACGGTTCTGTCTCTGCTCGGTGCTCCCTGCGCCTTCATGGGGTCTCTGGCTGCAGGACCAATTGCTGAGTAAGTGCTCTTCATTACCCTGTGATCTGATCTCTAACCCTACCATAATATACCATCCCATAATATACCATCCCATAATATACCATCCCATAATATACCATACTGTACCATAATATACCATCCCATAATATACCATCCTATAATAGACCATCCCATAATATACCATCCTATAATAGACCATCCCATAATATACCATCCTATAATAGACCATCCCATAATAGACCATCCCATAATATACCATACTGTACCATAATATACCATCCCATAATATAATATACCATCCCATAATATACCATCCNTATACCATCCTATAATAGACCATCCCATAATATACCATCCTATAATAGACCATCCCATAATAGACCATCCCATAATAGACCATCCCATAATATACCATCCCATAATATACCATACTGTACCATAATATACCATCCCATAATATAATATACCATCCCATAATATACCATCCTATAATATACCATCCCATAATAGACCATCCCATAATATACCATCCTATAATATACCATCCCATAATATACCATCCTATAATATACCATCCCATAATATACCATCCCATAATATACCATCCTATAATATACCATCCCATAATATACCATCCCATAATATACCATCCTATAATATACCATCCCATAATATACCATACTATAATATACCATCCTATAATATACCATCCCATAATATACCATCCTATAATATACCATCCCATAATAGACCATCCCATAATAGACCATCCCATAATATACCATCCCATAATAGACCATCCCATAATAGACTGTACCATACTAGGCACAGGGCACTTTATACAGTGTGTGTGTGTGACTCTTAAATACTTTGCTCACTTCAGCTTCATCCTGAATGATTTTAAAATGTACCACATTGACGTGTCTCTCGTTACTGAGCATGCTCAGTGCTCATGCCCCGCCTCCGTCGTCATCAGCAACCAGAGCAGCGGAACACGCACCATCCTGCACATGAACAGGTTTGTGTGTGTGTGTGTGTGTGTGTGTGTGTGTGTTCGTTCGTTCTTGCTTGCTGTCCAGATGTCTGAAGAGAAACATCAACACTTCTTCACACACACACGGGTCCTGGTCCAATCCTGCTGTTCATGCGCCCTTGTCCACTTCCCCTTGATTGAGTGCACTTGTCCATCGTAAGGGCCGTTCTCTGAAGTTCATCAGATGAGTGTTAGATGAGGATGAAGTCGACAGTGATGTCACAGTTTGTAATCAGAAACACTTGAGTGAACCTTTAATTAACTAGTTACAGACATAGGTTGCTAGTAAGCTAGGCAATTTCATTAGCATGCTAGTTACAGACATAGGTTGCTAGTAAGCTATTTACTTTACGGCGTAAGTGTAAAATACTTTTAAAAAACACTAATGGAGCTGCACTGTGCTAGTTAGAAGGCTAGATAATTAACAAAAAGAAAATTAAGCCGGCTAACGTGTGATAGCAAATGCTAATTAAAAACAGCATTCTATTGCAGTTAGTAAATTAGTTGGTTAGCACACTGGCTAGTTATTTAGCAAGAAATAGTACTCTGCTAGTTAATTAGAGCACTAGCTACTCTAGCATGTCAGTGAGTTAGCGAGCTCAGGGAGTAAATCTGAGAGGAAAATCACTTCAGCTAAAGTGCAGTTCACTTCCCCTACACACTCGTCCCCTTGGAAGTGCACACTCAAGCAGCGAAGTGGACTGATGCTTACTTCTGAGTGGTGAAGGGAAGTTAGCGCGTGTGCTAACGTGAATATGGGAAAGCAGGAACATCCTGGTGAATAATCCCGCTGCAGTTCTCCATGTTAGCACTGCGTACGCTAACTTAATAAACCTGACCTTGTGCTTTTCTCTATGTTGTTAGCTTCATCGTGGGTGATTTTAGCCGCCGCGGTGTGGATATTTCTGGTGTAGCGTGGCAGCAGTGCGGCGAGACGCCGTGTGCGTGTTGTGTTATTTGTCAAAAGTCGGGTTCTCGCACCGTGGTTCTCTATGACACGTAAGACGTTAAGAACAATAAAAATAATCTGAAATGATGTCGACAATCACATGACCATCATACGCTAATATGTGACGATCAGTCCTCTGTAGGCCTGCGCTAATCAGGATAACCATATTCCAGAGGAGAGCACACCTGTACCTGCTAGCTAACAGGTGGCTAGCATTGGTTAGCTAGCATTATTTAGCGTTAATCAGTGTTGTACGTCAGTATTGTCGTAAACAGAAGGTTATTAAAAGCCTGCAGTGGAACTGAAATAATTCACTCTAATTAACAGTGTTAACAAATCACTATGTTAATTCATATGTTAATTCATATGCTAATTCATATGCTAATTCATATGCTAATTCATATGCTAATCAGTTACATTTGTTCCTAATTGAACTGTTGTAGATTAAATAATAATTTCATAATTAATTTTAAATCTAATTATTTCCTAAGATGTGTTTTTAAATGTTTATTGTTTATCAGACACAAAAGCACAAACACACACACAGGCTCTTGACATTAAAATAATAAAAAATAATAATAGTTATAAACAATACTTTTAATGTTATTCTTTATCTCTATCGTTAATTACTATAAACAATTAACGATTACGTTAACGATCGTATGAAAAACAGCTAATAACACTGAACACTTATTAATGAGATTCTTAATGGTACAAAACACTGAGCAGCGCTTAACGACGCTCTGCACTCGTTATAAACAGACTCCTTAGTCCTCTTAATAATTAATAACACTTCATAATTCATTTAATTATAAAGAGCTATATTTATAACATCTGTATCAGGAATGGAGCAGAAATCTGGCCCCCCACCGTTACATTTACAGCTCATAATACACAGGAGCTGTGTGTGTGTGTGTGTGTGTGTGTGTGTGTGTGTGTGTGTGTGTGTGTGCGCGATGATTTCCTGATTTCTCATCTCTGTTGTTGAATCAGAAACCTGCCTGATGTTTGTGCAGATGATTTCTCAAAGCTGGATCTCAGTCACTACAAGTGGATTCACTTTGAGGTGAAAATGATCTTTTATTTGTTTTTTATTTTTTACTGAAATAGTGAAACATGTTTAAAATGATTAACAGACAGAGAAACAAAAGTGTGTGTGCCTGTATGTGTGTGTGTGTGTGTGCCTGTGTGTGTGTTCAGGGTCGTAACGCTGATGAACAGGTGAAGATGATCGAGCAGGTGAAAATCTACAACGCCACACAGGAGGAGAAGAACAGGATCACCATCTCCGTGGAGATCGAGAAAACCCGCCCCTCGCTCTATCAGCTCTTCCCCCATGGAGACGTGGTACAGTCCGACTTTACCACTGTCCGACTTTACCTCTGTCCGACTTTACCGCAGTCCGACTTTACCGCAGTCCGACTTTACCGCAGTCCGACTTTACCTCTGTCCGACTTTACCTCTGTCCGACTTTACCGCAGTCCGACTTTACCACTGTCCGACTTTACCTCTGTCCGACTTTACCGCAGTCCGACTTTACCTCTGTCCGACTTTACCGCAGTCCGACTTTACCTCTGTCCGACTTTACCTCTGTCCGACTTTACCACAGTCCGACTTTACCTCTGTCCGACTTTACCTCAGTCCGTCTTTACCTCTGTCCGACTTTACCTCTGTCCGACTTTACCTCTGTCCGACTTTACCACAGTCCGACTTTACCTCTGTCCGACTTTACCTCTGTCCGACTTTACCACTGTCCGACTTTACCTCTGTCCGACTTTACCTCTGTCCGACTTTACCTCTGTCCGACTTTACCACAGTCCGACTTTACCACTGTCCGACTTTACCTCTGTCCGACTTTACCGCATTATGTGAAGTATTTTAAAGTGTAAACCTGTGTGTTCCTGTGTGTCGTGCAGGTGTTTGTGAGTAAAGACGTGGCGACGCATTTCGGGTTCCAGTCGGCGTCCAGTGCGGTGAAGGGGTTTTACAGCCGTGTGAAAGACGGGTAAGAAATAAACCTTTAAAACATTTATAACACCGAAATGAAAAGAATATCCTGTTCATACACTTAACGCGATTAGCAGCATTCATATGAACAGTGTTTGTAACTTTTCCTCTTTTTTAACATATTTATAGTTTTCAGGGATTAAAGATCATCGGTTCTGTAGCCGGAACAGACTGAGACCCACTGCTCTAGACGGAAATATATATATTCAGCTTTATTTTTTATTTACAGACTGAAATAAAATGTTGCGTTCTGTGTTTTAACGAAGACAGACTTCGCCTGGAATTAGATTTATTTATAAAGCAGATTAGAGAATATCAGAAAGCGGTGATGTACTTTATTCTCCACTAGATGTCACTACAGAGCTATAATTCTCCATCCCCGCTGCGTAATAAGGCCTGTTTCAAAAATCTGATGGCCGTAAACCGGTGTTTCTATAAAGTGAAAGTGCACTCTGTGTGTAACTCGCGGAATGAGCCAGGAGCCCATTAAATCCGATCTAAATCAGACTTTTTAATAATCAAGCCGTCCATTTCAGGAGCGCAGCATGTCTCACACTGCTGCATTATTTCTGATCATATACGGAGTAAACAGTGTGTGAACAGGAGATTCAGATTCAGTTTCAGTTCTACGTGCTGATTCGTGTGTGCGCTCCTGCGCTCAGGGCCGTGCTGATCTGTGCCTGGGCGGAGAAGGGCGCCGACGCGATGGGTCCTGACGGTGCTGCGCTGCACTCCGACGCGTTTCCTCCTGAGAACCTGGTGGACACGCTGGGAGCTGGAGACACGTTCAACGCCTCGGTCATTTGCAGCCTGTCTAACGGTAATAACCATTTTAATATGTGTTCAGTCGGGAGTAAAACACACCGGGGCATGCTGTTATAGGAAAACAATCCACACTGCAGAGGCAGCTCTGACAGCAGCGCAGCAAATCACTGATGATGATGATGTGGTGAAGTTCTCTGTAAGGAGAAGTTTATGTAACACTGATGGAAGGAGTCTCCAGTGTCAGCCCTTTGTAACAGTCAGAGGTAGGAAGTTTTCCGACATCTTCAGGACAGAGGAGTTTACGCTTCTTTGCGGTTTCTCTGTAACGTGCGGAACAAGCTGCGTTTTCTTTTTCTTTAATTAACTTGAAGAGAGAAAAAGAGACGCAGGTGAGGGAGCGAGCGTTTAGAGCTGCTGTAACGCTGAGGGAGCGAGCGTTTATAGCTGCTGTAACGCCGAGGGAGCGAGCGTTTATAGCTGCTGTAACGCCGAGGGAGCGAGCGTTTA
>CM074954.1:25136936-25151079 GCA_037577455.1 Pangasius macronema
TGCTGTAACGCCGAGGGAGCGAGCGTTTAGAGCTGCTGTAACGCCGAGGGAGCGAGCGTTTAGAGCTGCTGTAACGCCGAGGGAGCGAGCGTTTAGAGCTGCTGTAACGCCGAGGGAGCGAGCGTTTAGAGCTGCTGTAACGCCGAGGGAGCGAGCGTTTAGAGCTGCTGTAACGCCGAGGGAGCGAGCGTTTAGAGCTGCTGTAACGCCGAGGGAGCGAGCGTTTAGAGCTGCTGTAACGCCGAGGGAGCGAGCGTTTAGAGCTGCTGTAACGCTGCCAGGTTTTAAAACTGCAATCGTTGGTAAAGTGCTGCGGTGTGAGAGGAATAAAACACTGAGGGACGTGCGGTTTTAGGAAAATAATCAACTTCAGAGTGGTAACAGTAACTCTGCTTCAACACACACACACACACACACATACACACACACACACACACACACACACACACACACACAGAGTTTGTTACTTATATGTCAACACTAAATTGATTCTGATTCTGATTGACTCCAGCGAATCACAGTCTGCCTCTAATTACATATTCATGAGCTGTGAAAGTGATTGGTTCTGTATTAATGTGATCTGAAACATCATCACTGAGATCCAAAGCTTTGATGTGATGCTTATTAACGAAGCGGCTGTCAATCAAGCGTCTCTCCTGGATATGCAAATTTGCCGACTCGGGGCGACGCCCACACAGCCGAGTGGAAACACAGACGTGGTTTATAATAATAATAACAATAATAATAATAACAACAATAATAACAACAATAATAATAATAACAACAATAATAACAATAATAATAATAATAATAATATGTCCCGTGTGTGTGGAGCTGAAAGTGAGTGAGGAGGTGAGTGAAGTGTTGCTTTCCGCTGCCTCTCTCCTGCAGGAGGGTCTTTACAGGAAGCGCTCACATTTGGCTGCCAGATTGCGGGAAAGAAATGCGGCGTTCACGGCTACGATGGGATCATTCAGAGAAAACAGAGCTGAAGATGCAGATGTTCAGGAAAAAAATTCTTCTTATTTCTTCTTTATAAACGCCACGTTCCTGCTGATCAGCAGCTTTAACAGCATAAATATAGAAATATATAATCTTTACATTAAAGAGGCTTTAATTCCTAAGCTTTCCGGGCCTCGTCCAAATCTGCATTTATAACACTCCCTCGTACACTTGCCCTTAGCTGAGTTCCCTTTTAAGGGCATAAGGGGACGATGAGGGATGAGGCACGTAGCATCGCTGTGGACCTCAGGACGAATGAGTGATCAAATTTTGCTAGTTAGCTTAAATGTGAACATTAGCAAGAACAAAATCATACCTATAATATCCAAGAATATTTGATTCCTCTGGTGATGATGTCACTAAACTTTATCTAATTATCCAAATGCTAAATAAGTAAATATCCAGTGAACTAATTAGCATGCTAATCAGCTGTTATGCTAGCTGGTACATTAGCGAGCTGATCTGACTGTACCGAGTGTAAAAGACCCCGAGCAGAACGTGTCCCTGCTCTCTGCGCTCAGCTGCTGCACCACGAGTCAGGTCCAGCGCGGTCTGTCAGGACGCCCGCCAGCTGCAGTGCATTGTGGGAATTTATAAAAACACTGGATATTCAACACTGTTTCAAAAATGGGCCAAATGTATTAATTCATCTTCTTCACATTCCACTGAATACGTGAGGAAATTTACACTTGAAGTATTAAGTAAAAGTATAAAAATAAATATCCAATAGTGTTTGCTCTGTTTACAGCAGCTCAAAATCACACGCAGAAGCTTCAGTTCCATCATAATAATAATAATAATAATAATAATAATAATAATAATAATAATAATAATGGTGATGACGATGATGAAGAAAGGTGCATGAGAAATACAAGAATAAAAGTAAATAAAAGCAAAACAAAATAATATTAAAACAGAAGTGATCTCACTCTGTAAATCATTTCATTCCATAATTGTGTGTGTGTGTGTGTGTGTGTGTGTGTGTGTGTGTGTAAAGTGTGAAAGGTGTGTTAGAAATGTAATTTAATTAAAGTTGAATTTGTATTGTGTTTTCCGTATCTGTATAATATTCAATGAAGAATCTTAATTAAACAAAAACAAACAAACAAGGCGTCATCTCTGACTGGAACATGAGCTTCATCCTCATCCTCATCATCCTCACACACACACACACACACACCTCCCTGCGTGGTGCACTGTGTAGTGAGCAGGGTGTGTTCTGTACCTATCAGAGTTTACACAGCGGGAGTAAAGTGGTCACATTATTAGATAAATAAACTCCAGAGTGTTTTCAGCTCCCCATGACATCACACACACACACACACACACACACACACACACACACACACACACACACACACAGTGTCATTTCCTTCTTTCCAGTAATACAGGCGTTAGTTATTAAAGCTGTAATGCGGAAGCTCGGTGCTGCTCTTCATGACAGTGGAGAAGTGATGCAGTGATGCGATTATGAATTCCTGGTGCGATAACCGTCCAATCAGATAGCAGGCTTTTTATTACATCACAGTATCTTTATTACATCTATATTAAACTCCATTTAGCAATCATATCTATTAATCTGCTGTTTTCACTTTCACCTGGCTGCATAAATCAGACAGGATATGACATCATCTTCATAAAGACGCTAAACTGCAGCTTAGCTAACTGCTAGCTATTACAGTGCATCGATATGGCTGTAGCATCAGTTGCCATGGAAACGATTCCTGATCAGATGCGAGGAGAAGACACAGAGGTGATGATGTAATATTACTGTGATGTCATGGCGAGCATTAACGTTATAAATATGTCGCGTGTCTTTATTGCGATATATCGTCCCATCCCTGGATTTAATTCTATTCTGCAAAGTTTATACGTTTTAAAAATTTATTTAAACTAATATTAAAAATTAAATTAATATTAATATTAAAAAACAGTGCATGTCAAATTAATAATTAAATGTTTTTATATTTCATATTTGTATTTATTGCATTTATATTTTTATATAATTTGAAATGTTTCATTATATTTCATAACTTGTGGAGTTTATTTATAAATGTATTTAAACGTGTAGTGAAATCACACACAGCATGTCACGATCATTTTCCTGTGTGTGTGTGTGTGTGTGTGTGTGTGTGTGTGTGAGTGTGAGAGAGAGATATTCATACAGAAACATTTCTCTTTCCATAAACGACTCTTCTGGCTCACACACTGGAAAATCCGGAGTGTGTACAAAGGCAACAAAAGCGAGCGAGTGTTTTCCGTCTGCAACACGGTTTGATTGTGTGTGTGTGTGTGTGTGTGTGTGTGTGTGTGTGTGTGTTTATCTGAGAGCTCGTGTGGAGAGTTTTTAAACACGAACAGCTGTGAAAACTCACTGGCCGTCACATTTTAGTGAGCCGAGCTGCTTTCTTTCCCGTTTAGCGCACACACACTGCGGCTCTGCTCGGGTTACAGGACCGACGGCTGCGTCCCAAACGCCTACGCAGTGTATTCTGACTCTAAGCGTTGGACGGTGTGTGTGTGTGTGTGTGTGTGTGTGTGTGTGTGTGTGTGTGTGTGTGTGCGCGCGCGCGCGCGCATATACTGCATCACAGAGAACATGGGGTGCCATAACTTTTACACTTTACAACATGCATGAGGAGATTGTGGCCTGCTAGCCTGCTAGCTAACCGAGTAACTAGCGGTTCCTATGAGATTGATGATGGCTAATAATCTGCTAGCTGACTTCATGAGTTTTTCACCAAAAAACAAAGAAAACAAATAATTCGTTACAATAAAAAAGCATTCATTCACTTTCAGTAAGCCTTATTCCAGGCTAATCCTAATGCTAAACTTCCTTATAGTCGCTTTAAATTACTCTACATCATGTACAATAAGTAATTATTATTAAGGTTAATATTCTTACTATCTTTAAAAAATAATAAAATAAAAAATTCCATGATCTCTCCTAATCTGAATAATATTCACGTGAGCCTATTTCATTTTTTTAATGAATAAACAAAACATTTAACATTTTTTTTGAGGAATTTTATCCTCTAAACCAAGACATGGGCATTTAATATAAAGTCTGAACTAAAATCAGTTCATTAAAATATTTTTATTTTAATATTAACGCTGACGACTCGTCTGAACCCTCGAGGATTTCTGATCATTTTGCAAAACGTAGGAAATGAAGCGGAGTATTCCAGGACTTTTCCAGGATTTTGGAAAAGGAAGCGTTAACGCCGCGTGTTGCTTCTCTCTCGGTGTGAAAGTTCAGCTGATTTGAGCCCAGGACAGATCCGAGGCCACGCCCACAAGAGGCGGAGCTGTGTAAAATTAAATATCTTTATTTAACACATGTGCTGCCAACAAACACATTCAGAGTCACAGGTTAAACCGCGAGGAGCCGTCGCACGTCACGCGTCACACGTCACGCGTCACACGTGCTTCAGTATTCAGCTTCGTTTCCACCGTCTACAAAGTGAACGTGTGTTCTGAGGGAAAGAGTCAAAATAATAATAATAATAATAATAATAAAAATAATAATAATAATAATAATACCAGCTCGTAATGCAGAATAGCGAGAGCAGCGTGACGCATCACTCGACGCGAGGGTTAGCGGAAACATCTTCTCTCGTTACAAACAGTTAGTGATGATGTCAGCTTTGGAATTTTTCATAAAAAAAAACAAACAAAAACAATGTTCTACTGATGCTAATTCTCTTTACAGGCGCTTTAAACTCGCACTCATAATTTCTTTGGCTTTCAGCTGTAAGCACTTTCTCACTTTCTCATTACCAAACCAGGTCATACAAAGATGCTAATGCTAGTGCTAAAGCTAATTCTCTTCATAGGCACTTTAAAGCTGAAATGCATGAAGGGAGAATCTCGATGTTTTGTTCTGGCTGCTCTGACATCATGTGAAATATTTATTTTTTCTGCATTGACCGTCCTGGATTTAAGAGAACGCTCTCAACTCAGTGCTAATGCTAGTGGTAACAGTCTCAATGCTAACATTAATGCTAAAACACTTTATCGGCCCTTTAAAGTTGTTGTCATTTTGGCTTCATATGTATTATATTCCTTATTGTCTCTAATGCTAATATCCTTTATCGGCTCTTTAAAGTCATAGTTATGGTTGTTTTGCTGTAGCCATTTTTTTAAAGCTGCATTGAGAGATAATGTAATACAAGAATGCTAATGCTAATGTTGCTTATAGGTGCTTTAATGTTGATTCATATTGAGGAACAGTAACTATTCTGTCAGATGAAGTGAAATGGAGTTAAATTACAAGCCGGAAAATGGCCTTTTATTTATTTATTTATTTATTTGTTTATTTATTTATTTATTTATTTATTTATTGTCACCTGTTAATATTCAACTTTTCTATTTATCCTGAAAACGTATTTTGTTGTTTTTATTAAAACCTCATTTTTAATTCTTTGACAGATCTTGTGTGTATTATATTGTGTTTTTTTTTCTTTAATGTTGATTGATGGTGATGGTTTCCATAGTTACCAGCCCACATAAAGCTATTTTTTGGCTCTTCTTTCCAAACACACACACACACACACACACACACACACACACACACTTTATCAGGTGAGCGCTAGGCATGTGCCGCTAATCAGTTGTATGATACATTTATCCTGTACATCATTACTATCGTCACGTAAACACAACAGTCTTCTTAATGTCCTCATTTCAGACATGTTGTTTTTTTACCCATAATTCTGTTCACCACAGAGGTTAGAGGCTAAAAAACATGGCTGCCAGAACTGTCTCTCTGACTGAGGAACATATTAGCATGCTAACATGTACGCTAACTGCCGACTCTCAGTGAATATTTTCTTTCCTGCTCGGTTTAGCAGTCAGATTTGTGTTTGTAGATCCACAGAAGCACTTTTCATGGTTGCATGTCGCTAGTTAACATGTGGGAATTGCTAGTGTTAGCTATGCTAGTTAACTTGTTCTTTGCTACAAGAGCTAATCCTGTCCTTGTATCCTGCTGCATAATCTATTCCATTTCTGAGAGCTGATTTTCTCACTATAGTGGAAAACATAGAAGTTGAGTTAGCGGTCAAGGCTAACTGTAATTACAGCATAAATTTAGTCATATGGAGTCGTTCTTTTAGTAATTTTCCAACACATCTGAGGTAAATGTTGACGTTCTGGATAATTCTGTCTCGTTTCCACTCTCACTGTGTCCTTATAAAGTGTGTATAAATGACTAAATGACTCCACGGCTACATGCTAGCTAGCAAAAGAAGTTTTTTTTTTCTAGTGAATCCCAGATGAGGCACTGCTCAGAAGTTTATCCGTGCTCAAAAAGCTGATCAATGACAATAAAGATACAATATTATGATAAACCTAATGCTAATTAATAAACGATTGTGATGGGATATTGTGATTAGCGATATCGGCACACGAACTGTAGCGAGAGTCTTAGCCTACTTTTATACTGAAAGTGAAAAACGATTCATAACACTGTGTGATTTATATAAAATCTGGAATAATTTTCATATCAATAATAATAATAAAAATAATAATATTAATAACAATAATAATACAAAACAGTAGTTTCTGTAAAAAACACGTCTCCAAAAGGTCAAAAGGAAAGAGTAAATATAATGGATTGAATTAAATCCTCTTCTGAATTCAGGAGTTCACACAAGAACAGAATCACGGAAAGGTGTGTGAGCGTGTCCACGGTGCGACTCGGGAGGTCGAGGCTCGGCCCCGTCGTTGAGAAATCTCAGGGTTATGAGTAATCCTCGTAGAGCAGAACGCCGCTGAACATGGTGAGAGGTTCGACCGAGTGCGCCAGTTTCCCCATCACCAGGTCCACACACACCGTGTCGTGCATCTGCAGCGGCAGGATGATGTTGAACACGGCCAGGGATCCGGGCGTCGGCTTCGTCTCCGCCACCGGCTTGTTCTCCAGGCCCTCGGGCTGATACCCGGCCGAGTCCACGCGCGCCATCCCGTAGTTCGACTTGGACAGAACCGCTTCGATCTTCTCGTTCTTGTGGCCCGTCAGAACGGCGCTGAAGAAGTAATGACCATCCCGAGGAGCCGTGAAGATTCCTGCAGGACGAGAACAACGCTCAGGATCAGCGAGTTCGGTAACATAATAAGTAAGGAATATAAAACACTTGGGGTTGTGCTGCTATAGAGAAATAATCCACGACAGCGTGGTGTGATGAAGCAGAGTTACTGCTATCACCCCAAACACCAGCATTTGCCTATAACACGAAATGTTTATATATTAATTACACAATTAAATAACTCAAATCTAAAAACTTTGCTCTATATAAAGCGAATTAAAATAATATAAAATTTTCTTAAAACCATAACCATTAACATAAAATATAAAAAACTCTTGATAAATAAACTTGTTTTAAATGTTTTTAATCCTGTTATAATCATATACATTTATTAAATAATAAATAAATAATGAATAATAAGTAATAACAGTAGTTGAATTTCTGGCTGGTGATTTTACCTGTTCGTGGGTCGTAAAAGTCTCCTTTATTCACAAAGATTTTATCAAACACTATGGTTCCGGATGAAGTCATCGGGTTCGTGAGCGCGGCCGAGAACGACACCTGAGGAACGTTAGCGTCGACGCCTGGGAGACCTGGAGCACCAAATAACGCAAAATTAACATGTTTTAATATCGTACTAATTTACGTCTCAGGATACGGAAGCACAAAGTTACGGTTTTCTCTTTCCTCTACAGCGTGTGTGTCCTGGAACACAAACCCTTCTTCTAGTAAACACTGGCGTCGCACACACACACACACACACACACACACACACATTACTAATGACCCTTAGCTGCAGTTCTAATCTGATAAGGAACATCTGCTACGTATAAAATAGCCTCAGGGCTCCAGAGGGATTTTTTTGGAAAATCAAAATAAAGCTCGTACCTCGTTCTCCTCTGAGACCTGAAACAGAAAAAATGAATTGTGAGTGTGTTTATTTACATTACTCTCATTAAAACTCTTTATAAAGGTCATTTTATTTTTATTTCTGCCCTTTTTTTCTGCAAAACACACCATCACAGTATGACTCCCACTTTATTTTCTTTAAATGATGTACCATGAAGAATACTTGAAATCTTACTGCTGCAATTATTTATGTATTATTTATTGAAACAACTAACTTAGTTTAACTAATTTATTACTTTTTTCTTTAGTGTCATGATTTTTTTTTTTTACCTGGTGGTCCTCTTGGTCCTTCCACACCTGGTTTACCAGGTGGTCCTTGAGGTCCTTGGGGTCCAGGAAATCCTGGAAGTCCTGGAAATCCTCTTTCACCTGTCTCTCCCTGAGGACCCGGGGGTCCAGGCAGACCTGAAATCAGGAGTCTCAGCGTTAACAATGACCTTTTACCCACTTCATCTTAAAAACGCCTCTGTCTGTGTTTGGACATCTGATCCAGAAAAGGGTGAAGTGAAGCTATTTCCTGTTTATATAATGACTGCAGGAAGAAACCGATGAAGAAACGGTACACCTTCTCTGAACAGCTTTATCTAAAAAAAGAAGGTCAGATTTAGCTTGTACCAGAATAAAAGGTAAACAAATGTGGAATTTAATTCATAATTCATTACGGGAAAATAATCAACTTCCGGGAGGTAACAGTAACTAGGTCTTTAACGTCAGATAGCTATGGCTGCAGGGATAACGCTGAAATTAGCTAAGGTGTCTGATTAGCCCGTTAGCGGCTAGCGCATCTAATGTTGCGTAATTAAAGACAGTACTTCCTGTGATGCTCTTTAGTAAAAATGAAAAAGAAAGCCTGGCAATGACGTCATATGATTCCACTTGTGATTGGCTGATTAGATCCCTGGGAACAATATAAACAATAAACAATACTGATGGAAATGTAACCATGGTGCTTAAGGATTCTCCTGATTCTCCTCATCTGTGTGTGCATAATGTCTATAAATATATAATCTTGTATAAATTATGTGGTTTAAAGACAGACCTGTGAAGTCATGCTCCATCAGGCTCCTGAAGTCCTTGAGAAGATGCTGCACTGAGGAGTTGAGCTGTTTGATCTTGCCATGGATGCCATCCAGATGTGTGCTCTCCATGGTGTCGATGAAGCTGCTGTGGTGGATCACGGTCATGTTCAGCCCGTTTACGCAGCTCCACAGGCCGGTCACGTGCTTGTTCAGTCCTTCTTTGATTTTCTGTAAGTTCTCAGATACAGAATCGAGTCGACCACAAACCCCTTCGAGTTTGGTGATCCTCTTGTCGAGGCCGTTGCCTGTTCTCTCTATGAAGTTGCTTCCGAAACGCTTGATGTCGCGATCAATGTTGTCGAAGCGCGTCTTACTGTCCTCGATGTGCTCTGTCACTTCCTGCTGGATCTTATCGAGCTCGGAGATGATCTTGTCCTTTGTGTTTCCCAGATCGGTGATAACGCTGTCGTGTTTCCGGACACTGTGCTCCAAACCTTTCAGAGTGTCGTTGATGGAGCTGAAGGTTAAAATGACTCCTGATAACTCGCCCTGGATCGATCCGAGGTTTGCGTTGTTGCTGCTGATCACACTGTGGCCATCGAGGGGTTTCTGAGGACCGTCCAGGTCTCCTGGTTCTGTTACTGGTCCTGTCGTAGTCTCCAAACAGATCTTGCATTTATGCACATCCTCTTTAAGTTTATTCACCTCCTCTTGCAGGGTGCTGCACCCACCCGAGCAACCCGAATCCACCTTGCCCTTTATGTAATTCATATCCGTTTGCCACTTATCCATGGCATGGTTCGTGATGTTCTTGAGTTTCCTCAGGTCATCTTGCACCGTCCTGCAAAGGTCTGATTGGCAGTTCTCAATTTCAGTAATGATACGAATGAAATGTTTACCGTTGTCACCGGTCACCTCTTTGATCTTGCGTACGTCTTGGCTAAGATCGATCACTTTATCCAGCAGAGATTCGCCGGAAATGGAGAGATCTTTGAGCCTTGTGTCAAATCTCTTGATCTCATCCTCGTTAGCAACAACCCTCCATTCCAGGGACTTGACTGTATCCGTATCTTCAGTGGGTCTAATTCCATTTCCTCCTGGGGGCCTTTTAGAACCAGGGCACGAAGAGCATTCGTTTATTCTCCGATCCATGTGAGACGTGGTGTTCTGCAGCCGAGACAAGCGCTTGTCCAGATCAAACAAGGTTTCTTTCACGATCCCGATGTCCAGGACTATATCTGTGATTCTGTTATCTTGAACATCTAGGTGAGCGTTGATCTCCTTGCGTAGGTCTATGAGGCCTTTTTGGAACAAATCCTTCAAATCATTCTCAATGTAGGCGCAGTTTTCTTCTGTCCTTTGCACTGTGCTGTTAATCCGTCTTTCCAAGTCTTCCAGGTAACTGTTTAGCGTATCCTCCGGTCTTCTCTGTCCTCCTCCGCTTCCTCCTGCTCCTCCGAAACCTCCACCACCTCCCGTTCCTTGCAGCTCTTTCTCCAGACGATCCTCGAGACTGGTACATGTCTCGGTAGTCGACGTGATCTTCTTATCCATATCCCTGAGATTCGTCTCGAGATCACGGATTTTATCACAACAGGTTTGAGATCGGCTCAGATCCCGACGCAGTCCATCCAGAACCTGCCGGTTCCGCTGTTCCAGGTCATTGATCTTCTTTTCCAAAGCTGAGATCCTCTCTCTGTCCCTCTGCTGCTCTCTCTGCAGGTCGTCAACACCGGCTTGGCAAGCAGTGCAGGACAGAGAAACCCGGTGTTCCAACTCGCGCAGGATTTCCTCCTTCAAAAAGTTGAATTTCCCGCCGTCCGGATCATTCCCGCCTCTTCCGTTAACCAGGTGATTATTGATGCTATCGAGAGTTCTGTCATGAGCCTGAGTCCGATTGTCCAGCTGATCCAGTTTGGTCTGGATGTTGTCAATCGTTTTCTTCATTTCAGGCTGAGCTGCGTCCGCCGGCGTTTTTCCACCGCTCGATCCGGGTTTTTTCATCTCCTCCTGAAACCTTTCATTCATGGTGCGTAACGTTGACTGCAAATCATGAAGGTCTTTAGTCAAACGTTGGATTTTGTCCTCCATCTGTTTCATCTTGTCGCTGTCGCCTCTCCCTAAACACACGACAAAATCATTAGTCATATAATATTTCTCAAATAATAATAATAAAGCTGTAGAGACAATAAAGCATAGTGCATAACGTTTTCTACCAGGTGTTTGGTCAATAAACTCAATGACTTTAGAATATAGAGCGTACCACTCCCTCCGTTCTGTCCGTGTCCTGTGTGTCCCGGGTTGAAGGGCTTAGGCCACGGCCTCGCTGTGGAAATCTGAGTGACAGATCCTCCGTTCCCGCCGCCGTTCTCCGTGTTACAGTCCTCTCCACTGTATCCATGGCAACACTTCCACTCCATCTCAGTGACCATTTTGTACGCTATCTTATATCTCGGCCTCAAATACGTCCGATACCTTCAACACACACGAGAACGAAAGAAGCCATTTAGAGACAAAACGTTTTCCTTTAATGATGTTATACTTCATACTGGCAAAGTATAACATTAAATAAAAAACTCAAATTGCTAAAACACTGTATCTGATTAAAGTATATATATATATATACTTTGTGTGTGTGTGTGTGTGTGTGTGTACAATATACAAAGACATTTTAACACACATACATTGTACAGAGTGTCAAAAAAACCTTTAAATGAAATGGTTCCATCCAGCACGTTACAGGGTTCTTCAGTTTGTCCTTTGGTTTGAACCTTGTTGGTTCTGTGTAGAACCCTATGACAAGGTGCTTTTTTATTGGAAATTGTTCCTTTCTGGTGGTTAAGGATATGAACAATTAATTATCTAATGACTCCTTAAAGAACCCTTGAAGAACAATTTTTTCCTTTCTAAAAGGGAAACATTCTGTTGTAGGGTTCTACATAGAATCTTTGAAGGTTCCCCCAGAGGGACGTTAAAGAACCATTAACACTTTACTGCTATATAAACTCGCGTGTTATTCCCTACACAGTAGCTCTTCACTATAATGTTTATAAGAACATGTTCATCTGAAGTACCAGGCTACGTCTATTATTCCGATCATGTTATTTACGTTCAGTCGCTTCAGTTTGGTGCTGTTCTTGGTGTTCTTGGTGTTCTTGGTGTTCTTGGTGTTTGTGGTTCTACAGTCAGTGTGAGAACCTCGCAGTGAGAGCAGCATCGAGTCATTTAGTGGAAATAAACTGCTGATGTTTTGGAGTCTGATTCCTGCGGTTGTGGACTTTGGAATGATGCGTCATCTTATTCCTTACATAGCTGTGTGTGTGTGTGTGTGTGTGTGTGTGTGTGTGTGTGTTAGCTACTCCTCATCCAACTGTTTCTCATTATGTCTTTGATTTGTATTCTGTTTTTCCCTTTGAGATGTCGGCCAAAACTAAAATGTCCTCAGTGTCCCCTTTACTCAGACGCACTCGATCAGCTGAGGCGTGTTTCACGTCTTCTTTAAAACGAATTTCGCTTCTTTAATTCATAAGTGTGATTTTGAGGTCTATGAAGTGTAGAAAACGTCTAAATATACGCTGTTGGAAAACCGCTGTTCAGCTTTATTCGTGTTATTTTAGGTCTTAACTTTCAAAAAACTTAATTTAAATTTAATCCTTTTGGAAAAAAAAGTTGTTTTTACTTTTTAACAAGTACAGGCTCACTGATTATTCAGTTAGAGCTTTGCTGCAAAAGTGAAAAATAAAAATGCATTATAGGCAACATACATAACACAAACAGGTAGACACACACACACACACACACACACACACACACACACACACACACACGCGCGGTTATACTCACATTAAGACGCGAGAGCACTGCACTCCCCAGGAACACGGCTGATAATCAGGCTTCACGTACGTCTCCACTCCGTCCTCCACCACACAGCTCACTGTCTTCGTCACCACATACGCACACCAGTTCCTACACACACACACACACACACACACACACACACACACACACACACACACACACACATTTTTGTAATAAACAGATCACCAGTAACTCCATCAGCGATCACGTACATATGGACAGAGAGGAATAAAACCCAGGTTCTGTGTTCATCATGATCATGATTTACTGCAGCAATGGCTTCTGGGTAATTTGTGCTGCCACTGAGGTTAATACACAGATGGCATGATTGAACCGGCATAACTTATTATTATTTTCTAATGTTCTTATTTTCCTATTTATGATTGTATTCCTCGTGCGTGTTGTGGAGGTCTTTATCCTCTGAATGGACTCTTTGATCCAACAGAAACTCTGTTATTCGCTCAGAGTGTCATTATTTCTCCACATCCTGTAGTTTAGCTCATGCTGCACATTATTTCCTGATGTCATTCAATCATTTTAAGCAGATATGACACACAGGAAGTTCAAACTCAGGTCACTGATGTCCAGCAGGAAGTCCAGCTGCAGGCTAAGATTCAGACCGTGTCTCAAACTTCAGCACTCGAATTTTATCACGACACAACGCAGAGAGAATGGTTTAGCTTCACACTGATGTAGGCTGCTAGCTAACTAGCTAACCATGTCTTTATTTCATCCATTATATATGTAATAAACACTGTGTGTGTGTGTGTGTGTGTGTGTGTGTGTGTGTGTTACAGTAACATACTGTACTGTTACAGTTACAGTTTTTCATTTATTAAAGAATGACAGCATACTTTTTATCCATTAATAGTTAGATTTAATGCTGTGGAATGTAAAGCAAGTTATTTCCTTTTATCACTTACGTTATAGCAGCTATAAACATGGTGTCATATAACCCTCACTGCTGCTTTCACTCAGATTTACTCTCATGTCCAGTGAGTTGGTTTGATGATGATTTACGTCTCCACTTTGTCTCACTATCTCGAGAGATCTGACCCAGACAGGACCTTTGACCTCTGACCTGTATGTGATGTATGGAACAGGAAGTGCTTATAGTGGTTGATGTGGAGTTTCTGAGGTTTCGTTTGCGTTCCAGAGGGAGAAAAGTGTGTGTGTGTGTGTGTGTGTGTGTGTGTGTATGTGCGTGTTTATCCTACCAACTGAATTTTAAACTAATTGCGTACATAAAAACAGCACATCTTCACACCCATATGAGCTTCTTCCCCAAACTGTCACCACACAGTCTGAAGCCCACAGTTGTACAGA
>CM074954.1:25151179-25194875 GCA_037577455.1 Pangasius macronema
TTTTACTTATTTTTTTACATCAATTTTTGTCTTGTTTTGTGTGTTGAGAAAAATTCTTCTATTTTGTCAGACTTTAGACACAAGGCACATTTTATTTCCTTTAGTTATTGTTTTGTTTTTGTCATGGAGGAAAACTAGAGAAAACCTTAAACCTCTGTTGTCAACAATTGAACACTGAATCACGACAATCCCCAGCTTCAGTTACATAAAACCTTCGAAAGTTAGCGCACCCTGGTAATGAGCTGGCACAGGACTAAAGCGGAATTATGTCTTGTCTCGTCTCGTCTCGTCTCGTCTGCACCTCTGTCCAGTATTAAAGGATTCAGGATTAAAAGCCACATTCAGGCCAAGTCTGGATTAGTGTATAACCTCCTCCTCCTCCTCCTCCTCCTCCTTCTCCTCCTCCTCCTGTGTCTGTTCATCCATGGACTACTGAAGCAAGTGCCAGGTCTAGACTACTCCGCCTTGTTCTCTTTCAAGTCTCAGCTTCTTTTCTGCAGGGATTAACTGAAAAGCTGCAACTCTGTGTAATTGTTATGCAGGGAACAGGCTGAAATGCTTTCGGTCAGCGCTGTAAAGACTAGACCAGAACAGAACGCTGTGTTCCTTGTTGAAAGAGAGCAGAAGTGAGTCTCAGATCACACCGAGTGCTCGATCCAGGTCAACACAACCCAACCCACAGCACTTCATCATTACTGATACCATCTGAAGGCTTCCGAGATAACCTACTTAGTGACTTTGTGTGAGGATCGATACACCCACAGTTATACACACAGGCACACACTTGGTTCCTTGAGGGTTCTTTGGATGGGTCATGGTTCTGTCTTTCTGAAGGTGCTCTATTTGGAAACTTTTAAGAAAGGGTATAATTCTACTTAGCACGTTCCTGCTTTAGCTAAATGAAGAATCCTTTAATGATGGACAGTTCCCCCTGAAAGTATTGGAACAGCAAGGCCGATTCTTTTGTTTTTGCTGTATACTGAAGACATTTGGGTTTGAGATCAAAAGACGAATGAGACAATAGATGAACAGGGCATGCTTGGTGGCAGATCACACAATTGTTAGGTGAGCAAAAGTATTAGAACAGACAATCTTAAAGTAAGTAACACTTAATATTCGGTTGCATATCTCTTGCCTGCAGTAACTGCATCAAGCTGGTGACCCACTGACACCAAACTGTTGCATTCTTTGTTTGATGCTTTTCCAGGCTTGAACAGCAGCTTCTTTCAGTCGTTGTTTGTTTTGGGGGGTTTCTCCCTTCAGTCTCCTCTTCGGGAGGTGAAATGCTGCTCAGTTGGGTTAAGGCCTGGTGATGGACTTGGCCAGTCTAAAACCTTCCCCCCTTTCCCCCCCGATGAAGTCCTTTGTATTGACTGTGTGTTTTGGGTCGTTGTCTTGCCGCATGATGAAGTTCCTCCCAGTTAGATTGGATGCATTTCTCTGTAAATTGTCAGACAGGATGTTTCTGTAGACGTCTGAATTCATTCTGCTGCTAGCATCATGAGGTCCATCATCAGTAAAGATTAGCGAGCCTGTTCCAGAAGAGCCATGCAATGTCCCCAAGCCATGACACTACCTCCACAGTGCTTGACCAATGAGCTCGTATGTTTTGGATCATGAGCAGATCCTTTCTTTCTCCACACTTTGGTCTTTCCATCACTATGGTAGAAGTTAGTTAATCTTTGTTCCAGAACTTTTGTGGATTCTTACTGCTGATGAGTGGTTTGCATCTTGTGGTTAATATGTTAGCATCTTATTTCAGTAGATGGATGGGATGGGATAGGATGTATGGAGGCTCGCATAGTATAGGATGGATTGATTGGACAGATTGGATGGATGGATTGGATGGGATGTATCATATGGAGCAATAAATTGATGGAAGGGTAGATGGATGTGGTGGATAGATGGAATGGATTATAGAATTATTATTGTCTAATTATAATCTAATTCAACCTGGTTTTATATTAGAATTAAGTCTTTTGTACAACTGGTTTTCAAAGACAAATCTTTGCAGGTCTGAGACACAAAGTTAGATCATGGTATTTGAGTACATTCTACTCCAGCCATGCACAGGTCACTGAGGGCGGACGAGGTCTGAACCTGTAGAGGTTAAAAAGAAAGAAAGAAAGCAAGCAAGAGAGAAATTTCATGAGTGGTTTCAGTACAATAACATAACAGAGCCACCGCCCATTAAAAGTCAATTTACCCTTTAGTGGCTTGAAAGGTTTTTTTTTTCCCTCCTCGAGTCATGCCCAACCTAAATACAGCCAGCATATGTCTCTGAAGGACCTTCTCTGCAGTGCTTCACGTATTCACAGGGGACGCAGTTACTGAGGTGCACAAGTTTGAGTAATAATTTGAGAGTTTCATGGTCAAGAAGTTGCAGGTTTATTGCGCAGTGTTTGTTTAATCCTGAGCTCTATGTGGTGTGTGTATGGTGTGTGTCATGTATGAGCACCCTGTCTGTCAGTCATCACTGTAGGATTCGAGCCACCCTGCACATGAGGCCCAGACGAAAGTTTATTGAGGCAGAGGTCGAGACTGGAGAAGACGTCCAGCTGTGAAACGCTATGAACTGATGCGACTTTTCATTAAATACTCTTCAGCATTATTCGAGTAGGAGACGATTTCCAGGTATTTGTGTGATAATAATGTTGCTGGAGGACATTTGGAATAATTCTGATTGATCTGATGTACAGAAGTAGTCTCTCTATAAATCATTAGAGATGCACGGGTGTTCAAAATGCTAGTATACGGCATACGGCATATATACGGCATAATCCCTCCAGTCTCGTGTACATGCAGTCCATAAAAAGTACTGACGTGACTGAACTGGGTGGAACTAAAATCCCAGAGATTACCCACCTCCATATGTGAAACTAATCCAGTCCAAATAGAGCTTTTGTGACATTTTTGTCACGTTTAGAATAATCTTTGCTTACACATGATCCAGTTTGGCACAAATCATGAGCAAGGCATTATGGGTCTCAGGAATATTGTGGATGAAACACAATGGTTCTCACTCGCAGCATTTTTTTTTTCTCTGAGCTCCAAAACATTTATTATTATTTTTTATTTTTTATTTTTACTGGATCGAATCCAGTCTCTCCCTCTCACTTGTAGTCATTTTTAGTTTTGGCCTGACAAACACTTTAGTTTCTCTGTGTGTTGTTTATTCCTGTGTGTTATTTATTCCTATACCTAAAGCTAATAATAAAGAAAAGTTTTTCAGTTGGCCAGCAATCCGAGGTTGAGCAGAGGCCAGACAGGCTCTGTGTTATTTTGCCAAAACAGTTGATATATTTATCAGATTTAAAGAGCAGCCAAGTCTCTGGGCTCTTTAATACACGAGGCCGTCTTGTCCTGAAGCGTTTCATTGTCACAGTACTCCTCTGTGCTGGCCATGGGAATAAAATGACCGCTCTGGCCATGAATTACTCGCTTGTTTCAGATTTTGTGTCAATGTTGTAATGAGAGTGAGCATGTGCTTCCCTTTTATGTGGCGGTGGTGGTGCCATGTTCTCTGGGTACAGCTATCAGGAAGTAATCCCTCTCCTAAACCCGGTCGTGAGTTGTGTGTGTGTGTGTGTGTGTGTGTGTGTGTGTGTGTGCCTACATGGGCGCATTGACCGATAAAATGAATTTCATTCAAAATTCAAAATAAGTGCATACGGGCAACATTGGTGTAAAACTGAGTGCAAAGGTTTTTAAAACTAACGTACATTCATTTATACCACTACGTTATGTTGCTGAATTCTCGATTCTGATTGGTCAGAAGGTGTTGATGCATTTTCTGTAACAGCAGCTCTGACAGTGGTGAAGCTGCAAATCCGAGGTTTATATTAATGCACTTGTTTCTATAGTAACAGCTCATTCACAGGGACTTGTACAGCGGACGCTCTGCATAAACAGATTAAAAAAACGTTTTCTGTGTTTAGTCAGTCACATTAGATCTTGGAAATCTTTCCAGAAGGATCCACAGAGAATCTGGTTGAGACCGATTATGAACTCGAGTGATGTAGCTGAGGCTGAAGAACTGTAGAAGTTCAGGAAATCTTATATCAATGTAAGACGTTTAATAAACAATATAAAACATTTACCTTTTTCCTAAAACAAACACAAAGGTCTCTCAGGGTTGACCTAACATAACGTACCTAACATACAAAGGCTATGAAAAGTCTACACACTCCTGTTAACATGGCAGGTTCTTTGTGAAGAAAAAATGAAAGCAAGATAAATAATGATGCGTTAGACCCTTATTTGAAACTAAGCTTCCAAAAAAAAAGTTTAAATAAAGGCAATGTAAAGCCGCCTGTCCTTTTTAGGGAGTGCTCGAGGGAGAAGATTCAATCGCACAATTTCCACGGAGACAGGAAAACAATTTTGCTTTGTCTCCAAGCTCCTGTCCAGTGTAAAGCGAGTGATGAGGTGCATCTGGAACATCACGGAGGCATTAAGCTGAAACTAGATGTGGGAACGAAATAAACATTTTCCAATGAAGATACATTAGAGCTTTGGTGTACCATGACAAGTCTGAGTTTGACCTCTAAAATTTGTCTCAACCACCCATTTGTCTCAGACTGGGAGGTTCTCAGCTTTAACAGCCAAATGATGTTATGGTCGTGTCTCGATTCTTGGTCTGGCCGAGAGCTTGACATGTGAGGCTTGTTTTGCTTTCTTCACTTGAGCTTTTTCTAGAGTACAAACATAAAGAAATACACACTTCACCCTGTATTGGAGTTGTTCTATACGAGCTACCCATCACAACAGTGCAGAAAAAACGTGTATTGAATTATATTTCTCCTCAGACGTGGTTAAATGAACATGTTCCTGAGAAGTGACGAGTGTGAAAGTCGTGTCTTTAGGCCAAGATTGTTGTACAGTCTCAGGGGGCTAAAATTTCCAGCCTCACCCTCATCTGTTTTTTCCCAACTCCAAGGATACACACACAAACATGACAAAAAGAAAGGAAATACCCTGATATTACCACAGAAATATCGTGTGGCACTTACACCACGGCGCTGCTGAATTCTTGATCGTGATTGGTCAGGAGGTGGTCTAACTAAACGACATTGTCTCGAGACTGTCATCACGTCGACGTTCAGTGTCCAAATACTCGGTAAAGCTCCCTCAGACCGCATCGGGGCTTTGTAACAGTGAGTACGCTTTCTGACACGTGATGGTCTTCAGGACAGAGGAGTACACGCGTTGCAGTTTCAGTCATACGATGAGCTGTGGTTTTTTGGGGGGTTTTTTTTTTGGTCTTATTATTATTATTATTATCAAGAGAGAGGTGGGGAAAAAAAGAGAGGCTGGTGAAGGAACAACTGTTTACAGCATAAGCGATAACAGGAGCCACCTTATCTCAAGGACGTTCCACGACAGTTAAACAGCACAGAGTGTTCTCGCTAATAAATTAAAAATTGTAATTGCACTGAAGCACACTGTTGTAAGACAGTAATAAACTTCGGGATGGTAACAGTAACTCCACTTCATCATACCTCTCCATTGTTGATTATTTTCCTGCAGCAGACTGACACAGTGTGTATTATTCCTTACTTGGGCAATGGCTCAGGAGAGATGACGATGGTGTGGACACTGGAAATGACATTTTATTGAAATGTGTGGCATGAATCTGGCATTCTGTCCTGACCTATAAACCATTCTGTAACTGGAAGGAAAAGTGAGAGAGTGTGTGTGTGTGTGTGTGTGTGTGTGTGTGTGTGTGTGTGTGTGTGTGTGTGTGTGTGTGTGTGTGATGCCTAAGCAGAGCTTGGATTCATTACGACATGTGGTCAGTGTGATCAGGCTCTGTGCTAGCGAGCGGCTAAATTTAGCCTGAGCTGAAACACAATCGTTCTGCTCATCCATAGCTCAGTGCTCAAAACCCGAAGCTAGAAACACTGTTTATTGCATCAATTTATTAATAAGGAGCTGATGTTCATATGTTCATAATGACTCAATGGTTCTATACAACAATTTATAACAACAGTGACAAGTATATATCATTGAAATGTTCACTTAATGGTAATTTAGGTTATCAAAAAAAATTAAGGTTAAATATATGATAGATTTAAAGACGCATAGTTCTTTTCCCTTTTCACAGCTAAATTAATTTATCCTTTTTATACCAGTACACAACTTTAGCACTGCTGTGGCTTCGATGGTTGTCCCTTAAAGCCTCGTGTAGAGCCCAAACCAAGAGCCCAGTGGAGAACAAATCCTGTGTAGAAAATGTTTCTGTAATCATTTAGCAATTTTTACTCTAAAATCCAACAAATGAATGTTTTTAACAGGTTTAGCTTTCTTTCTTTCTTTCCTTCTTTCCTTCTTTCTTCTTGTGAAAGAAAGAAATACATTATGTATTAATCAAAAAATACTGTTAGACCCCTGAACACTTTTATTACAGTGCACTTTACCGGTTTAACATCTGAATCAACATTTACAGTTTTGTGTGCTTGCACTTAAGACTTGAATAAAATCTCCAGGCTACTAACGTAACTTTTATAAGATTTTAATTAGTGAATTAGAGAATGAATAACACCCAATCGTACCATGCTAAACTGAACTAAACAATTCAGGTATAAAAGATGGTATATTGGTGGAAACATCTTCAGACTGAATGAATAATAATGAATAATTAAAGGAGAAAAATAATCTACAAGGTTTAATACAGAAAAAAAACTCTTTATCTCTCAGTACTAAAAGCAAAAAAAAAAAGATAAACTCTGACCTCATCTGAAAGGTTCAGGAGCTTCTTAGATTACCTCTCTGTGCTCTAAAACTCAATCACAGGAGCTTTTGTCACACTCGAATGTGTGGCGACAGAGTGAAGAGGGCCACGGTGACCTTTATACAATAGCCAGCGCTCCAAAATATGAACCGCCGAGCTTAACAGCACAGTATGAAACCCGCTCTTTTTCTGAAGCCACAATTGCATTCACCGGCTGGATTAGTGTCTGCCCTGCAGTCAACCGGCAAAAACATCGGCTTGTGATTTCAACCCAATTCAAGCGCTGCACCTGGTCATGGGGGGGTGAGATGGGATGGTGTCACCCGTCGTCCTGGAGGAGAGAGACGAGAAGCAGCAGGTTTTCTTTCTCGACGAGGTCTGATGGCATCACGGAGGTCCCAGCGTAAACATTCCTGCACTTCATCACCAAATCCGGCTTTTAGTTCTGTTTCTTTTTTTTATATTTACAACAAAGTGTGTGCATGTGGAATCCTCGTAACAAATCCTGTAGTATACACAGTCCATGCATGTACATACAGTGATTTATACACGCGTACACTGTCCATGCTCGTACGCGGATTATACAAAAGTACTTATTATACAAGATGGATGGACTTCTTTGTCTCCAGGCTGTGTAGATATATATATATATATATCGGAGAAATAAGCTGCTGTCTCGCACACGTGTGAATAAATGGTGTGAACACCTTGCTTACGCCGTGCAGATATTAAATCACAGCGTGGCACAGGTCAAGCAGAAAGACGGCTGGAGCAGTGATGGAGTTTCAGAATGAGCCACAGGATACGTTTCCCACGTCGCAAAGAGGTTACATTTATTCATTAAAGACTGCTTAAGTCAAAATTAATGACTGACTAATGAGTTTTTTGGGCATAAGATTGTGTGTGGTAAGGAATAAAACACTGTGGCGTTGTGCTGTTATAGAAAAATAATCAACACTGAGATGGTGTGATGCAGCAGAGTGACTGAGAAGCCTGAAGGAATGTTTTCCCGTCCCAGCACGTCCCGAAGCGTTTTCTTCTTCTTACGTCATAGCAATTCGCCGCTGATTACAATTTCGTAACTCCTCTGTCCTGAAGATGACGTTAGTCAGTGTTACGCGACTGTGATCTCTGAGGAAGACATTAGCCAAATGCTCAGGGACACTCGCTCGACAATGATATCCAACGATAGCGTATTACAACGAGTGCATTCGTATAAACCTGGAACTATGGTCAGAGCTGCTGTTATAGAAAATGAATCAACACCACTTGACCAATCAGAGTCCAGATTCAGCAGCGCTGCGGTATAAAGACTTTCTCACAGATTCACTATGGAACAGTGTTAAATTTCATTACTGTTTATATACTGCCTTAAGTAAAATATCATCAGTGTGTATAATAGAAAGTAAGCTGGAAATGTCTCGAGAAGACACAAGAACATTTTTAAAGACAATATTTAAATCACGGTGACTCTTGAGAGATTATTGCAGCCTTATTAAAAGTTTTTGAACCTCTGGAGTTTAGGTTTTATTACAGTTTAATTACTTTTATTGCCACAGTCCAAGCAAAATAACACTGTATAGCGCTTAAAGAAGGGAAGCGAGATCTTTAAGGAGCTTATTATACGCTACCCGTCTCTTTCTAATGTGATTTTATTATTTTTTTTAAATGTGTTTTATGTATTAAAGGCCGGCACATTTTGAAGCTTAAATTCATTAAACTTATAGATTAAGGACTCGTACAAGACTGTCATTAACTATAAAACAAATATCCAGTGTGGCTCAGTGAAGTATCAGCTAATTCTAATGTACAGGCTAACTATAGCTAGTTAAAGTGATGAGTTAATTATAATGTACAAGTTCACTGGATCTGGTTAGAGTGATGAGTTCTGGCTTCAGTGCTCAGATTTGATCTAGACTGTTCCAGTGAAATAGTCATTAAGTAGTATAATATTTCTCGAGTTACCAAATAAACGTTCTTGATACTCTGAAATGTAAAAATCTAAGAATCTAAAATGGGATAATTCCCAAAAAAAAAAAAAAAAAAAAAAATGCACGTCAATCTTTGATCCATGGGCGACGTCGGTTCTCCAACCTAATTGGTCAGCAGAGTGATTTTGGCCGCCTTTCCGTGACCTTCACAAACAGTGCGACCAGACGAAGAGCAAACGGACAGATGGAAAGGCAGATAAACAGACGGGGCAGAGAGAAAGACGGACATCTGAACACGTTTTCAGATTGGTCAGGGTATGGCTGCGTGTTCGTGTTCGTGTTCGTCTTCTCATTCTCGCCACAACCCGCATCACGGCTCTGTAAATCAGCACCACGTGTGTGACGGACTTGTGGCGAACCATGCAGCTAGAACATGCCCAGTGACGTGTACGTGACCACGTGTACGAGTCGCGGCCTACCGCGCTGAACGAGAACCTTCCGATTCCTTCCTGACGCTATGTAGAGCCAAGCTGATTTATTCCATGTAATCATGAACCTCTTGCAGAAATGAAGACCGGCATAAGCATCAATCGGTTTTCATCCAAACCAGCTGTGTTTGTATCCGTTCCCTCCATTTTTCCGTTCCTCTGCTGAATACAGTCCACAAGTCCAACTCCTACATCACCAGCTTTCACTGTGTGCCATGCTGTTTACATTACTAACACACGCTTGAGTAAAAGGCCATCGTAAACACTGTATTTACACACCACATATATCTTATTAAAAATCTTTAAGAAAGTCGCGTGCACTTGGGAATACCTCCAGGCACATTCCACACACATCCTTTCGCCGCAGTAATAATTCTGTCTCTTGATCTTAACACACAGTTGCACTGAAACTGTCAATCTGCTGAATAAGAGCTCTAATTTCGCTCAAGGTCAAAACGGTTACACCTCCAAAAAAAAAAAAAAAATCTGAGCACTGCATTGTTCAAGGCTGTCCTGAATAACTCTGTAAGGCAGAGAGAGAGAGAGAGAGAGAGAGAGAGACACAGAGAGAGACACAGAGAGAGAGAGGGAGAGAGAGAGAGAGAGAGATGATGAAGAGTTTCAGATTCAATCTCAGGTTCAGGTTTATGTTACTCTGCTCGTTTCTATAGTAACAGCTCATTCACAGGAACTTGTACAGCAGATACTCCATATATATAAAAAAAAAAAAAAAAAATTTGAAATGTCTGTGTAATGTAAAAGACAAATATATTGTACATACCTTCCTCAGAGGTCACAGTCACGAAACATTGTCAGTCTCCATTTCGACATTGTTTTCAGACGTCTTCAGGACGGAGGAGTTTAACATGACAGGCTGTGGGGTTGTTTTTTTTTTGGTTGTGTTTTTTTTGTTGTCGTCTCAGTAACTGCATGAGAAAGGGGAAAAAAAGAGGCTGGTGTTGAAAAAGGATGAGAAAAAATGGTAATATCGATCATAATATCCTCATTGTTTTTAACACATTCACTTTAGAGCTGTCGTTTCTGTGGATTTCGAGCTTCGGCTAACTTGTACCAAACTTGCTGACTGCACCTTTAATCTCCTGGGTTTCTATCAGATCAGATCTCATCCTGGACTGCAGGGAAAGTAGTTCAGTATTGTGAAATGCTGCCCTCGTGTGGACTTCAGTTGGTTTTGTGCTATTGTAAGTCAATGACTCAGCAAGTAACCACTAAATGAAGCCTTTTTCTCCATGGCTAGGTGAAACAAAGCTGTACTAAGCTGTGCTCTTGTCAAACAGAGCCTGTTTTAGCAGTGTGCTCCTGATGTATAAAAAGTACATTGTCCTCTTTTAAGGCTCAACCTCTCATTAGGATGGGGGGAATAAAAGAGAAGATATTTTAGATGGAGACATCTCCAAGGTGAAATGAAAGCTTCAAAGATTTGAAGGATCAGCGTGCTCCTCGCTCCTCGCTGCAGTGTAAAGCCGGATCTCTGCTCCGAATCGCTCGGAAGAACCGCTGAATGAGGCGTACTGACACTGTTCTAAAGACAAAATGGGAATTAATGGGACTGACAAAACCTTTTTAAACCACAGAGGAACTGCGGGAATTAAAGCACGCTGAAAGTCATGTCTCCTCAGAAATGAAAACTGGGATCACTGTAATTCTTTAGTCTGGTTAATGTGAGTTATCAGAGCAGGGCCCTGGGATTCTGCTCTGGTTTCATCACTGCTCCTCTAATTATTATTGCTTTTACTAAATATACTATAAGTTTTTATGTTCATTCGTGTCTGTTAATTAAGCCTCAAGTCTGTGCATGCTCCAGCTTGATTGGTGGGAGGGGTTGAGGATATAGCCCGAGTAAACATGATCATTTTTCTCAGACGGTTTTAGATTAATTAGCAGGAAGCTGAAAGCACCGAAGCGCCAGTCAAAGCAGCAGCACTAAACCTGTTTGTTAGGTGTGTTAGGCAATGCCTCTTCCTCTGGCTGGATCTGTTTAGTGCTCCAAATATCTGGATCTGGATCTGGATTTGGATTCAAATCCAAAGTGAGTGTGACGCCAGAAACACTGAAAAAAATGTAGAAATGTCATCAGTGTCAGCAAGGTGTGTGAATTCTGCCTCTGAACCGCAACACCTCATTGCCACATCACTCGAGTTCATAACCAACCTCAGCTAAAGATGTGCATGGGCCTGTTTTTATAATCCGCTCATGCCGTTTTTATTTCTGACTGTACTTACCCGGGATATTTTCTAACCAGTGTAGTTGGTTCTGTTTCCTACAATATAAACAAGCTTGTAGCTTAATTGAAAACAGCACGACCCTGACCAGGCACTTACTAAGGATGAAGGAATGAACGCTGTAAATGCAGAGTGCAGCACCCATGAGCTTAATATCTGACTGCTCACCTGCGGGAAAGTGAAAACCAGACTTCACTCTTTACTTGCTGGATATCTCTCTCCTACTTTTCCCCTCCTTCTCTCTGTCTTGTCTCGTACCTGCACTGTCTTTACCCAATTGAGCGAATCTGTAACTCTATTATTAACAAGAAAGTACTGGTGCAGCAAAGGACCTGGGAATGGGGTCTGCGAACGTTTGCATTCAGATGGAAATAACTCTGCTTCACACTGCACCATGAGGAAGTCACCTGAACGTATCATCACCATACAACTGATTAACAATCCAAGCACAATATCTGCAGTTTCCAAAACATTTTCCACATTTCATGGCTTTTTACAAATCAGGACATGATTCCATCAGTCCTGTCTACAAGTCTCAGACTGCTGGGTTATTTTTGTTTATTTTATTTAAAAAAACAAATCTGAGAGTCTTTCCGAGAGATAATCACAGCCTGTAAGAGCAAAATGTCAAAAAGTCTCACATTCGGAGTAGTCTCAAATAGGTTTAGTCGAGCCTCACTTGTAAGAGAGTAAAGTCGTCGAGATTACTTAGTCGTTAGTCGTCTGAATCAGACGCATAATTAACCAATCTTATAAAATTGTTTGAGAACAATGACGATAATTATCCTAACGATTAGTACAACTGCACACTTACAGGAAATAAAGAGCTTGTTTTGTTCATGACATAATGCTTTTAAATTAATATAAAAAGAGGCTATCCAACACTTTATTTTATTTATTTTTTATTTATTTTATTTTACCTCCTCTGCAATAACAAAGAATTTTGTTATAAACTTGAGTTAAAAATGTTGACCAATTGGGACCAAAAAAACTACCAGGAAAAACTTCAAATGTCAAAAGCACTAAAAGAAAAATGACCAAATAAGAGTCTGAAATGTGGAACAAAAATAAAAAAAAAACCCTCACATGCCGGTCACTGCAAACACTGAACCCTAAAAAATCATAATTACACACAAAAAAAACCACCTACAGAAAGTCTAATAGTGCAACAGTCCCAGAGATTTCGAACATGTTATCGTTATGTTAGTAAACACAAATGACATTATTCAGTTACATGATATTAACATAAATATAACAATACAGTAGATCTTTTATCCCAAACATCAACACTGACATTAAGACCTGGGAGAAAACAAAAGGCAAAACGAATCGCAGCGAGAATAAGACACAATCAGTTCGGCCTGAATTTCTCAATTTATAAACTAGCGCTTTTCAGTGTTGCGGTAAAAATAGAAGATCAGTAAAATATAGCGCGTGTATTAATGATGTCCATGTAAACAGAGTTTTCAGAAATGACTTCCGGGTCACTGTACCGATCTCCATCCAAGCGTGTGCAGCTCGTACGGTGGTACGGGGAAGCATTCGGTGTGTTGGCTTTTTCCAAACGCTCCTTAATGATCACAACACTGTTAAAACTGTTAAGATGTGAATTAGAGATTCTGCGCATTGTGTTGTGGCTGGAGACAAAATATTTCATCTTTAACTCGTTAAATCATCTCCAGCTCTGTGTGTAGCTTAATAAGAGACTCTTTATTACCCTGTGGCATTGTAACTCCTCCGTAAGCATAAAGCGAGAGTGTAAGCCTTGTGCTTCTGTGTGTAACGTGAAAGAGAGCAGTGAGGGGAATCCTGCATGATCCTCCATTCATTTTTATTATTTATAAGTATGAAATAAAACACTGGGGGTCGTGCTGTTATAAGAAATGAATCAAAGATGGAGTGATGTGATGAAGAGGAGTCACTTTTGCCACCGAGTTCATTATTTTCCCACAACAGCACGACCCCGAGTGTTTCATTCCATCACCGTCAACACTTTAGCTTTTTTTCTGTTTATTTTCTCCGTTTATAATTACACTTAATGTTGTGGATCTTGAGGGAATGTATAAAGAGAAGTATTCTGGGTCTTACTCCAGTAACAGAGTGTAGCCGTGTCCTCAGCCCTGAAAATGAGCGTGCTTTCCACTGATCATCACTTGTTTTATAGATTTAAAGAAATTATAATTCATCCACGGCAACTTGTGTAAATCTCAAAGATGGCCTGAAAACTAAAGAGCATCATGAATAGTGATCTCACGTAATGACCTCAATCTGGGACGGAATTCAAGTTTAACCAGAATTTTCTTTTCCCTTTTCTGTGCAGGTTGCAGATTGAAGCTCTCTCCGAATCAAGTCCTCAGACTGAGCTCCTCGAGTTCCTCGAGTTCCTCGCTGCTCCTCGAGACCAAAGCATAAAGAATCTTGTATTAAAAGCCACGAGCCGATCTTGGACGCACCGATCAGCTTCGTCAAAGCCGTTAACTCTTGTACTGGTAAGTAGTAGGATTAGTTAAATTAGTTAAATTAGTTAAATCTTCACACCACAAAGTGAAGCTCAAACAGTGTGTGTTTTTTCTCCTGTAATTCAAACAGTACTGTACAAACATCTGAGGCGCAGGTGAAGAAATTCAGTAACACTTTACTTTAAGGTTTATAGAATCATGCTATAATTTAATTTCAGCTTTTATGTGGATTTTTGTCCCATCAAACGTCAGTTAATGCCCGTGTTCAGATCACTAGCAGTTTATTAATGCTGAAACTTACCACAGTGCCGTTAGTGACAGATTATCGTTTCTATAGTAACAGCTCACTGACGGGGATTTTGTACAGCGGACGTGCCACATAAACCGATTTTTTTTTTCCATTGATATGACGTTTTCTGGAAGGAGTCTCCAGTGTTAGAGCTTTGTAACAGTCAGAAATAATAATCAACTTCAGGTGCTAACGGTAACTTTCGTCATACCGCTCTGTCGATTATTTTCCTGTAATGACGCTGAATGTTTTATTCCTCACCTAATGTAGTAAATAATGTTAGTCGAGGAACCCTTATGGTAATGTGATGGCTTTGCGAGACTAAATTTGGCGTTTAAACTATATATAGGTAGGGTGCCAAGATTTTTGTACAGTACTGTAAAGTGTGTAGGCTCTATCTTTTGTTTTGAGAAAGATCTGAACATGGACTCGGTTATCCTCTGAAAGGTTAGTGTGTCCTGAACCCAAGGCTTGGAGCTGAGCTGACTAACCTGTCATCGTTGTTGTTGTAGTAGTAGTAGTAACATGTACAACTCTTCTTCCCAGTTTCACTTGTGGTTCATTCCAAAAGTTTTCACAAAGTCATTTATATCAGATATGTACAAAAATCCTCATCTCAAAAAAATGCCATGCTGTCCTTTTTATTTTAGCATCACAGTTCAGTGTTTCCCATCGTTCAAAGTGCAACTTTTAACCCAAAATAGGTGAAGGTGAAAGGGGAGCGCTCCCTCGTCACTGCTGAGCGCACTGCCCTGCCTCCTCCTGGTTCTCCTTCGTTCCCTCGTTCTTCTGCTCCATCTCCACCTACAGCAGAACACAAGTGCGGAAAAAGGAGATGTAATGATGCAGAGGACCCACCAGAGGGCAGTCAAATCCTGCCAAACGGTGAGTGTTCAGCTCAAACACTCAGTCCACAAGTTTAATACATATGTTTGGTGACTATTTAGAAACTAATTACAATCCCTGGCTGCTATATCTTCAGATGAGGAGGTTTTTTTATAGGATGAAACCGTTAGATGAATAAGAGACTGCTAAATGAAATCAAGGCTGTGATTTTGGGGCGCAGACACAGTGTTATGACTGGAGTCACATGATCTTGTGGTATTCCAAGTAATGAGAAAAGTGAAACAAAGAACATTGGTTCAAGTTTCTGTTTTTAATATCAGCTATTTATTTCACCACAAGATAAAGTAGTTCCACAGCAAAGGCCTTGTTGCTAAGCAACACAGTATCTATTGTTAAAGTTTTTTTCTCTCTATAGGAGAAGTGCTGCCTGGACCACTTTATGCATCGATAGTTTTTCATCGAGCGTTCCGTACGTGTGACATTGGTACCGTTGTACTTTGATAAACTGGTGCCTGTCTTCATAGATTGATATTGATTAAAAATTTAAATACAAAATCAACAGCTAAATCTGGTTCTCTTACTGACGCTCGTGTCATTTTAACAGTGTACACGCGTGCGTAATCAGTGATGCGGCGAAATTTTTTTTAAAGGAGGCGTTCATTTAACAAACAGTCATGGAAGGAGTCGTCAGTGTGAGCACTTTAACAGTTAAAACATTAGCGTTTCATGTTTGCGATGTTTTCAGGACAAAGGAGTCTACAGAGCAAGTCTGGTGAGGGAATGACCGTTTATTACAGCTATACTATAACCAGGTAAAGGTAGTCAAGAACGTGTTAGTTTTTAGTTCCTCTTAACTTCAGTTGGTGCTGAACACCATTTTGAGATTCAGCCATTAAAAATGTCCGACTCTGGGTTTGTGTGTCCCATGCCCATTGGTTCACCCTGTGACCGACTGTAGTCTTTTACTACTCATCACCTGATAACCTGCTGAGATTCTCCTCTTACTTTCGCAGGTAGAGATGTGCGGCTGATGTACACACTCGACCACGATATGGATTTGACATTGTCACTGCATCCAGACGCTCATCCCTCACCGACCCCCTGCATCCCTCAGAGGACCACGTGCTGCTACGACACGGCTCGTGTGATAAAGACCAAGACACTACAGACGCTCCCCCCCCTCCCCCCCCAGGCCAGAGCAGTGTAAGTGAGCGAGTCTTCCTCAACCTCCACGCAGTTTCTAAAGCCCTCCTGTGAAGAGGAGCCGTTTTTACCACGGCTGATGAGCTGGAATGGGAGCAGATGTTTGTGGGCGAGGACTCTAGCCACCTTAATGACATGTTTGGATTGCAGCAGGGAAAACAGCTTTGGCAGCTGAGACAGCAGGGCGCTGGAGGGTGACTGGCCGTCTTTCAGTGACTGTCAAATGGCTGATGATCTTTAGCAGGAAGTGGTTCGTTCCCAAAAGGCACACGCGTCACTCAAACGCAGCCGAACTACACACTGGGTTTGCGTAGATTCGTGTGCAGAGCAGTATCAGAGTGTAGTCATTCAAAACGAGATCAAGGTGCTGTGAATTACACAGTCAAAGGTATTCACAAGGGTGCAGAGAAAGTGTGACTGCGAGCACTGAGACCTGCACTTCCAAGTTCGTTTTTAAGACTGTGTGTGTGTGTGGGGTGGGGGGGTGTGTGTGTGTGTGGGGCGGGTGGTGGGTGGGGGGCGGGGGTGTGTGTGTGGGGGGTGTGTGTGTGGGGTGGGGGAGACAGGGGACTATCAAAAATTCCCCTTTCTTTTGAAAACACAGACCTTGATGTGATGTATGTAAATGGAGGAGGGAGAGCGATCACATTTAAAATGACATTTGTTAGCTACAGCTACGCACATAGCTGATGTATGTAGACTAACATTAGACCATCATGTTTATTTGTATATAGATATACACTCACCGTCCACTTTTATAGGAACACCTGCTCACTTACTTATGCAGTTATCCAAACATTCAGTCACGTGGCAGCAGCACCGTGCATAAAGTCCTGCAGCTAGAGCAGTTCTAGAGGTCCATTACAAGTGCAGGTTGTAGTCGTACCCCTTTTCACAGTGTGAAAAGAAGACTACAGACTGCCGAGTATTAACTGAAACTCTTGGCCTTTATCTGAATGATTTTATGCATCGTGCTGCTGCCACGTGATTGAATAACTGCAGGTGCTCCTATAGAAGTGGACGGTGAGTGAAATTAAATGTTAATGAAATTTTTTAAATGTTTGAAATGAAATTAAATGTTTCTACTGCTCTTTATAATATAAAAAAAAAGTTTTACATTTGTCATTATTTACTTTTTCAAACCTAGATTTTACAAAAACATGACTTAGTTATTACTTGTCAGTCATGAAATAAAAATCTATAATAAAGTTTGTACTAAAAAAAGGCACCAAGACTTTTGCACAGTAACTTTAAAACTTTAATTTAAAAGTAAACTTTAAACTTACATGAAGTGAAGTGACTTTGTGGCCAAGTGTGGTGACCCATACTCAGAATTTGTGCTCTGCATTTAACCCATCCAANGTGGTGGTATTGAGGGTGGCAGAGAGCGCTGGTCATTCACTCCCCCACCTACAATCCCTGCCGGACCCGAGACTCAGCCGTCCTCTATAAAGATACGGTTTAAACACCATGGCAAGCCCCCATACACACACGAACCGAATACCTGGTAGGAGTAGTGCGCTTTGTAAGTGATCCACTTCTTCAGCTCGGCCCTGTCTCGGACAGACAGCGATCGGATGGTGGTCTTCGAGGCTGAAGTGGCAGGCATGTCGAACTCCACCTCCAACATGCTCTGGAACTTGTGTGGCACCTCCCAGTCCGAGCCCAGCTCCAAACGGCAGAAGAAGGTGTGAGGGTGACCCAACGCTGGTGAACAGACCAAACACTGACTTAATGATGGCACACGTTTACCAAAACAATGACAAACATCTCTTTACAGAAGAGTTCACCATATCAACAATTACTTTTTTTTTTTTAATCCATATCGTTCCACTCCTTGTGAATGAGCTGTTACTATAGAAACAATAACCTACAAGAATGAGCGCTGTTACTGAAAATGAATAAACTCCTCCTGACCAAGCAGATGGATACAGAACATTTCAAGAAAAACTCATGATGCCTTGAAGAACTGATAAGTGTCCACCCTTAATGCTCATCTACATCAGCCAGTAATTACAGCAGGTAAAATCTCACCTCAGTCCATGTTAAAACTCTCGTCCATGACCCTGGCTTTGCCGTCTGCACTGCTCTACACTGTTCTCCCTGCGCTGATTCAGCTCATCAGATAATTACTGAGCCGTTGAAGAGCTGAATCAGGTTTTGTTTTTTAGTGCAGGACAAACTGAAAACTGCACGGTAGGGTTCCCATGAGACGGGGACTGAGAACCACTTGTGGTAAAAAAGGACGGCGAGTTCCAGGCCGCAGCATGACGTTATGATACTGGGCCGACTTCCCAGGAACAAATTACGCGTGGTCTAAACAACGTGCTCGTTGGGAATTCTCTGTTTTTACAGTCTAAAAGGAAATGCAGGCTGTTCAGAAAACAAGCATATGTCTACACTAACACAACAATCTGAATACAGTAATTAAAACGTGATCATGGACGAAAGACAACAAACCGTTATTACAGGGGAAGCTAGAAGAGGGTGAAGATAGAAACAAATCAGATTAAAAAAAAAAAAAGTCTTAAAGAAACAACAAACGAGAAACTCTGGATTGTAGCCGTGTGAGAGAATGCATTGAGGGGGACGCATAATGAAAAGAAAGGCTGTGGGTGTGTGTCTCCTAATGAATAATGACAGCCGGGGCTTTGTCCAGCCAATCCGACACACAGAGAGGAAACCCTGCTGATCCGCCACTGAAAGGTCTGAAGCACAGGCCTACTGAATGCCAACACTACACACACAGAAAAGTTAGACGGTAAATAACAAGCGCTTTCTCTGCTTCTGCACACACACTCAGGAATGTCATATTATCCCAAAAGGAAAAAGCTCCAGGGATGTGATATTGCACAGAGAACTTCAGCAGAGGGTCATTCAACATCCATGTGTTAACGTATTTTATACCACAGAGCTGCTGAATACTAGATTCAGAACGAGGTGTTGATCCATTTTCTATAACAGCAGCTCTGACAGTAGTGCAGCTGCGAATCTCAAGTTTATATTAATTCTAACACGTTATCCTTTCTCACGCTGATGCTAATTCTCCAGTAGTGGATTTTCTGTATTATTCAATAGAAAGCACTTCAAAATGACGATCCTGGTGTCTCTCTGATTAATGTTCTGACCCTTACTGCCCACTGGCGCAATGAGCCTAATGTTTAAACCTGTTTAAGAGATATAAAAAAGGGTTCTAACACTAGTAATTTATAGATGAGGTTATAAAAAATGGATAAAAGACGGATCTCGGCTGCTGAGAGAAAAATTAGGCCATCACAAAACGGTTCCTAAAATGTTCCTTGTACAAGAAAGAGTTCTTCGCTATCTAAACAGGTTCTACTCAGAACTGTCCCTCAGTGGAGGTAAGGTTCTACACAGAACCTTTCTGTAATACTAGATTTAACTTTGTGTAAACAATGGATAGAAATAATTAGGGTTTGATTATATATAGTGTTGAAGAAACTATTAGGGAGCTAGAGGGAACTTTTTTTTTTTACCGAAAACCCCCACTAAACTTAGCCAAACCTTAATAATAACAACATTAAACCTCCTGCTTAACCAGAACTGTACCTGAACTATAATGACCTCCTAGGAAAACCCCAGAATAAGACCGTATAGTCCTACCTGAGTTTTTGTCTGGTAGTCGTCCGATTCTCCACACCACGGCTCTGAAGGCTTGTTCGTACTTTGCAGTGCCCAGAGTAACCCGCATAGCTGGTTCTGACCCTGAGGTGCTAGCGGAACCAAAGCTGGCTCCTTTATTAAAGCGTGCTTTCAAGGACTTTTCTCCCGTCACACTCTCCCTGCGGAAGTTCTTTGCCCATGTATCAGGAATGGGGTAACGGATAGCCACGTTTTCACATGGTATCAGCGTTAGAGGGTTTCTATTGGATGAGAAGCCTGTTGACATCACTAGCCAGGACTGTAGCACCACCTCCGCACCTTGAACATTGACGACCGTTCTCAGGGTGAAGGGCAGAGTCTTCTCTGCGTAAGCTGTCCGGAAACGCAGAAGCTCAAATCTTCGGCCAGACGGGGGTTCAAAGGAGATGGTCCTGGACTCTGTAAACTCGGATTCGTCTGCGCACTCGTGCAGTCGACAATCGCGCAGACGGATCCAGCGTGTCGTAGTGTTGGGGATGATGTCATGCCGGGACACCACCTCTTTACCTTTCACTTGGACATCGTTGAGGCCTATGTGACAGGGGGGTGAGCCCATTAAAAATGCAAGCACGGAAATCCGCGTCATTACCAGCTGTTGTAAAATACGGTTGTCTCCTTTGGAAAGTACCCCGTAAAAGCTATCTACAACTTCAACCTGAATCTCCTCTTCGGAGTAAGGCACAGGCGAGATGATGGCATCTACATCTGCTGACAACGCCACCAGCTTTTCCTGCAAAGCATACCTGAAGCTTAGAAAATCCTGGTAGTCCGTGGTCCCAAGCTTTACCAGTTGCTCCTTCACAGGTATGTGAACCACGGTGACTTTTGGCTGGATCTTGCGCTTTTCCTTGTAGAACACCTGGTCCAAGCTGAGAGTATGGACACGGCTGTTCTCTTCATAGTGTTGCATTTTGTGTTCAGAGATCTCGAGCTGGGCACTAAGCTGGAACTCCTTAAAGTGTTTCTCCAGGCCTTTCTCATAATAGAGCCTCAGCTGACCAGCTTCGGTAAGTCTTACAAAGATCGGCCCCCAGTGTCGAGAGGACATGATGTTCTTCTTCTCGGGAATGCGCAGGAGCATGGGCCAGCCATCGGGAGGAGCCATGTGAGCCGGTTCATATGGAATCCCCTCGTCCTCCCCTGCATCCACAGAGTCATCTGGTAGAGAAGGCTCCTGGTCAGTATCAGAGATCTGCATGTTTTTGAACTGATCGAGGCCATCTCCAAGGAGACCTGAGGGGTAAGAACCAGTCCCACTCCCACTATCTAAACTCCCTGCAGTGGAAAAGAAAAGGAAGGAGTCCCTTTGGGTGTCAGGATTAGGGACAGGGGAATCAAACAAAAATGTAGGAGGTGTCTCTTGGGCTTCATGGCTGTCAGATGATGTCAGTGCAGTCTTATTAAAATAGGCACTGAAAGGGTTAATAGGAGAGGGCTGGATGTTTGAAAAATCCTCATGCAGAAAGGGATTCTTCTTGGTGTAAGGAGTGCTGCTGTTTAACAGTGAACTTTCGAGGACGAACACAGAATCCGTTCTTTCTGGGGTTAAATCCAGAATGTCTCTGTCTGTACTCTGGCTTTGGGTGGAGGACACAATCAAGTTGCTGTTGGTGTCCTGTAAATGAAAATTGTTCAAGTTGCCCATCCGAATGTTGGATGGTTTGGGGGCATGCTGGTAGGCTTGCTCCTCCACATCATCATCATCATCATCATCAAAAGTGACCCAGCCGGAAAAGCGGCTGGTGCTGGTGTTTGACTGGCCATTTGTTTGTGCGATGTTGGATGTCCAGTTGAGTGTATCCATGTTTATTCCCTCATCCTCTAGGCAGATGGATGAATCTGCAAAGCAAGAATAAAAGTTGAATTAGTTTAACGTCCCACTTTCTACACTTTAGTAATAAAAAAGTAACTTTAGCACAAAGTCAGTCAGATATGTCCATTAACTATGGGTTAGGGTTAGGGTTAGGGTTAGCAGTCACATCCTGGTTAAACAAACACGTTCCAGACATGATTTGCTACATCACAAACTTTATTTATTATCCTTTTTTAACATACGCTCATTTGTTTCCCTTAGTCTGTATTAATGTGCTTAACCATACATTATTACATTATGTGAACTATCCCTTTTTAGCTGTGTCAGTTTCCAAGCAACCAGAATACCCAAGGCAGCACACTGGAGCTTTTATTTGCCCAGTTGGCTAGCTAGTAAACTTAATTTGTCGACGCTGGAGCTTAGCAGGTCGTGACTGAGGTAGCTGACTACTGACTCAGTGTTACAAAATCTTTTGCTCACAGAGGGGTTTGGTTTTCAGCCACAATGGAACTGCTGACTCAAAGCTGCGCTTTCAAAACGATCACGCATGCCTTGCGACATCACAGAAAAATAAGATTTATATTTAGAAAACATTACGTCATATCCTTATTTTTTAATAATTTTTTCTGCATTTAGCTCAACGAAAATTAATCCCCTGACTAACATGAATGCAGCTGGTGGCCTCACTGTCTGATACCAAGCTGAACTTCTTGTCCAAAGCACTTCAAAAAAAAAAAAGAAAAAAAAAGACTTCACCTGTTGCTAAGCACCAGCTTTCTGTATTTCAGACCCATTTCCACTGCCAGTGCGGTGAACTTGCTCACTCTGACACACACAAAGAAAAAAGTATGGCCTTCACATGCACTTAAACTGCACAATCGAGGTGGAAATGAAATGAACAAACATAAGACTCCAGATATTTATCCATCTCTCAAGTTCCAACTCAGATTCTTATCAGTGAAAAGTGAAGCCTCAAGAGTCAGTAAATCAGGGAAAATGGCACTATTACCCTATTAAAAAACTCTTTAAAAAAAAAGTTCAAGTTCCAACAAAAGCTAAAGCGCCCAAGGCTCAGATCTGAAGCTTGATTCATCCATTTTCAGGACAGTTCCAGTAGCAGCAATATTCCCAAAACTACTCAAACTCCACTGGTTATTCACCATGTCTTGCCTTGAACCTAACAGGACACTTGGGCTGCACAAAAGATGGGCTTTAGCACTCAGCTAATCTTTCAGCACTAAAGCAGCCGGCTGTTACTAAGCACCAGCTTCTCCCGGTATGTATTATCACGATGCCAATGAAGCACAATGCAGTATGAGCTCAATCTGAGTGCACTTAAAGAAAACTTGGTCAATTGAACTTTCAACAGAAGAATAGCAGAAGAAATTTAGAGTGAGCAGCGATAATTCAATAAAGCGATAAAACATTAAAATTTAGGTAAGAGATTAACCAGCACCAGGGAAAGAGGAATAAAGCACTCAAAAGAAGGAAGCAAAATTCTGAATAACTTCCCTTGCCCATTTGCTAAACAACATCCTGACAGAAACTCAAGCAAAACTGCAAGTACTATCTGTTTTATAAATGTAAGAGAGACGTAAAAGCATGAATCTCTGACCCGCAGTTTGAGACGATGCTGGAGAGACTCACCGGGAGCAGAAGAGCAGACGGGGCAGTCGCTCTGAGAGCTCAATCCTGCAGCACCGGAGTTAGGAGCAGGTCACGTGAGGCTCTGGCCACAAAGTTGCCCGCATAGCTGAGCTGAGACATGCAGCTGCCTGTCTGTCTATCCCTGTTTCTCTCTCCCACCCTCTCCTCCTCTGATAGGCTGCTCTCCAGAAGGTATCTATATGCACCATGGCCAAACCCTGCCAAGGTTACATTAGCAAAAATGGTAATGCGAGAATTTTTTTGGTCTTTCTCTGAAAAATGTGGATGATGTAACTCAAACAGATCCAACCACCATGGCATACAGGCTATAGAGTAAGCTGGGTTTATAATACACATTTTAAGAGTGTTTTGACAACTAGATCTACCAAAGTTTGTCAAAATTATTATCAGTAGGTGCAAATAATAATTACTGTGGGAGCAGGGGACTGATCGAACTGCAGGAGTGGGCGGGGCTGATCAAACTCTCTGCTCAAGCAGATGGGATTGGATTGGGATTTAAAAAAAAACAAAAAAACCAACAGTCCCACATAAACCTCTAATATGTAGCTACTGAGGTGTTGGTCTGAATCATGTATCAGGCTGAAAGTTGGTCATACTACAGAAACACCAACACTCTGCTCCTCTGCTCAGTGTTAATAACAGGCTTGTTGTGTCTCCTGGTCTTTACACTCTAATCTGCCCCGAGTGCGCGCTCACCCCACTCTCCTCTATTTCTATTCATCAGTCTTTAATCCTATACTACCTGCCTCCACAAGCACCCTGCCACACACACACGCACACACACACACGCACACACATGCCTAGGGATTAAGGCTAGGTTATGCTGCATTCAGAACGGACATTGTTCCGTCTCTGCTCTGGTGATGAGATTTTAAGATTATCGAGGAAGCATGTTGGGAAGTAGCATCACACACACGCACGCACGCACACACAAGAAGTGTAAACCTAGATATAAAAATATATTTTATTTTTGATAAAATATATATAACTGGGTAGTGGAGCTGCTTTGATAATCGCTACCATATCACCCAACCAATCAGGCTGCAAGTTATAGGGAGACATTTCTGGGACATTCACCGGTACCTGATGTGACGTCCTACTTGAACTGTGGCCGCATCCAGTCAAGTCGAACAAGCGGCTCATAGTATCAGGATTTTTCTGCCTCCAAAGCCACAGCAGAGATGAGCCACCTCATCATCACCAGACTTACACGAATCTTTATTTCATCTGCATTTCTGAGAATCATAAAGCTACTCTACAGTGAGTGCTAGTGAGGACTGGGAAGCTCGTCTTTCCACAGAAAAGGCAGAGTCATGTGTGCAGGAGTCTCCAGACATGGATTTATACGGGTCAGAGGTCACAGTGAGACAGAAAACATATCACATGTGCAGCAAGACAAAGTCTCACCTCTACGTCAACACTACCTGCAACTGATCACGATCACAGCTACCGGATTTCAGATGCTCTTTACACATGCAACGGATTTACAGAAATGTACAGAACTACTGCAAAACTTCATGCACAGTGTGGTTAAAAATCCAGTCACGCTCACTCTCCTCACCGTGCTCCAGTTACAGCGTGTGTGTGTGTGTGTGTGTGTGTGTGTGTGTGTGTGTGTAAGAGGAAACAGCTGGACGTCTACAAGCCTTTATGTGTCCCATGAGCCATCCCAGCACAGAGCTGTCATAAAGACGTAATGCTCTCCGCTACACAACAACAGCTGCATCAATACAGCGCACACACACACACACACACACACACACACACACACACACACACAGGCTTGCACTTTCACACCCAATACCACACATTCATTCAGAACACACACACACACACACCACCTTGGTCACACGTAGAGTGAAAAGAGACATACAAGACAGAAATAAGATGCAGACACACAGGACACATGTGCTATTGCCCAGATGTGCATGGTGACACGTACATCATGGAGGACGCCATCTTGTACAACAAAACAAAATCCAAACAAGCCCCGAGTCTAATTCAAATCAGATCCGAGTCATATTCAAACAAACTCAGAGTCATATATAAATGAATTCAGCGATTCAAACGAGCACTGCATCGAATTCAAACGAGCTCTGAGTAATACACAGATGAGCTCCAGGTCATATACAAACCAATCAGAATCACACAAATGAGCCCCACATACATGTAATTCAGATTCAGATCCCTTTAGTCTGTGACTGTATCAGATCAGTCAAATGCAAACGAGACTCGTTTACAAAGAGCTCCTAGTGAAACTCAAATAAGCCCCGAGTCAAACTCCAAACTCTGATTCGACGTCTGAGGGATTCAACCGCGTTCAATTATCAAAGGTTTCATAATATAATGTCAACAATATTATATCAAATAAACGTTTCCTTAAAATTAGACTTTGTGGCTTAACAAAATGTGAGCAAAGATTTAGACGCGTATTATTAAAAGGATTGTGAGTGAGATAACCCATCATTTAACTCATAGCTTCTTTAATGTAGCACTAGACTAACATCCAACTCCAATCTTGGCTGATTCGAGTAATTTGGAGTAACGGCGACATTCGTGTAAGATTTTTGCACTAAAATGTTTCTTTAAGTGAATAAATTGGGACTTTGAAAGCTTCCATAAAGCTCGTAGCTACATCCTCTACAACTAGCGGCATACTGACAGTAAAAAGTATGCTGTTACATGGTGTGTGTATAAACAGGGTGTGTTTAAAATACAATAGACCCTGTAGAGCAAGAGTCAACAATCTCACACACACACACACACACACACACACATACACACACCTCCTCTAGTGTCAACTTCATTACTGTAGCATAGAGATTTAAAAAAATATATATAACAATAACAACTAATACAGTAAATTCAATATATTCCATTTTCTCAAGGTCACTTCCAGCAGTGATGTCTCAGTGTTCCAGGAGAAGGAACGACTCCGACTGTGTTTTAATAAATAAAACTTGTCAAAGCGCCTCGCCCGTCTCCCGTCTCCATAGAAACTCTGTTCTGAGCGAGCGCATGCCGGGCGGCTGAGGTGAGCGCAGATGGATCGGTGCTCTGCGCTAACGGCTCTGTGGTGAATTACCTCTGCGCGCGAGAGCGAGATTTCTGACTGCAATCAGCACAGCGCTGCTCCGCGGCGCTCATTACTCACCCGAGCGGCGCGTCTGAGGAACACCTGTCAGGGGGCCAGCAGAATTTGTGCTTCCCAGATCATCCATCATTTTTACACCGAGCTGACGGCCTTCTCTCCGGCCCTGCCTGGCAGCTTCACTCACACTTTTACTTCACCTCGGTGCCAGCGGTTCTCTCCAGCCTTAGGGGCTTTAGAAGGAAGAATCATGACGCGGTGTTGGCAAACACTCGGCTCACACACCCAGGGAGTGGCTCCGAGTCACAGAGAGGTCACAACATGATAAGAGATCTCCGACTGGAGCTCAGTCAGTTACGACCCTGAAAGAGGATTATTTTCCAACAACAGCATGTACTTTTACAAAGAGCCGACACCGGAGATTCGTCCATAAAACGTTAAACATCTCCTTACCGAAATGTTCACCATATGAACAATTATTCACGCTTTTTAAATCCATTTATGTGGCGCGTCCGCCGTACAAGTCCCTGTGAATGTGCTGTCACTATAGAAACGATAACGAATGAGAACGAGCGCATTAATATAAACATATGATTTGGAGCTGCACTACTGTCAGAGCTGCTGTCTGTAACATTAACTAAACACCTTCTGACCAATCAGAGCTGAGAATTTATTCATTTATTTTGTGTTGGAGTTGGAAAGCACAACACACATTACTAAAGTTATTATATTTAGGGGTTCAAGCACCAAAGTCGACTCAGAACTCATGTGTTCAGGCTCCAAAAATAATATTTGAAAATTTTAAATAACGTTAATGAAATTAAGGCACGACCATGTTGAGTGTCGCGCTTCTGCTTGTACTCACGGGGTGAGTGTCCTCCCCTTCACGACACTGAGCCTCCAAGGAGCCACGACTCTCTGTCCTCCAGTGTCCTGCTCCGCAGGTACGAGCGTGAGCTCAGCTCCTCAGACGGCGCACCCTCAGAGGCAGGAGCTGAGCTCCAGAAACTGGCTGAGGAACATACACTGTGTCTGAGACCTGAAACACACACCGTGAGCGAGACTTAGAAAGATCATACTCAAGTTTGGAAGAGGAAGGAACGCTTTAGTATGTAGATAGAAATAAATAAATAAATAAATAAATAAATAAATAAACAAACATATAAATGTTTTTTTTGGTTTCAGTTTCTCGTCATAGCTCCAGAACCAGGCCATATTTTACTCAAGCACAACATCCTCTGTGCTTTTGCTATAAAATGTAAATGTAAAGGATTTGACCAAAGAGTCTAATTAAAAAAAAAAAAAAAGTAATTAACAAAATAGTTAAAAATGATAAATGTACAGCATTTTGGATTGGAGTTTATTCTCATGAGTTTCAAACTTCTACCATGAGATTTTATTAAAAGGTGTGTGGGGTGGAATAAAACTCTCCATGTCGTGCTGTTTTAGGAAAACGAGCAACGGCGAGGTGGTGTGATTGAGTGGAGTTACTACTATTTTCAAATAACTGCATGCCACAGGGTGACTTCTTCTTCTTCTTACACCACAGCAATGCTTCAATGATTACAACTCACTAGATTTTATCCGTTTATTGTTACATTTAATGTTGGAATGTATGAGAAACAAGTTAGTTCCTGTTTTCCCTTACGTTACAGCAGCTATAAACAGTCGTTCCCTCACCATCCTCTCTTGTAGAGAAAGAGAAACCAAGAAATCACAACTCAAACACTGGAGACTCCTTACATAAGCTTTAAACAAATATCTCAAATGGATTTTTATATTTTTGCTATAGAAAGGGCATGTTATATAAATATAAACCTGTGATTGTGATTTGCAGCTGCGCTACTGTCAGAGCTGCTGTTCTAGAGAATTAATCAACACCTTCTTACCAATCAGCAGCACGTTAATGAACACGCGTCAGTCCGTAACCCATCATTACAGAACGTGTCATACACACAAGCACAAAAACAGTACACGGGACCTGAAACGTGCGTGCTAAAGCCTTAGAGACCCTGCAACAGCGCACATGCTCGCGCGTGTGTGTGTGTGTGTGTGTGTGTGTGTTTCCATAACAAGCAGGTGCGATCATTGAATTACAAACAGAGACAATTAAATATTCACAGTGGGAGAAAGACGAGTGTTTCAGCAAACGGATTACACATCCCGGATGAGAGAGTGGAGCGTGTGCTGATGGGTATCGAGCCGATTAAACGCCGCTGCAATCAATCAGCTCGGCGCTCTTAATTAGCACTGCTGTAAATGCCATCGCACGAGAGGACTTCTGTAGACTTAATGACACATTGTCTCGGACTAGAGGGTCGGACCGAAATAATTGGCTCTGTTTATAATGTGTCTTTGAAGTACAGACCCACACAGGCTCCGGTTGCCTTTTCATCGAAACATTAAACATTAACGCCTTTTCACAGAATCAAACCCGTGTGTGTTTCCGCTCTCGGTGCGGTTCTTCAGGCACAGCACAGCAATCACAGTCGGGTCCTAGAGGAAATGAGCGAGGTGGTCTCGGACCACTTCTGAGTCAACTCACTAAGAAAGTGATCTGATTCTGAATCGACTCGACTGCAGGAAGCGAATCAAACATGCGACGTGCTTTGGGTTTATAAGTCTGAGCTGTAGCCATGTGTGACACACACACACACACACACACACACAATGTATTAAACTAGTTATTTATATAATTATCGAACCATTGTTTAGTGCCGGATCAGCGTTCTCCATGCTCAGGTCATTTTTCTGATTCCTTCATTCATTCATTTTTAAGACACAGACTTGGTAAAGGTTTGGTACAGGTTTACTTTTCCTGCTGCTGTACTTCTGACCAATGAGGCTGTGAAAGTCTGTCCCCAATGCAAGACTGAATTAATTATAATCTACGTACTTTAAAGCCTTTTTTATAGCCAGGAGGCATTTAAAACCATCTGCCTCTGTGTGGGGTGTGTGATTTCTGTAGACCAATTTTACAGAAATTCCCAAATACACATTGCAGTGCCACATCAATATCGGCACACAGATTTATTTCCTCACAAGGGAACAGAATCGAACGTAAAAGTCACTCTCCGATGCCATTATCTCTCGTCGACATTATCTCAAACGGATCATTTTTCCTCCGTAATCCATGCTAATGGAATAATCACACAGCTCCTTTTGTTGCAGTTCCTCTTATAAAGCTTTAGCAGATGGAGTGATTTATAGAGGTCGCCATGGCAACGTGGCGTCTCTGGCATCCCACACTTGGGTAATTTGTGAGTGCTGTGGACGGCACGAGTGAGATCAACCTCTCAGCAACCTCTCGGCGCTGCTCGCATGATCAATACGCTGCGCTGTACAGGAAGGGATACAGCCAGCGCACAGCCAAACGGTTATCAGACATAACTCTCCAAAATAAAGCACTCCATATCACGCTGTTACAGGGAAATAATCAACAACCGGGTGCTGCAGTGAAGCGCAGTCACTGTTCCCAAAACAGCACGTCCTTAAGGGTTTTATTCCTCTTATAAGACAACGGTTTGTCAACGATTTTTTTTTCTCATTAAACAATGGCATGCAGTACATTTTATCCAGTTACAGTTACATTTAGATGTTGTGGACTACATGCAAAAAGTATTAACTACAGTGTAAGCTCATTACATAGGGTGCATAATGGCTTCATAGGGCCTACACTGTGCTCTATAATCACTACAGAATGAAGTCTGAGGTCCAGTCATTGAAAAAGCAACTCCAATAATTGCTTTTCTCCTGTAATATCACAAACACATACCATAAAGATAGCACATGATTTTTCCTCCCCTAAAGGGTCTAAAGACTGTAGTGGGAAAAAGTAAAACAAAATGATCTAAAGTGATTTTTCCCCTTCAAGTACATGATGAATATATTCTGAGGCGACAGAGTTGTGGTGTCAGACGAAGCCGTGGTGCTCTGCCAGGCTGCCGAGTGGCTCTGAGAGCACGGCGAACTGCAGCGCTCAGACAGCCGGAGCGTTCTCATTAACGCCACGCTGAGTTTATTTCTCCGCCTGCACTCGTTTCCAAACCGCCCGAGGGAAAAGTTATGGAGCATCACATCTTTCGAGACAAGCTACTGGACTACAGAGCATGAGAGTGCAGGATTTTTTAACTGCTTCATGACTTCTGCCTGAGTGTGTTTATAGATTGGACTGGAGATGTAAATTGTGCTTGTTTATGAAGAACAGGTCAATCCTGTTAATCTCAGATTAACCCTCTGAGCTGTAAACTGCAAACTGAAGAATTTCAGTAGTTAGCTGCACCTGATCAGACATTCACCTAAATCTAAAATTTTCCATAGGTTCTTTTTTTGTTTTGTAAAAAACCTCTTACAGTAATGCTACAGTAATACGGAAACACAAAGCGTGTCATTTAATATACCACAAAGACAGACGTGTACTGCATGAACTGCTGATTTGTATTATCAGTTATTCCACACTTGGTAAGAATATATTTGACAATACGGAGTTCAATCTAACAAATTATGTGAATTTGACTTATAAGACGAAATGTACAAATTCGCAGAGAAGTCTACACTAAGGAAGTCGCCGTTTTTTTATATTTAAATAGAGATGCTAGTTGGGAGGGGCCAGTTTCAGCCATGAAGACATTTTTGGCTAAAACTCAAGAAAATGGGTTCATGTGCAACACTCCAGAATTAGAAAATCAAGTACGAGTGAATGCTACTTTATTTTACTGGAGGAAAAAAAGGTAAAAAGGCAAAAGTTTTGAGGAAATGGGTTCAAATGAAATCCCACAAAATTAGAAAATCTATATAAGTAATAAGTATAAGTGACTTGAGAAATATTTGTGCCTTTATTACTGAAAAAAAAAATGTCTTCAAATAAAGACAAACAGTTTTATATTTAGTCACGTGACAGAAGTCAACAGAGGCACGTGCTTCCTGAGCGTTTTTGGCCATTCAAATACTTAATGTACACTCCGTATGAAAATGTAACACAGGTGCAAGCTTGCGTGTTTCAAGAAGTGAACTGGTGCACATTATATATTTTACCACGAAGGAGCAGATATATCAGTGCTATATTAGGAGGCATCGTACCTTTTACCTGCGATGGCGGGTGAGGATGAGGAGGATGAGGAGGAGGAGGAGGAGGAGACGGAGTCCAGGGTTTCTCATCAAATTGCACCCAGCTACTGCGGTGCTGCATCACGGAGCCAGAGACAGCGTTTTCCCAGGACGAGGAGTCGGCTACGGGCTGGGTCACACCGGCCACGCGCATGCCACTGTGCTCATCTGGGGAGCGACACACACACACACACACACACACACACACACACACACGTTAGGGTAAAGCTGCAGTTTGCTGTTAAACCTAGCAGGAGTTCCCACACAGTCCCATACAGCGCAGTGAGCTCAGAGAGCAGGAATCTCACAGCAAGCTGACTCACGAATATTTATATAACACATGCACATTTAAATACTTTCATTCAAGGCTGAAGTTCAGCTTAAAGTGGTACAAATCATGATGGCTTTTTTTTTTCATTTCTGAATAAAGACGGCATTAACACATCTTCAGGGTGGAGGAGTTTACTTGCGGTTTCTCAGTAACATGGCAAACTTCTTCTTCTTTGGGCTTTTCCCTTCAGGGGTCTCCACAGCGAATCATCGCTCTCCACCTATCCCTATCTTCTGNCTTCTTCTTCTTCTTCTTTCGGCTTTTCCCTTCAGGGGTCTCCACAGCGAATCATCACTCTCCACCTATCCCTATCTCCTGCATCCTCAACACCCGCACCCACTAGCTTCATCTCCTCATTTATTACCGAATATCCTCATTTATTACCTTTTCCTTGTGTAAGCAAAACAAGCTGATGATGCATATTTTTGGAAAGCATTTGTTTTGTCTTACATGCAGTAATTTGGCAGGAGGCTCTGATGCAGAAGGATTTACAAAACCAAAAGAAATGTGTAATGATTTACAACATCAAACACTACAGACTGGGACTGGTCCAGATTGGGGCTTTAACACTATTAAAAAAAATATTTAAAAAAAAAATAGTTACATGTCTCTTCTCAGCACAGACATGCTGCATGATTCACACATCACTAAACACTACCTACAGGTTTATACATGAGCTGATGTGAAAATTTAGGAGGTCAGATGAGGACTCTTCTCACACACACACACACACACACACACACACACACACTCACACACACTCACACACACTCACACTGAACGAGTCAGACAGTAATCCTGCCGCCAACATCAGGATGTGTTCTGGCCTCGTTAGCATGTATCTACCTGTGAGCACATACCTGTGTGCACCTGCTCGTCGCTGAACGCCACCCACCCCGAGCGGGAAGCCCCGACGTTACTGCTGCCCGTCGCCGCCATCGAGCCGAGACCCAAGCTTCAGTTCTACAGAACCGCCGGATCCATCAGCACCTGGAGAGAAGAAAACTTCCATAAGTGACGGATTTATTATGTAGAAAGACAAAGTGTGTGACAGCGTGCTCTCAGTCTGAACGGTCAGAACCAAATCCAACTCAATCCAAGACTTTTGTAATATCACGCCGAATGCAGCCTACACCCACACCTGATCTGTGCCCGTCGCTATGACAACAGCAGCATCGTGCTCCTTTCACATAGCGACATTAAAAAGGCACATGGCTCAAATTCCACATTATTATAACAGAATGAACCATCAAACAACCGAGACTGTTTTATTGATGGCTAGAAAATAATCACAACATCTTATCGATTTTATTTCTATTTATACCACAGCGCTGTTGAATCCTGGATTCTGATTGGTCAGAAGGTGTTGATTCATTTTCTAGAACAGCAGCTCTGACAGTAGCGCTGCTGCAAATCACATATCAATGCACTTTTATCGTTTCTATAGCAACAGGGACTTGTACGGCAGACGCTGCACGTAAACGGATAAAAACAGTGTGTGTAATTGTGGATATGGTGATGTTCCTTAAAGTAAGGAGATGTTTATTTAACATGTATGGAAGGAGTCTCCAGTGTCAGAGCTGGAGGCAGAGACAAAGTTGGAACCAAGCTGTTAGACTTGTTTCACAAGGTTAAAAGTAACTATTAATGGATAAAAAGTATGACGCGTCATTCATTAATAAATATAAAAACACGTAATTGTTGGTAAACTGCTGTGGTATAAGAGAAGTAAAACACTCTGGGTAACAGTAACAGTAACTCCGCTTCACCACACCACCCTGGAGTTGATTATTTTCCTACAACAGCATGACTCGAAGTGTTTTACCCCGAGCTTGGAGTTAGTCGGCGTCATAGAAGTGCCCGTGATGTTATCAGAAGGTATATTGTGATTTACGTGTTACATTTGTGCACTACAACGTAACCAAGCGAACTTCAATGACTTTGGCTCTCTTCTTATTGTGAAGGAATGTGTTTTTCAGCTGCGCCTCACCAGAATGAGACAAAACACCAGCGCTGTGCCTGTCGAGTGGGCTGAGGGCGAGTCCGGACAGGGCACTGTTACTCAGCAGAAAGAACAGGAAGTTCATCCAAACAGAAGGAAGGAGTGCTTGTAGCTTGATACAGCCGCACAGAGCTTCTCATCTTCTCATCAGTCGAGTCTCCACTGAACTCATTTATCAGCCTTCTCTGGGAACCAGGAAGAGGCTCCTCATCTCAAGGCTAGCTAAGCTCCAGAAACATGGAGAAAACATCCTGAGCCTAACTCTCCTCCTTTTTCCCCCCACATCAGGAGGAAGTGTGGACAGGCAGATGTCCCGTCATCTAAACTGGGAGAATGTAAAGGAAACAGAATTACAGAGGAAACACACTCTGACTTCTTAACCCGTGTGTTAGGACCCCAGGCATCTGAGAGATCCACAGGGCTTCCTGTAGATTTGCACACGTTCTCCTGAAACGTGTGAGGACACAAAACGAGTCATTCCCCCTCTCCCTCTCTCTCTCTCTCTCACCCTCTCGAGACATCACAGTTAAACACTTCACACCCACAGTTTGTTGACCGAGTCATGACTTTTGTTTGCTGTAAGAATACGCCCAGAAACTAAAGCCAAAATCTGCATCACTTTGAACTGCTAATCATCTCAGGACCTTCATGACTGCACTTTATGCTCTTCCTCTTAAACCTCTTCTCCCAACACGTTCCCTTTCTTCTACCTGCTAGTCTTTCTACTGCTGCTGTCCTTCTTCAAGACCGCTCAGTAAACATCAGAGAATAAACTGTAAGCATTAATCATTTATATATATAAAATACAGCAACACTGATTGTTAGAAAGACCATATTTAAATTAAATCCGTTATTTATTTGTTTTAATTAATAAACTGAATACATTTTTAAGCACTGAAAGCACTTTAGATTTTTTTTTTATTTTTTACACTGACCTTGAGTGTTAGAAACGGTGCTATATGAAGAGAACATTATTATTGCTGATACTATTGTAATTATGCTGAAGTAAAAAAAATCAAGTAAATAAAGAAGAAAACTGAATATATTTTAAGGAAAGAAAGTTCGTACCTGCGCCATTTCTTGTTAGACCTTTTCCTTTTTTATACAGCTCTCCTGAGCGAAACTTCTACTTATTATTATTATTAACATTTTTCAAGACTGTTCACTGAACGTTAGCTGCCAAATAAACTGCATATTAATTTTTTTTTTAAAATTAAGAATTCACACCTGCTCCAATTTAAAAATGGACACCGAAGTACCAGCGCTGCTCTCCTATCAAACTTCATACCTCCATCACGCTCAGCAGCGTGTCCCACATGTGCTGTGGTCATCAGAGACATCACACATGCTCTACGCTCTCCAAACACACTCACCAGCTTCCACACACACACACACACAGTGTGTGTGTGTGTGTGTGTGTGTGTGTGTGTGGTCGATTTCAGGTCCTTGACCCTACTGTAGTGGTCACTCTCACAGTTTTTAGAGAGCACAAGCTCTGCTCTTCCCACCCCCTTATTCTCTCTCTCTCTCTCTCTCTCTCTCTCTCTCTCTCAAATCCGACATATTATAGATATTTACACTTCACTATTTAACAATGTTTGCATTTTTGGAACTTGCTGAGATTTAACAGATGACCCGTAGTGATCATAATCCTGCTTCTGATTACATAACATCATGGAGTGTGTCATTCTTTCCTCTGTCTGAAGATGGAAAATCTGTGCTGCAGCCAAAAACAACACACAGCGCAGTCTGGCTCGCTCAGTTCTGCTGGGAATATAGCACATTCTCACAAACAAAGCAGGATGCAGATTACAGGGGTCGTATCTTCGGCTACTAACTCGCTAACTTCTCGAGTTCATCACTACGCCGTGAGCTCGGCACATGTACTGCGGTCCATCATCGCTACTTTACTGTCAGACTTCACTCCCCACTGCTGGACAAAAGACACATGTAATTACACTGACTCTCTGAAAAATAATCATACAGCTAATGAATCGTGGCGGATCACACACGGGAAAAATAATCCCATCCGATACGCAAGTGATACAATCCAATACGCTACTGAATCGACAAACTAGTCAAACAATCCGACACGGCAGTGAATCGATGCACAATTACATCATAATCACAAATCAGTGATTCAAATCACGTGAAATCAATGAGTCATATGAAAGATGATGTCAAAAATTAATCCAAAAAAAATGTGCATGTGAGAAAAATAAATCATTAAAATAAATTACATGTCGAAAATTGATCACGGGGAGCCTTTTGTGAAAAGCAGAGAGGTGAAAGCAGCGTCCTGGCGAGAGGAGCTTCATGCCAGACGAGTGAAGCAGATGAAAGAGATTTTCACTCTGACAGCAGCAGCTGCTTCGCTCCCCCTCAGGTGATGGAGCTGATAAACACAGATTAGCAGCGATGACCTCTCTCTGGATCCGTGTTCACACGCACAACAACAACGCTGGCAGTAAGTAAAGCAGAAAACACTGCGGTTGTGCGGTTTTACGAAAATAATCAACGACAGGGGGGTGTGATGCAGCGTAGTTACCGTCGCTACCGCGAAGTCGTTAAATACTTTATTTTATATCTTATAACACACTTTAAGAGCTGTTTGCTTGTTTAATTATTTTAGATAAACTGTGTGATCGTTAAGTTGGGCTAGGTTCCCACTAAGTTCGGATGTGTGATCACTCAGTTAGAATCCCATCCACTACTGAATCAATCCCATCCACTACTGAATCAAACCCATCCACTACTGAATCAATCCCATCCACTACTGAATCAATCCCATCCACTACTGAATCAAACCCATCCACTACTGAATCAAACCCATCCACTACTGAATCAATCCCATCCACTACTGAATCAATCCCATCCACTACTGAATCAAACCCATCCACTACTGAATCAAACCCATCCACTACTGAATCAATCCCATCCACTACTGAATCAAACCCATCCACTACTGAATCAAACCCATCCACTACTGAATCAATCCGATACACAAGTGACTCAATCTGATACACCAGTGAATCAATCTGATCGAAAATTGATTCAATCCGATACACACGTGACTCAATCCAATACACAAGTGAATCAATTAAATAAAAAAGTGATTCAATTCGAGACACCAGCGACTCAATCTGTCACAGTAATGAACCAATATGATATGACTAGCAATTTCACCCAACTTCTACTGAAGAAAAAATATTAATATCAATGCCAGTGTAGAGTGATATTACAAAGACGTTACTGAAGCGGTGCGAATAAATTATTGATTTGTTCCACAAACCCATGAGAGAGTGTATGACAGGAGACTCCTGCTAGTTCACCTGATTTATGCCGAGTGCTTTCTCGGACAGCGAGCACAGGATCAGCCCTGGTCCTGGAGATAGCGCTGGACGATATGACAAAAACATCATATCACGATACTTGTAGGCATTTCTGTTATACACGATATGCATCAGGTTATATAGGATTGCTCACAAACTGACAGCAATACAGTAGCGTTTCATTTTAAACTACCTGCCTGAGTTATATAATGTCTACAAAATATTTTGTATTTGTGAAAAATAGTAAGAAATATTTAATACTGAAATGAAGGGGGAAAATCATCTGTTTAAAAAAAAGACGTAAAGAAGTAGAGTCTGACGGCCATGGCATACAGTGGGCCTTGGGCTTCTGAACATCTCTGCATGAGGAACAGTAAGGTAAGCGTTTGAAGAAAAACTATCAGACATTTGACCGCTCTGGTTCTTGAGATATCTCGCTTGCAGGAATCTGAGTCAGAAGCTTCTGCTGTTCTTTCGGCTGCTCCTGTTAGGAGTCGCCACTGCGGATCATCGGTCCGCACGTTTGATTGGCCATAGGTTTACGCCGGATGCTCTTCCTGATCCAACCTTCCCATCTATCCAAGCTTGGGACGTCACTCAGAGAGTACACACCCAGGGGCTGACGTGGTTCCCTGCCCAGGAATCGAACCCGGGTCGCTGTGGTGAGAGCGCGGGCTCCTCTTCCTAGACCACCAGTGAGCTGGTACTTCCACTTTGCTTTTTGTTTTTTTAAACGATCTCATAATTGAATATAGTGACAATTTATCACGATTTCGATATTGTATTGACCAGCCCTACACACACACACACACACACACACACACACACACACACACCTCAGCTGTCAGTTAGCTGATTAGTTGAATTAGACAGGGAAGATAATAATGTGTTATGATGATGTAAAGTGTGCAGGACAGGAGGTTCTCCAGGAGCCGGATGAAGAACCTGAGAACAGGAAGAAATGATCCACAGCAATAATGTGACAAACTCAACCTTTAAACCAACACGGAACTAAACTGTAAACACGCGCACACACACCTCACACTAACTCCAGCTTGATGCAACGCTGTTAGAAACCCGGTGTAAACACAATGTAAACCCGGTGTAAACCCGGTGTAAACCCGGTGTAAACCCAGTATAAACCCGGTGTAAACCCGGTGTAAACCCAGAGTAAACCCGGTGTTTTGGGCCACATTTGTGTACTGCGTGAAGTCGTCATTGGACAACGGGGGTGAACATTGTCACATGGCGTTGCGTGCGGCCACGCTCTCTCTCTCTCTGACGCTTCCTAACGCTTTATAACCGGTTTAACAGCAGAATTAAGTGACGGAAACAAGCCAGCAACAAGAGACAGAGAAATAATCCTGACTGGTCTGAGCAGTCAGCTTTCCTACCTAGTGAGAATAAAAAAGCAACTCGGACGCAGTTCAGCTTGTTACGACAACTCCAGTCAATCTTTGCCGAAGCTCCGCCCACTGGCTTCTGATTGGTCAGATCCAGGAGCGCAGTTTCTCAGCAGAGGACTAGACAAGGTTGCCAGATTGAGTTTATGTACACATTATCTTTGAATCCTTGCTGGAAGTGAGTAAAATGGTCCTCTTTGTAAGCATTACAGTTATGCCTTACCAAACAATTCACACGTATTTAAAATTTACATCTTTAATTATATATCTGGAAGCCTCTTTATGGTCAGCAGTGATGTTTAACATCCAACACCAGCACAGCAACGCGCAAAACAAACAACAAGCGCGCAACAACAACAATAATAACAACAATAATAACAATAACAATAATAATAATAACAACAATAATAACAATAATAACAACAGCAGCACTAATGCAAACTTCATGAGGAAATAACAGCAAAGACGGTCACGTGACGCACTTATAAAAAGATATAAATTCAAAGACTTTTTAATTCAACATTTACAAAAGATTATATCGCAGTGAGTAGAAATAAAACTGAGATAAAGACCATACAATGAATCACAGCAAATAACGGCACAACCAGTCACGTGACCCACAGTTCCCGCCCATTCGACTTTCCTTTTATCAAATATTGGCTTTAAAATCCTCCACAACAAGACAAAGCGATTTATCATACATTAGAGCTGTTAGTTATCTAATAGGAAGTGCATTAAAAACACAAAACCATTAATTAGCCATTGCTAATTACGCTCGTGAGCACAGCGCTCCACTCACCAGGTCACTGTGAAGACTTCAAACACACCAAATGTCCAGAATGTCCAGAATGTCCAGAATGTCTTCTCCTGTCCCTTCTCCTGTCACTTCTCCTGTCCCTTCTCCTGTCACTTCTCCTGTCCCTTCTCCTGTCACTTGGCGCTGTCCGGTCCTCTTTCACGTTCCTCTCTCTTCTCTTTTAGTCTCCATTTTTATGTTTATAAACATTTCTGTAAATCATTCTGACACTTCCGGTTGTTGCACGTTTCCAAACAAACCATATTAATTAAACACAGCCAGACCAATTAGCGGCATCTACGTCACGTGATCAAATTAGACGCATCCTATTGGATACGGTGCGCGTTTCCCAGCCCTCCAAGACCCCGGATTATATTCCACAATTCTGCACTGAGTGGATAATAATGCAATATTTCATGAAGTAAAAGTCTGAGCTGGCTGTAAAGTTCAGATGGTTTAATATTTAAAAAGTACTTTACCTACATGATGTCGATTTATTTCTCTTTCACTGTCTGGAAGAAACCAAACAGAGGAGTTATTATATTAAACAGATGAGATTGTGGATAGTGCAGTTATCTCTTATTTCCTCTAAAGTGGACCCAAACCATGCAAGCAAAAATAATAGCCCCCCATGTATTGTTTTTTTTTCTTTAATTAATTCGTCACTTGTATATATAATTATGTTTTTCTTTTTAATTACATTAATATACACATATATATTATATAAAATTATATTAAAAATGCTGTGTTGTTTTGGTTGAAGTATTTAGAAGTATTTATAATTTATTATTATTATTATTATTATTATTATTATTATTATTATTATTATTTGCCTCATACCTCCAGGGTTGGGCGTTGGATTCCCTCCTCCGCTCTGTGTGTGTGGAGTTTGCATGTTCTCCCCCTGCTTCAGGGGTTTCCTCTGGGTACTCTGGTTTCCTCCCCCAGGCCAAAGACATGCACTGTAGGCTGACTGGCATCTCAGTTGCCAGTAGTGTGTGAATGTGTGTGTGTGTGTGAGTGTGTCCTGCGACAGGTTGGCTCCCCGTCCATCGTGTCCCCCCCTTGTCCCCCGAGTCTCCCTGCGGCCCTGTGTAGGATACAGAGTACGGAAGATCAATCATTATTATTATTATTATTTTAAATTTAGGATTGTAAACAGGGTCATTTTTCTGAACAACAGCTTTGCACTTTATGACTTTATTTAAAATGTTGGGGAGAAAAAAACAACTTGTATTTATTTATTTATTTATTTATTTATTTTTTTCCCTGTAATCACCTCATGAGACAACTGAGACATGGGTGGAATGTGTTTTAAGAAGGTTCAGATATAAATTCAAAAAGAATTTCAGAAAGAAAGAAATTTCAAAAAGAAAGCTCTATTAAACTTCATAAAGGCGTGAAATCTGGCAACCCAGTGGATCCACCTGCTGCTGAAAAGATCTGGCGCCAAAATAAACCATTACTAACAGGTTACACCTTCAGAAAACAGGGTTAGCTCTATAACTTTACACATGTGACTGCTAAAATGTAAAAATGTTATTAAGGCTGTTATTAACCTTCCTGAGCAGCTGTGACTTTTATAGTGTTCATTTTGACGGATGATTTTCTGTGGTGATTTAATCTGTGTGTGTTTTGCGCCATCTGTCGGATGTGAGCGGTACTGCAGGGTAAGAAGACTGGGTTCCACGTGCTGCTGTAAATCCAGACTGCGTGAAGTGAGGATTTGTTGAGCAGTGAATCTGAGAGGTGTGGTTTTCATTAAAACAGAGTTTAGAGCTTTATTACTGGCAGAGCTGTGTTTGCCCAGCAGGGGGCGACACACATCTGGAAGCCAAGCGCATTTATTCAAGATACTAATTAATGACCACGATTAGGCTATACAGGCTTATTTTTCTTTTATGGTTTTCTTTTTGCTTTTTTTCTGTACTGTCTGCGTCCATTTGGCTGTTAGTCATGATGAGATAATTTGCACAAATCTGTGTCGTGTTCCCTCATCATCCTCTTCTGTCCTGAAGATGTCCGAAAACCTAAAGGTACAGCTTCTCCTCGTAAAGAGAGGTGAGGTAAAGCACTGACACTGGAGACTCCTTCCATAAATGTTAAGGAAGCATGGAAGTGGAGCGTCTGCGGTACAAGTCCCTGTGAAAGAGTCGTTACTAGCGAGAGTTGCTAGAATGAGCGCATTAACACAAACCTGTGATTCGCCTTAAAGCCGGAACTACTGTCAGAGCTGCTGTTATAGAAAATTAATCACCACACTATGGGTAAATAGTAATGTAATATTTAACTAAGCTCTTTCTCTCCGACTGAGTCGAATAACTTTCCTATGAGACGAGCGTAATATATACAGGTCATATAAATATAAATGCAGCGCTGCATGTCGATGTGAGGCAGCAGCGCATTTATAATGATCTCCTCTTACAAACCCGTCCGCGGCGAGCAGAACCCGTCACTGAGTCTCAGTCCACCCTCGGCGCTAAGTGAGACATTATAACCCGTCTCTTGTGAGGTTTAATTTGAGAGCTGATCTAATAAGTCTCATGCTCGTGTCTAATCTGTCGGGGTTCACTCCGCCCCCTCCGGCGTTGTAAAATTCTGATGAACGCAGCTGGCCATGGAGCTGGTGTAAATCTGTCCAGTTAAATTAGATTGCAGCGATAGATCTGCATCTGTAAACAGGCACAAATGAATCCGTCGAACCAGCCTGGTTTTATAACGCCACTCCGGATCACTGTAACTGCAGCTGCATGCCAAGACGCATTAATTCTCTAAATAAGTTCTCAATTAAGTCGTGACAATTAGATGGGCTGCAGTTCTGAAGGCAGCTGGCTCTGACTGTACATGCAAGGGTCTAATAATAGACTGGGACTGATTGCTGCCCTGAGTTGTGATCGTGTGATCAATATCAGAAAGTGTTTACCCATACACCACTGCTTTCACACCTCTCATTGCTCAATCACAGCCTTTTGTACTCTTTCAACCAACATGGCCGATTTCCTGTCAGAACAGGTGGCTGAGGAGTTATACAACTCTGCGGCTTTGGCACTGAGAACAGATCCACACCCAGTGCGCCATCCTGTTCTTAAAACCCCTGTCAATATCAAAAATCCGCTTAGGTACCCTCGACTAGAGATAAACAGCATGCTTTTCCTCCAAAAAGCTCTATCTGAGCTCCAAAGCACACCTCATGTGAGTAAGGAATGAAACATGTTGATTAGTTTTCCTGTGAAAGCATGTCCAGAAATGTTTCATTTCTCTTCTATGATACATATTTTTTATGCATTTATAGTTACATTACATGTTGTGGAACATCTTCAGGACAAGTTCCTGTTCTCACCTACATTATAGCAGCTATAAACAGTCGTTCCCTCACCAGCCTCTTTCTTCCCCCTCTCTCTCATAAAGTTAATAAGACAAAAAAATTCAGCCTGCCGTGTATTTTATAGATGTATCTGAGATGGATCATGTGGGCATTCAGCAGCCAATCAGGGCCAAGCTCAGGATGATAGAAATCTTTGGTTTTATCTTACAAATGGAGCTTTTTTTTATGCGTTTCAGCCTTAGAGGCATTTTGAAATGTTTCTGCATTAATGTGGACAAGTCACGCACTTCTTTCTACAGAGTCATTTTATTTTCATCCATAGTTCAGCCAGAACCTTTGGGGAGTTGAGAGAAAAATGGAGGCCAAGCAGGCAGTCAGGGACGAGGAAGAGTGTCGAGTCCCCCTCAGGTGCTTTGGGTACAAGTCCTAATGAAAGATCAAGGGCATTAGCTGCGGCGAGAGAAGAAATGGGGTACCTGCAGTTAGCAGCAGTGTTACAGGACATTAATTTTACCGCAGACTCATTTGTAAGAGGCACGAGAGAGAGAGAGAGAGAGAGGGAGAGAGGGAGAGAGAGAGAGAGTAGAAGTGGGCCAGGCATGGTGACCAGGCATGGAAACCTCAGCTGAGCCTGGCTACGAGGAGAGAAATGGGAGTCATTCAGCCTGGCATTTCCACCTGCACCGTCAGCACAGCCTGCATGGAAAATGTCAAATTCATTACCTCGCCTCTCTCTCTCTCTCTCTCTCTCTCTCTCTCTCTCTGTTGCACACATTCCTATGGATGATTCACGGCACTCCTTTGTGCCAGTCCACTCAGCATTGCGAATGGAAAAGAAAACCCTCGGGCAAACAAAAAGTCACTACAGAGCCTCTGAGGTGGCCTGCTGACACCTTTTTAATAAGGTGTGGCCATGAGATAATGAACAAATAAAGGCCATAAATTAATAGATTGAGGCCACAAACTAACACATC
>CM074954.1:25195070-25216258 GCA_037577455.1 Pangasius macronema
CAGCCAGACTTTTTTCTGCAGCCATCACATTAAGCATTCTGCAGGGACGTCTGCTCAAATCCCCAACCTGTGCCTGGATGCAAATCAGCCAGATTACGTCCAGATGTATGGACTTGTAAAGGCGTCTGAACGCTTGGACCTTAATGCCTCAGATTTGCCGTAATACCCCCATGTTTGTTTGCGACTTACAAGACTGCAGGCCAAATTAGAGGCAGTTAATGTGTGCGGTGGATTTGGACGGTTATCAGCTCGCAGTGTGTTTTCCTCGCAGGGGGGATGCGCTCACTGATTCGTCCCACTGTAGAGAGAAAGCCCCATTTCCTGCTGCCTTGGAAACCGGAATAAATGAGAGCGTAATTACAGAGAGGGTCTCGCTGATGAATGGCGGGCTCTCACGATACCCAAACACACAGGCTGGGTCAGTAATAAGCACAGTTACAACAACTTTTCATAAATACACTTACTGACAAATCACGTGATGGATGTGAGTAATGTGTGATCACGTGTTAATAAAAAACATGAAGGTGCATTTCAGGTGCATTTCATGTGAAAATTAATGAATCGTGTAGAAAAAAAAATCAGATTTTTAAGGTAAAAAAATTACATGAGAAAACATATGAGAAGAAAAAATGAATCATGTGAAGTCTGTGACTTTTCTGTACGGGTGAAAGCTGAGAGGTGACTTTTATTAAAAAAAAAAAAAAAGTTCAGGGTGTATCGGTATGAGAGTCACCTCTGTTTGTTTCCTTGGCAACAAAAACATGCTATCCCTCTTGTGTGTGTGTGTGTGTGTGTGTGTGTGTGTGTGTGTGTGTGTGTGTGTGTGTGTGTGTGTGTGTGTGTGTGTGCGTTTCTGGCACTGTGCTCCAGATTCCCTTGGGAGACTCCGAACAAAACATTTACAGAACAAATGAAACAGCTTTTTGGGTGCCATGGTGATATTTGCAGTGAATATCTTTCAAGGTCAGCGGCACTCCGGAGTTTATCCTCACATTAAAGCAGGTCAGAAACAAATTAACGTCGGGTGTCGATTCGCTTTGAAACCAAACATGGCAAAGAAAACAAACACACAAAAAAAAAACTGGTTTGATGCCGGTTCTACTTCCCTAACCGGTAAATAAGCCCTGCAAAATACATGAAGTGTGTGAGTGTGTGTCTGCGTCTGGCATTGTGCAGCTTCTTGTGCCTTTTTTTCACTCTTTCTTTCGCTGCAGTTGCATAGCAACCCGGTGGAGCTGGGTGCTGGGTGTGGTGACACCGTACAGGGCCGGGGCTGTGCAGGATTTCCACACGCGCCCTCTTTCAGTAAAAGAGAGACCATCAAGGCTTTCACACACAACTGTGAATTATGCAGACTGTAAACATGCATAACTGTGTCACTACATCAGTGTGTAACAAGGAGGTAGAGATCAGGACTCATTCACAACAATATACACACAAACACACTCCTTCAGGCGGTTATGGACAAAGCGCATTTTTTAGTTAAAGGTGCCATCAGTGATTTTAACGTAGCACCATTTTTTTATTTGGTAATATTTGGTAAAGTTTCTCACATTGCTGCAGTTTTAATAAGATATCTGCTTAGAGGATGAACTCGAGTGTTTGTTGCCCTTCCACAGGCTCTGTAACACAAAAGTGGACCACCAACATCCAGAGCTCACCTGTCAATCATGTTGCCTGTCATTGCCCAGGCTCCTCCTCTTCCTCCTCCTCTTCCTCTTCCCGGTTTGTCCCACAGGGCTCCCGGTTTGTCCTGTAGTCCTCATTTCCATGTGTCTTTGGGATCCTGTCTCTCTGCTTAAAGCTCAGAAATGTCTTTTGCACCTTTAATGTGATACAAACTCGAGAGTGAGCTCTGAATCAAAACCCAAAATGGTGTATGATCGCTGTAGGTTTGCTGCGAGCAGCGAGCAATATATAAGGAATAAAACACTCCATGGTGCACAGTTCTAGGAAAGTAATCAACGTCAGGGTGGTGTGATGAAGCAGAGCTACTGTTACCCCCTAGAAGCTGATTAATTTCCGATAACAGCACCTCTTGAAGTGTTTTGTTCCTTTAATACAATGGCAGTTTGGCAACAATTACACTTTACATTTACAGTATAATATAACAGCCAGAAGTGATTAAGGGGTCCAAGCACTATGGGATGTGAACATTATATTTCGTTCTGTGTGAAAGTCATTTTCATTTTGTCTTGAGCATTTTAATCCAACACTATAATTATATTACATTATATTACTAGAGCACCACCATGTGGTGGAATGATGCAGCACTTATTGTTGACCTTTAACACATGGCCTTAAACCCATCTACCCGAGTCTGAGGTGCTGAGAACACTGTTTAAAAAAATCGTTATGACCTCATTGGCAAACGGTTACGAAAATACTTTGACAGTGTTGTGAGTCCTGATGACTGGACTAAGTTTGTAGGAGGAAAGAATTAAAATACCCAACTTCCTGTATACTTCTTATCCTTTTACAGGATTGTTTAGACCCGAAGGAGTCAGAAGAAATTGGAATGAACGTTCTGAAAAGCAATTTAGGGGCGTGTACGACTTTGGCCTGTAGGTGGCGCTTAAAGGTTTAAAGGTAAAGGTGGTAAATTCCCACAAAATTGATAATAATCAGGAGACAAACTGGCATATAATCACTATTAGGCTCTTGAACCTTTGGTGCTTGGACCCCTAAATATATAATATAATATAATATACTGTAAACTGAATAATAAATGGTCTGATATTGTGGAAAAAGGCACTGAAGCACCGACACTTTTACACACAAAGAGAGTTAAAACAAATCAATCCACAATCTCAGAATGCTTTCCTGTCTGAAGTGGCATTGGATATTGTGGACTGGAACCTGATTGGCTCTTATATTTTATGATGTAACAACACCGTTTAGCACAAATTTCCAAAGAGATTTTCAGCTCTGCCTGTTTCATAAAGAAAAAAAAATATTTCAAATAGCTACTTTAAAGTTCATTTCCGTAGACTGTTACTGATGATAGTTTTATTTTAGAATCACACAAGTCCAAGAAGTTTCGCCTTTGCAACTCTTTTTTTTCTTTATTGCAACTGGAAGACAATACAGCACAGAAACGTGATGGCAGGTCGGAGTAACGAACAAACGCAAAATAAAATAAAAATAAAAAGGGATTTTTTTTTTTCATAGTAATGGACAAAGTGATATTTACATATTGATGAAATTGTCTTTGGCAATATGATTACACAACGAGGAAATACAGAGTGCAAGAACGCCTCCATATCGACACTTTATCAGGGTGCACATGCCATCAGACCTCGAAAATTCAGAACGAACCAAAGGAGACTCGATTCTACTCGCTCCGGAAAAATAAAAATAAAAACGAAAAACGAAAAACAAAAAACAAAAAGAAAACACTCGGCAAAACCTTTTTTTTATGGCAACCAACAATGTGAAGCTTTTAATAATAATAATAATAATAATAATAATAATAAAAACAAACAATGACAAAACACAAGGAAACACAAGGAGAAGACTGTTATTGACTGTTATTTGCCTGGCTTGGGTTGAGATTTCTGCTGCGTCTCCACTCGCCTCTTCATCCTCTCAAGGCCTTTTCCTTCGAAAGAGATTCGTAAAAAGGAAAAGTTACGTAGTGAGTGTTCCCTTTTTTTCTAAATAAGAATGGATAAAGACTCACAAATGCTGGTTTTCCTCCATTTTCTTTTTTTTTTCCGCAGTGTGAGGATGGAGAATTCAGTTCTCAGGAGCGATGATGATGAGGATGATGATGATGATGATGATGATGCACAGATGAAGTCCGTATACGTGCATGAACAGAACAGGCATGCTAACAGGACACGTCACAAATGATCAAGGTCGACATCAGAAACACTTGGATTCACTATGATGAGGATAAAGTGTGTAAGATATGGACGATATAAAAACCTCGAGGAGCAATTTACAGCCAGTAACGTGTAATGTGATAGCGACGGATATGATTACGGTGTAATATTATATTATACATGACAGAAATGCTACAAGTTTCTCACGTAGTATTATCAAAGAGTGNGTGTGTGTGTGTGTGTGTGTGTGTGTGTGTGTTGGCCACGTCGCTGTGTATAAACGTACCGGCTTTGGCACTGAACTTTAAACAGACTTGTATTAAAAGCTAAGTGCGTCATCTTTAATCGATAAAAGTGCAATCAGATGGAATCGAGTACAATATGCAGTAGCGTGTAACATGCTCTGGGATTATTTTGTGTGTGTGTGTGTGTGTGTATGTGTGTGTATTTAATACTGAACAGTGCTACGTAGAGGGAAGAGTGTGTGAGCGTGTGTATTACCTGTGCTGCGTAAATGGAAGACCCCCCCCCAAAAAAAAAAAAAAATGGAAGAAAAGGAACAGACACTCACTACCAACTTGCCCTTACAGAGCTGAGCGCTAAGCAACAATGCTGAACGCTTGCTCACACACACACACAGACACACACACACACACACACACACACACACACACACACACACACACTCACACACACCGGAGCTGATCTGATGGAGAGAGCGGAGAGGGGGGCTGACAGCCCTACACTTGGAAAGAAGGTGAAGTCCCCATATTGCACAGAGTGTTGCCCAACAGTCAGCATTTGTCCCTGAAGAAGGTTATTCTGTAAAATGCCTGCTTTTGTACGATGAGGACAAATCAAGACAGAAAAACAAAAAAACAAAACCAAACAAAACAAAACAAAACAAAAAAAAGTGACTGTAGGCCTGTGGGCATAGAAATTAGATTAGAGGCGGTGCCTTTTTGTTCTCTAGGATCTATATTTATATGAAAATAATTCATGCTTCATGCTAAATACATTATTTACCTTACAACTTTTTGAATAAAAAAAAAAGATCTTCGTCTTCTTTACAAGAAACCCATGCAACACGATTTTTGGAGAAAAAAAAATCCTGCTGGCTACATTGCTTAAATTAAGAAAGGGAAGAAAAAAAACAAACAAAAACAAAGAAAAAAAAGGTCTAGTGTAACATTTTATACAGTGTTATCCTGACTGGATGAAATTGCTTCTTACATCATGAGGATTAGAAAATTAAAACATAAGAAAGAATTTATACAAAATAAAACAGAAATAGGAGTAAAAATGAAACCAACTTAAAAATAAAATCCCACAAAACATTTCCACAGTCATTTCATTATTTTTTTTATCACTAAATTACAATTGGCAGGTTTAGTAGCGTTGTTTCTGTCAGGGATTATTTTACTCTTCTGTAAGGGGAGTATCACTATGTCACTTTACTTCACGTGAGTAATAACGCTCGTTTTTCATTGCTTAAGGGAGGAACGTGGGCAGTGAGAACGATTTCTTGGTATGTATCAGACACCGAATGTATATTTGCCTCCAAAAAGCACAAAGGCTTATGGCTTCGGATTTATGTCACAGATTAACATTGGACTCGGGAACGTCTGATTTTCAGCAGCGACAATAATCCAGGACCATGCGGCCATGCCGTCGGATCGGATTAGCGCTCGGGGCAGCGAGTGCACTCGCGCCACACGGCTAAGAGAAGTGTACACTACTCCTAGTGCACTAGAACTATATACCCCGTAACCCCTACCCACAGTCCTGCTGCCCGGTCGCATGTAGCCGCCCACGGGACGCTTCGCTTATCGACGGCACTGTCTCTCTCTCTCTCTCTCTCTCTCGGCTAAGTGCGTGTGGAATTTTCTTCTTATTTAATGTTAATATCAGCCAAATAAAACCCATTAGTAAATCAGCTGAATTTTTTTTTTTGCTATGGCTTTAATCTCCTTTAAAAAAAAAAGAAATAAAAACAATAAAAAATAAAGAACCCTCAATAACTTCACCTATAAAGGTAGGAAAACAAAGTTAATTGTTGATATTGCCACAAATCAGTAGAATTCACCTGATGTCCTGGAAAAAAATAGTAAATTCTATTAAAAGTGATGTTTCTTTTTTTTTTTTTCTCTCTTCCTCATAACACAGTTTAGTTATTTTTCATGGACTCTTTTTGCTCTTTCTGGCCCTTGGCCGTCCGGTTGGTGATATTGTTCAAACAGGCTCTGACGCCAGCCAGGTGGAGCAGAGAGCCCGCCGCCTCCTTCATCTCCTCGTCATCGCTTTCCGGAGGCTTCTCCGTGCGCCTCTTTTTTAAAGGCAGCATGTCACTGGCCACTCTCTGTTTGACCTTTGTCAAATGGTGCCACTTGTTGTGCTGCGCCAGGGCCAGAGCGTCCACTGCCCACTCTTTGGGCTCCTTCTTGATCTTGGCCCTGTCGTCGTCGTCCGTGTCGCTGGTGGCGTCGTGACCGTGGAACTCGGACGCACCGCAGTCGAGCTGCGTTTTCTCTCCGGATGTCGAGTTGGAAGATTTCCCGAAGCTGTAGTTGTGGTCCTCCTTGGGGTCGCTGCTGACCAGTGGAGAGTCGCAGGACGGCTCGCTTTCGCTGCGAATCCTGCAGCCAGCCAGGACTGACCTAAACACACAGCCAATAGATTTGGTTAGGAAACACAATAACAAAAATAAAAATAACTCAGTACTTTATAGTGTACTAGTGTCATTAAAAGCAATGACTGCGATAAGAGCTGCTGCTGTAATCATAAAGACTGCATCCCATGATGAAGCGCACGCAGTGAGGATTTAATACTGAAATCGATGACAACTGTATTCAGATCACAGACATAACTAAGATCTATTCAGACGTTTTTGTGAGAGTTATGTCTCAGTTATGGGATCAAGCTGTAACTACAGTAACAAAAAACTCTCTCAAAAAAGAGCTGTTAGTGTATGAGACGAGTGCTGGGTCAGCTTATCCTTCAAACTATGGCCACACTTTTTTTTTTTTTTACTTTATTTAGTAATTCAACAACTCAAATCAGAATTACAAGCATGATAAAGCTTTCAATCCAATTCGACTACTCAAAAAAGTGAATTAAAAGTGTGTTAAAATCACCTGCATCCCACACACACCTTACAGCTTCTTTCTTTCTTCAGTCTGTATTTTCTTGAATTTATTTTTATGGATTTAAAGGCAAGTGCTTGTGTTAAAGTTGGCCCCGATGCTACTAAAAAAAAAAAATCTGGCAACATCAGAAGCCTGAATTACACACAGGTTAATTTGCATAATCTGAGAGAATGTAGGCATGCTCGTAACCCGACTCTGAATACGTGTAACTTTCGCCACGTAAATACTGAACACTGCTCATACTGAACATCCTTTTAACAGCACTGTAATATTTGTTCTTTGCTCTTCTACACCAGTATCGTGTGACGATTTATAATCCCACTCTCTGGTGTCACCAGAAGAGGACGAGTTTCCTTTCCAGTCTGCTTCCTCTCGAGGTTTCTTCATGTCGTCTCAGTGAGATTTTCCTCACCGCTGTCTCCTCTGACTTGCTCATTAAGGATCTAAATCGACATCCGTTTTTCTCTAAAGCTGCTTAGTGACAATGTCTATTGCTGAAAGCGCTGTGCAAATGAAACTGAATTGAATTGATCATTAAACTATGTAAATCATTGCTTTTGTGTACATATTTGCTCCTTATTTACTGTTTGCCTCTTTAATCTTTATCAATTCTTACACAAATCCATTGCTCTATTTGCCAGTGACTGTGTATAAACGTGGTCAAGCTCTGCCAGACTGCTCTGCTTCTTTTTGTAAAACACCATCTTTATGCGCTGTATGAAATTTCCAGCTGGATTTAGGTCACACTCTAACTAGGCCATTCATTCCTTTAGCTTTTTATTCTCCAGCACCTGGACGTCTAGTTGCGTGCCTGCTGATGCTGTGATGTTAGAGGCTCAGTGAGGCTCGAGTGTAAGAAGCTTGGTTTGGTTTGGTTGTTGTTGCTGTGTTGCTGCTGAACTTAAACATCTTCGCTCATTTGGTTTGCTTCTAGATTCATTTCAAGCTTCGGTTTGAAATGTTTCTGGCCCAGAAATGAGCTCCATCCCCTTGCAAAGTCGTGCTGCTCGACTCTTTTTCGGTTCAGGTCACACCAGCAGCTCCTCTTTCTCTTCATTTCTGCCTCCTACGGTGAAGGCGAGCAGCCTCCTCATCGCTAATCTTTATTTCATCTGCATTACTGAGATTAATAAATCGAATCTACACAGCATGCTATGCTTTTCTCTTAGCTGATACTAGCTGATAGTCTTAAATTCACACACTAAAAACACGTCCACTGTGCGTCTCTTTTGGGTGTGTAGCAACCGTTACTATTGCTGCTTGTGGGCGTGGCCTCTCCAGCTTTTTTCATGCTATTGTGAAACAGTAGCAGCTAAAATATATCTGCAATTTATACACTCCACTTTTCTTTAAAATGTATTTAAGGCAAGCTGACTGTACGAGCTACGTACGCTCACCACAGGCACCAGCGAGCGCTGCTACTTCCTTCCAAGCTTTATTTTTCCATCGGAATGTCGTAATGAGGTCGTTATAGATTGTAGGTTTCTGTCCATTTTTGTGTCAAACAGTAAATGGGAACTAATTGCAGCTAGGAGCTGAAGCTGTGATTGGGGAACTGAGGAAACGTCGGAACATTCGATCCATAGGGTTGGTCCGAGGAATCGTTCGAGTGAACTGTTTGGATTTGTCGCTGTTCTGCGTCATAAGAAATTTGCACAGAATGAAGAAAATGTCACTTGTCCCTTTTTTTGACGTTTGCTGCTGTCACTGTAACTGCGGCTCTGTCATGTCGCTTGTTAGTGTGAACGTGAGTAAGAGACTTGCTTAGCGCTGGTCTGGTGCTGGTTGTTCAGTGAAACGAGCTGTTAAAGCTGGTTTTATTTGCATCCAGCGTGCATTACGATGGTCATGCTGGTGACATGCTACTCTGGGCTAAGCTGTGGGTTTTTTTAGCAGGCCAGTCCACTGTGAGTCATGAGCTAATGAAATTAAACACGTCTCACGGCCTTGAAATGTACTTCAGCTTTGAAGCACCTCTCCAGCTGACCGACGGCGCTATTATACACCTAATTAATGGTGCTGGATTACAAAATGGCCTGATTTTAGTGGCGAAGTAATGCAGAGAAATGGCAAAGGAGCGCATTTATTTCCATTTATGTCCCTCATCAACAAAGCACAGAAATACTCTAATGAAATGCCTTTTCATCCAGCTCACTGCTGCTGGTCAGGGTTTAGCGAGACGGCAGGTCTGGAGGCTTCGCTTTCTGTCCCGCTTCCCCATTAACATTAACATTAACATTCCCTGCAAGCTTACAGAAAATAAAGCAGAGAGCTTTTCCACATCCTGTCTCATTTCTGTGTTTATGGCTCATGAATTATAGCCGTGGTGCACAGGGATACGAAAACACACTCCATAATTTAAGCCTAAATGCAGCGTCACTCATTTCAGAGGCGCGTAACACAACCTGTCAGTTGGCATGTTAACATCTCAGACACACCACATTGGAAATGTGTGGGTAATATATATTTGAATGTTTTGTGTGTATGTGTGTGTGTGTGTGAGCACATATGCGTCAAGGTCACACGGTCTATTAAACGGAGTGATGTTGTTTTTCGCAGTGATGTGTTACAGTGGAGCACAGAAAGCGATGGGGTTGCTGGGTAAAAGGTGTCCTATGAACACACCTGGAGGCCCCGGGGCGTGAACATCCACACACACACACACACACACACACACACACACACACAAAACCTGTCCACACCTGTCTCTCCATGGACCTGTTTCAGCTGGCAGCTCTGACGGTTTCTCTGTCACTCAGAATAGCATGTTCTAAAACGCTGCACTTCACGACTGCGATGCTTTCATAAGGAAACTGCTGATCTTTGCCTATATGGATGGACAAAACCATCAACACATCAGCGTGATGAGGAGAGGACATCCTTGAGTGTGTGTGTGTGTGTGTGTGTGTGTGTGTGTGTGTGTGTGTGTGTAATAGAGGAAGGCCGCACTCAGGAATCTAGGCTTATGAATGTTTTACCTGATGAAAGACCATCCACTCTCTCCACTCAGGAAATACTTCCTGTATGTGATTCATTATTTATGATTGTGTATTTTGGTCATTTTGACAGCTCAAATACTTGAATTCCCAGGCCAAGGGGTTTGTAGCCTTGACAAAACTTTATTTCGTTAGAGTTTTTTTCCCCCCATACAGCTTACTGTGTGGTGTTTAAATGCGGGATGATGGCATCTACCAGTACTAGAGATATATGACAGCTTAGTTTTGTCAGTGTTTTCACACCACCGGTTTTTTAATCTAACAACTGGCTGCAGTTCCCAGATAAACTGTCAGCTGAACAATATATTAAAGTAACAGTCCCAGTAACTGGTCAGATCGCAGTTCCTGCCCTCAATGCCACTGTAGCCAATCAGGCAACAGTTTCTAAGCAAAATGTAATGTCAGCCAATCAGACCGCATTTCCAGCCAAACAATAACCAACCAAAAGATACCACTCAAAATGTAACCGATCTGATCACAGTTTCTGCTCAAAATGTGCCACTTCAGGGACCAGTTATAATATTTTTAATAAACCTTTTATTAATCTCCAGATGTAAGTTTGGGGAAGTTGAGGAAGTGGAGATGCTAGCCAGACATGCAGTGGATTTGTCAAAAGCTCTCCCCTGAGTCTGAGAAGCCAAGTACTCACATCATGCAAACTTTCTTTTGGGGATAAATCACAACGTTTTAAATTAGGATTAAACTCTTTTTACGGAAGGATTTCCTGTTTCTTGTTTGATACTTGACTTCAGTAAAAACGTATCAGCTGACGTGAAGAAAGTGAGAGAAAATGAAGAAATGATGACGTGTGATGTTTGTCGACCTGGCTGATCACAGGAGGACATTAGCGGGAGGACATTAGCGGAAGGACAGAGCCAAAAAAAGGACTGGTGGACGAGTGAAAGGAGGCGGGACTAACCTGACGGCGGCCGCTCTGCTGCCAATAGGATTGATGGGAAGAGGTCGAATTCCTGGGAAGAGGCCCGGGCTCATCATACAAGCTCCGTTCCGGATCACTCCCTGAGGGACTGGGGAGGAGAAATGGAGAAAACGTCTGTTAATGTGAGGCCATGTGAGTGTCTACAACACTGACACACACACACACACACACACANGCCCACAGTGAGTATCACCCCACACAAACACCACAGCATGTGAGTACATGTGATTCAGCCGTAATCACAGATGGCACAAAGATGAATGCGAGTCATAAACAGACATACGAGAAAAATCAGCGGGAGAGGAAAATATTGATTCATTCTAAAGCTACACCACCGTATTTGATCACTGTGACCCAAACACCATTAGCGTGCGCTATTAAATGGCTTCCGTCGTCTGCTTTGCACATCACAAGCACGCGTTTCCAACAGCGAGGCGGTGGAAGGGTGATTTTTAATTTTTCCCCATTCTAAAAATATCTGAATTAACTTCATAAAAGGCGGCGAGAGAGAAATTTCTCACACACAAATTGTTAAGTTGGGAAAATGGACCATGAAGCCATAAAAGAAATCATAAAAGTAGAGAGAGTGGAAGAGAGAATAACAGTTAGAGTGAAGGTTTTTTTTTTATTGGGTTATAGAGTTATTTGATTGGTGTGTGTCTCGCAGGGCGGATCCTTTCAGCCTCTACTCACAGAACTCGGGCATCTCAGGACGATTCAAACACATCATGGAGACAGCAGCGTCTATATCCGCATCTACAGGATGCAAAACTCCACTTACTTCATCTGTGTTTCGCTATTTAAATACAAGATTAACTGCAAGATTGGTTTGGGTTTATCATCTGAAACTTCAGGTGCATCACTGAGTCAAATCGCTTGCAAAGAATGTAACAGGAACCAAATGGACCAAAAATGTAACTTAAACTAAATGGAGCCCATTTCCCAAAATGTACAATAGCCAAAAGTCTAAACCCTCATGTACTTCACTGAAGCGTTTGCTTTGTTTTGTTTATTTTCAGAATTCTCCATCAGAAAAGAAGAAAGCTGCAGGACTGGAGGTGATTGAATGGAGATTGGACGGAGCCCGTAAGAGCAGACCTGAACAGACTTGACAGCTCCTCTCCTTGGCTGATCCCAGGACGAGGCATCATTTCACTCCGTCCAGGAAATGGCCTCTGATCGAAAGCAGATGGCAGACGTGGAAAAAAAAAAAAAAAGGAGGAAGACAACTATCCACTCGAATTCCAGCACACCCCTCTACCCATTAGGAAGGAGCGCTGTTGCCTTGGCAACCCCTCCCTCCCTATGTATATGCCACACTTTCAGAAGTGCGAGGTGCGGCGAGGAGGAGAGCAGCTGCGCCGGCGTTGGCCCTCTCTGCCCCTCACAAAGGTGAAGAGACAGCGCGACTACGCGAGCGCATGATGTGAAGTGACAGAAGGACGCAGCCCTGGTCCTGATTAGCGTGGATGAGCGACCAAACTGAATGCTTAATAAGCTCGCTTCATGTTGAGCCATCAGGAACAACAGCAAGAAACAAAAGGCAACTGAGTTCTCTTAGGAAGGTTGTGGGAGGGTTTGAGTCTGTACATCTAATGCTAACAGAATTAGATTCCTATGTTTTAAGCAATCATAACGTTAACATAAATATACGATACTTTAATAATTTAACAGCAATAACCAGCTAACAACTGTCTGCTTTCTGCTTACCAAATATGTACACGTATATCATTCATTTCCTCATCTCTAGGATGACAGTCTGGGATTTTATTAGTCTATACCACAGTGCTGCTGATTTCACGAATCTGATTGGTCAGAAGGTGCTGATTCATTTTCATAAATTCTTTCAGGGGAGGTGGTGCAAGGCTCTTAGCACTTTTACACATCAGATAACAAGTGATAAAATTAACACGATTATCAAAAGTAAAAAATAATTGTACTTTCTAATTATGCGACAGTGATGATATCTAGTCTCTTTGTCAAATGTTTTTAACGCATGTTTGTATAGACTGTGTAAAGAGGCAAGTGTGGCAAGTTCTCCTGCCTGTGACCATGATGTGATGCAGGAACACTTTAGCAGCATCTGCTGTGAGTTGATTCCTTATAGATTTTACATTTCTGATGTTAAATGTAACTGCACAAACTACTGTTTTTTTAACTTTGTGGTTTCTCGGTAACATGAACGAGAGAAAAAAAAGGGTCAGAGTGACTCCTGTAAGGCGCTGGCTTCTGCACTCACACTCACACTGAGAAACAGAGTGCTTTTGCTGCTCCACAAGCAATGAAAGAGCCAGTCTTGTCTCTCGGTGGAGCTCAGAGCCTGTGGGTAGGCGCCCTGGTCCTCTCGCTAAAGCCATGCCGAGTGCAGTGAGGGAAATGATGCCATCCATACGCCTGTGCTCTGTCTCTGCATCCTCTGAAGTGCATTAATGTCCTGGGCTTATGGCCTTGAAAAGAGAGCCTCCATGAGAGGCTTTTTTTTTTTTTTTGGTCATCATTCACTTGTTTCAAACTTATCTCACACGTGCTAATTACATCCCCATTCTGACCGCCAGCGCTGCACTACCACACGTGTCCAGCAGGGGGCTGGTGCAGTGCTGAGCAGAATCTCACGGAGCATTGCAGCCATTTACTTCAGGAAAAAAACATAATATTATTTATTTATTTTCTATACTTTTCACCGTAATTCTGCTGGAACGTAACTGAAACAAGCTTCGTAACGTTCAATCTTTTCTCGAAGTAAGTACTGATCTAAATCTGTAAACAATAACAACATTTTCATTTCCTTTAAAGCTTTATCTGTGCACTAGAGCATCAGGTGTCAAAAAAAAAAAAAAGTCACACATCAGTGAAAGGGCATGTAAATGAAAAGAAAAAAAAAGACTTCTACTTAGTGTTGTTAAAACAAATCATCTGAATTCAAGCTGTAGAAAAAAAAAAACAGGTTTTCATACCAGAACATCACACCGAAGCACTGCACGGTCATAAAGAGAGCAAGGTGTGTGTTCTGTTGTCCTGATTTTGGTGTTACGTGTATCTGCGACATAACAAACACTCGGGTCCAGATTGAATATTTGCACTATATACATATGCAAAATTATATGCAATTGTATACATATATACAAATTTGATTTCTAAGCTGCAATAACTGAACATTCACACTGTTTTTTTTTTTTTGCATAGTTGTGATTTATGCGGCTTTAAAAGTGTCTCAAACTGTTTACAGAAACACTTGTAGTGCTGCCTTCTTAGACGCTGACTCATAACACAACACAGGCTGACATTCTGGTCAGGGTCAGACTTTTAAGGGTTCTTCAGTTAGCCCTCTGGGGGAACCATCAGAACCCTACACCAGATCATTTCCCTGGCAGAAGAACCCATAATTATCCTGTGGATCTTTGAAGAATGCTTATTTTTTTTCTGAGTGCACTAGATTCTTGGCATAGAGCCTGTCCTGAGAATACTGGCTGCAACACTCTGGATGATAAACCAGTCCATAAACTGGCACTAAAAACACAAACACACACACACACACACACAAACTTATTCACACCTAGAGGCAGCCGCTGGCATGTTTTTTGGGAGGTAGGAGGAAACCGGAATGGCCAGAAGAAACCCGCATGGACACCAGGAGAACATGTGATACTACACGCAGTAACCGGAGCTTCCTGTTTCACCACCATGCTGCCTTCTGAGTGCACAGGAACTGTTGTGGCTAAGTTCTGCACTTTCAAAGACGCTGACTCCTGAGATAGAACAGAGAGCCAGGCCTCGTGTCAGCCACGTTTCGGACACACTACGCTCTCATTCTTGGGTGTGGTGGATTTTGGAACTTCTCCGGCTTTAAAAAAGCAACTTCCTTTGAAAGTCTTGTTGTTTAGTACCAGTGCTGAATGAAGCACAGCCTCTCAGAGCTCTTCATAATGGTCCATCTTGCCCTTTTTTGGCTCAGATTTGAGCTCTACTGACACGTCCGTGTCCTTAGGCAAACAAGGCTCTTTGGTGAAAAGGGTCTTACAACGTCTGTCTCTTTGTCAGAAGATTTCTGGAGAGCTTTCGGCTTTTGTTTTTTGCACAATAAAGCGTGGGGCTGACGGCGGGGCAGCTTCGACATCTGGGCCTATGACACGCACGGCTGGTTCCACAGAGTGCGCTTCTGACGACACAAAAGGCGAGCGGCAGGGCTCCTCGTTCAGGAGCTGGCCGCCTCTGCCTCCGGCCTCCTCGATGTGTTTGTGTGAGCTGACACTCTCCTCTCTCTCTATAAGCGAAGGTCAAAGGGCACGGGCAGAGCTGTGTGAGGGACTGAGGAAGGGCCCTGTTTGTTTATGGCTTCTGTGTAGAGATGAGAGTTTGCCTCAAGGGCACGGCGCTCTTTCACCTCTTCGGGTAGAAAGAAAAATCAACACGGCTTGTGTGCTGGAATCTGGCTAGACAGCGCACTGAGATGTTCGGAGCTTATCTTCGTCGATGTACAGATCACAGATGTGCATCTTAAGCAATTAAGATGCATGATGCTGATAATTAGAGGATATAGAAAAGAGCCTTATGGATTTAACTTTTAATCAAAATGACACACAAACACCCACACGCTCAAAACACACACAAACAAACACAGGCTCACACAGAGAAAATAATGGGAGAGAAATTATTTTGTTGTGACTGGAAAAAAGACTGACCAAGATGTCCTTAAAACCCCGAGGACATGAGGTCTGTGAGGTCTGTGAGTTCCCTCTAATGAGGTTAATCTGGGGTTTTATGAACGAATCTGCAGGAAGAAGTCTGAAGAGCTGGTGAATTTCTAATGGCTCCATGCATTCCAAGAGCTACGCTTAGGTACTGCTAATGTAATCTCGACTTCCACCAATCACAGGGCTAATTATCGCTCGTCCCTCTCACAGCTTTCATGAAATTTATGCCTTCCTGTTCTTCCATCTTCAGTGGATTGTAACAATCAGAGGTTTCGGACATTGGGAAATCTTCCAGACAGAGGAGTTTATGCTTTGTGGTTTCTCAGTTACATGACAAGCTGAGGGTTTTTTTTTTTGTCTTATTAACTTAAAGAGGGAACGACTGTTCATAGCTGCTATAACACAAGGGAGAACAGGACCAAACTTAGGATAAGAGTGATAAAGCACGTCAGGATGTTCTGTTATAGGAAAACAAGCCACTTTGGGATGGTAACAGTAACTCTGCTTCATCACACCGCCCTGTTGTTGAGTATTTTCCTACAATTGTAGTGTTTTATAAATTTTATAAAAAAACAAGGAAAATGAAATGCTAAAGAAGCAGTGTGATCTGCTATCTCTAGAAGTGTTCGGCTGAACGATCCCAGATCTCTGGTACAGAAAGCCGTCGCTCAGTAAAGCGCTCTCATTAGAATATTAAACCACGCCCACTAGGATATGTTCAGTTTTATTCAAATATCAGATTTGTTTAAAAAAAAAAAAAAAGATTTAACATGTTATATCACATTTCCTGGGACTCTAAGCAAATTCTCAACAGGAATCAAATCTCATGTCCCAGAAGCCACATTACCACTGAGCGCAGAGGGGAAAAAAAACAAAACAAAACAAAAAAAACACTGCACAGTTACCAAATATGCAAAGGACCAGCAAATCAGTGGAAAAATAAATGACACAAAACCAAAATGAAGGCACAGAGGTGCACTTCTCTCTATTTCTGTCTTCCTTCATTTGGGTTTTGGCAGTGGGGTCGCTTGCTGCTCCCAGCTGCTCCCATCTTTCTCCACAGCTGGAGATGCGAGCTGCTCGGCCTGACCTGAGATCAGCTCCAGGAAGGACTGCGCATCCTGCTGGGCCATGAATATCTGATCCAGCACATGGAGTTCAGATTAACCGCTGTTCAACTTAATGGTGAGATGCAGCCATGACAGTGTGACAGGCTAAGAAAGCAGAAAAACACAAGGCATTCTGCATTCACACACCTCGTCACATCACTTCATTTCTCCTCTACTGTGTCCTCTGCTGTAGAGTCTCTCAGAGAACGAGAGAGAAAGAGAGAGAGAGAGAATGAGGGAGAGAAAATGAAGGGGTGTGTGTATGACAAATACCCAGCACTCTGTAAATTTGGCACCTGCTGTTGCGCAAATAAAGCCCATGCATTTAGTTTAATTCTTTCCCCTGATGAACGATAGGCTGCAGATTGGATTGGGGGAAATCGGTTTTCGGCTAAAATATATCCGTATGATAAATGACGGCATTAGGCGGAATGGAAAAAGCTCATGTAGCCAAAAGATGCCGGTCTCCTTCTGGGCGTGGAAGTGAGAAGTACAGCACCCAGTGCTTTCTGCAGCTTAAACCATTTCCCATAATAACCATAAAACTGTAAAATACTCTGTGAGAGACATGTCCAGTCCATCAGCCAGCTCTCGCTTTCTCTCGCTTTGAGTCTCCACTGATCAATTAAGACAGGAAGACCATCTCTGGATCACTGTTTCATCTAACAGACAGTGATGAAGCACAGTGAAATCTTTCTGGACGATTCTTTACACCATAAACTTTACACCATAAAGGATTGTCGACATAAAAGACTTCTCAAAAGTCCACTCCTCCAATGTTTAATGTCGGGAAGAAATGGACGCCGATGCTAGCTTAGCTTCTGTGTGCTTACAGAAAGCTCTCAGTTCGATTCTAAAATGTCCGGGAGATTTGGTATTGCTTCATTTATTTTGAAAGGTGGATGCAGAATATTGCTTACTGATGTACATGTGTATCTAGAAAGAGAAAAGCACATGCAGTTAAACACTTTAAAGGCTTAAAACGTTACTGTTTCATGTCTCCATTTTGTATTACGTGAGCTGTCACGTCCAATTCCGACTCTAAGAAGCCGGAGCTCTTGAGAACCTCCAACTTTCCGAGTGGGTATTATGACTAAGACGGCTATTCAAATTGATTTTTCTTAGCTGGAGGTCGGAAACTTCCCGCTAGGTCGTTAATGCATCATATGGCAGCGTTCACAAAGGCTTGTTTTTGGTTAAAAAACAAAAAAGGGTGAAACCATTGAGTTCGGTGATGCACAGTGATGAGTCAAATGACCATTGCCTGTTTAAAAAGTTCACTAAAGTTGAACTTTCGTCAGAACATATTATGATGGAGCAATTAGGATCGTCTCAGGTAGAGTCTCGAATTCCCTCTTTGACTAGGTAGTAGGTGTCGAAAAATGCTAGGTCGAGAATTTTAGATCTTCCAGTCGAGTGAGTGATAAATATACATGATTTCAGATAAGGAGGCAGATTAACAGAAGAGGGAAGCCTGATAACAGCACTATGTAGCTATCGTGAAATGTTAAAGACTGTCTCGTTAAAATGAAGCACAACAGGATATTGTTAAATAATGCTTTCATAAAAAGAGGTTTTTAAACGTGGCCTTAAAAAGGAGCTTTCACTCGTTATCGAAATGAACATTAGCAGGCGAGTGTAGCGCTGCAGGACCGTTTTCTACTAAAGTCCACATCAATTTGAAACAAAAAAAAAAAAAACTACAGATAGCTGCAGGATAAACAAGGGTTTTATTTCTGGATATTTCTATGCATATTTTATCACCTTGAACAGCATGTTCCCTTTTCAGTTCTCATTCTGAATACAGACAAAAAAGAAGAAAATATATTGATCTCCACCCAAAAACATGACTACAACAAACCGGCAACGCATATCAATGCCTTTTTTTTTCTACCGGATGCCAAGAAATGGCTTTGTGAAAGCAGCCTCGGGGTTTCGGGTATAAGAGGAAAAACTTGGCACTTGGCTGGAACAGATTTAAAAGCCCCTTGTAGGACACAGTGAGACAAGTGACCTCCTTAGGGACCGAGTGTGTTCACATCTCCGTTACAACTATTTAAAATGCTGAAATATCAGCCAAGACATTCCGTCCACGTTCAGACGTCCCTCATCGCCGCTCCTCTCTCCCAGCAGACCGCACGCGGGGTTAGTGAAGGGGAAACGACACGCATGTCTCAGTGTCACACACAGCTCACGATCAACTGGCCTTCAACAGAAAGCAGCTGTGAGCCGCTTTCTGGCAAACACGCCTCTGAACTCTTTGTGCTGTTTTTCTCCCGGCTCTTTGCGCTGGCTAGCGGCAGAAGCAGAGGCTGCTGAAGTTTTAATGCTCGCCTTTGATTGTGCAGATACGACAAATCTGCCCTGCTGATGATAAAGCACAAGTGCGATAAGATCTATTATTCACAGAGCGGAAACCTGAGCTTTGATTTCAGTCGCGGCATCAGATGGGCCTTTGGTACAGAGTGAAATTAACAGCCTTTCAGAGCAAAAGCGTGTCAGTCGGAGCATGCTAAGCGTTTTAAGTGACGCTCCAACAAATACCACAAGCGCTCGGCCAAATAAACGCACGCAGCACTGTGAGAAAGCGTGCTAAATACATATTAACACACGAATGTATGAATTGTAGTAAATTAAGAAGACATATACTTATTACCAAATATACCGCCATGTCGTCCGTCGTGACGACGGAGATATACTGTGTAGTTTTACAAAACTTTATGGCTTAATATTTTAAAAAAAATTAACTTTATAATTCCACAGCCTGTCTTTATATTCTGTACATAAAGTACATCTTCATAAAACAATGATAACAGCTGATCCCACCCACCACCGTTGATTGATAGGTGACCTTACCGTGAAATAAAACCAGCACGCAAAGAAAATATGAGTAAATACAGACAGGTAGCAAATTAAAAGATAACCATAAAGGTTGTTGGTAAGCCTCCTTTGTCGTGACACGGAACCGCGCCTAGAGACCGTGTCTTAACCTCGCTAATTATAGCGGAAAAATTTTCTATAAGGCTCGGTTGGTGTTTTGATGCTGATGATGGTGGAGAGTCACCGCTGTGAGGGAAGTGTGAAGGCCAAGGTGTCTGATTTACATCATTTTCACCCTCATTAACCGCTCAGTGAGCCCTCGCGCAGTGAGGGCGGAGTCATCCTGGAAGAGACCACGCCTGTCATCGTAGGATAAAGGTGATCAGTCAGAAGAACTCCAGCTAAACCGTGGCGGCAAAAACGACAATAAATGACCCCCTTCCCCACGGCATAGCAGTGTAACAGGGCTACTAATTTTCCATTTTGTCACCCGTCTGTATATTACCCATTTATCATATCATTTGGTGTCATTTGGCCTTTTTATAATGGATCACGCACAAATAAATAATGATAATATTAATAATAATGAAAAAGAAGAAGAGGAAGAAGAAGAACACCCACGGAAGTGTATTGTCTGGTACTCGAGCGAAAGAGAGAAAAAACCCCTGAAAAAGGTCAGTTACCGTTTCTATGATGATGTGGACAGGGATTTGCTTGTTTGCAATAATGACTCTGTTTAATTGCGCAGTTAATCACATGCCTTCCCAAAATACACCGTGTTCGTAAACACAGGAGCAGAGTGTGTATCCTGCACGACACCCAGGACGAGATGGATGCGTAGACGTTAGACAGAAACGTAGAGGAGGACAGAAACAGGACACACATCCAGAGACTGTTATTTTAGGTGCTTTCTCATGCTGGTGTATTAGGAGTTTTAGATGGCGAATGTGAGATCTAGTGTGAGCTAAAAACAGAAGGCACGCAGTCAGTGGTGAGCCGCTTCATTTTCAGAAGATTGAAGTCATTTTTGGCATCTGTAGTAGGTCGCGTCCCTGCTGCGCTGTAAACCGGAGGGCATGCAAATGGGTTTCCATGACTGCCATCGCGTGGTGGGATTCAGAGAGACTGTGCTGGTCTGCTGCGACATCACTCTGCGACTGACTTTAGTGGGTGTTACCCATTGCTACAACGAATGTGTTTCCAGTGTCGGCAGTATGAATCGATCCTAGTACTGTAGAGTACGTTATTAGATATGGCTAGCTGGCTAGCAGCACACTGAGTGGCTGTTTTTGGAGGAGCTAGGTTGGTAGTTAGCTATTATCACACTATAACATTGCTTATAAAATGAGTCAGTACCACCTTGACTGTTGATTATATTCTTATAAAAGCATGTCCTTGATGTGCTTTGTTCTTCTTGTATCTCACCAATTTGCTAACAATTAAAATTTTTGATTCATATAAGAATGACCCCCAAAGGGTCCTTCAGTAAGGACGATGTGAAGGCTGCCATCATAGTCATGACGCTGGTGATGTCCCGCTACAGAACCTGAAGGAATGCTGGAAGACTTGGCGCTTACACATCAGCTGCTAAATGAACAAAACACTGTCAGTTCCACTTCACTCGAGCTCCACCTCCTTACCAAACACACCGATGAGCTG
>CM074954.1:25216358-25268858 GCA_037577455.1 Pangasius macronema
ATAGACAGATAGACAGATAGATAGACAGATAGATAGATAGATAGATAGATAGATAGATAGATAGATAGATAGATAGATAGTGCTATTATGTGTGTGTGTGTGTGTGTGTGTGTGAGTGTGTGTGTGTGTGTGTGTGTGTGTGTGTGAGTGTGTGTGTGATGTGTTGTGTATGTGGTGTGAGTGTATGTGATGTGTGAGTATGTGAGTGTATGTGATGTGTGAGTGCGTGTGTGCGTGTGTGTTGTGTATGTGGCGTGAGTGTATAGTGTGTGTGTGATGCGTGTGTGTGTGTGTGTGTGTTGTTTATGTGGTGTGAGTGTATGTGGCGTGAGTGTATAGTGTGTGTGTGTGTGAGTGTGTGTGTGTGTGAGTGTGTGTGTTGTGTGTGTATGTGTGTGTGTTGTGTATGTGGCGTGAGTGTATAGTGTGTGATGTGTGTGTGTGTGTTGTGTATGTGGCGTGAGTGTATAGTGTGTGAGTGTGTGTGTGTGTGTGAGTGTATGTGGCGTGAGTGTATAGTGTGTGTGTTGTGTATGTGGCGTGTGTGTGTGAGTGTGTGATGTGTGTGTGTGTGCGTGTGTGTGTGTGTGTGTGTGTGTGATGTGTGTGTGCGTATGTGTGTGTGTGTGTGTTGTGTATGTGGCATGAGTGTATAGTGTGTGATGTGTGTGTGATGTGTGTGCGCGCGTGTGTGTGTGTGTGTGTGTGCGCGTGTGTGTGAGCGATGCTCTCCCGTGTATAAACAGCGTGCGGAGGCGGGCTGTAATCCTCACGTGCAGCGTCAGTGCGCAGGGCAGCGACTGGTCAGTCGTCAGTGTTTATAGACGAGCGGGCGTTAACTGAATCACGCTGAAGAACAATGTTTGACTCACTCCAATTTTCCACAATTCCTCCAACTCGCCTTATTTATTAGCCTCATGCTCACAGGCCTCATAAATCATTTTAATGGACGACACGCTCTGGATTGAGATCACTGCCAATCTCTTGAGTCACTCGAGGTCTGTTTTCTTCCAGCGCGCAGCTCCGAAAAATAAAACCCCAAAACCTTCGGCTCAGACGCTGAAATCAAAATAAAACCATAAATTATTTCCAGCTCCTTATCTGTGATACAGTGTAGATTATCTCCTGTGTGCTCCGAGGCAGATCCCAGAAAGAGAGAGAGAGAGAGAGAGAGAGAGAGAGAGAGAGAGATGGAGAGCGAGGTGTGAAGGAGGGAGGAAGGGAGGGAGGGAATGAAACACCTTTGAATAAATAATAAACCACTCGTTTAACTGTCGCTCCCTCTGAGGGTATTTGGGGTAAATCCCTGACATTTCTTCAGCCGCTCTCACTCGCTGTGTTTTCCGAATCGAGACCTCGGAGTGTTTCAGAGCGCAGAACGGATGTAGAGAAAATCAGACATATCCCTCCACTCACTCCAGATAACCTCGCTAGTGCTACAAGGCTTTAAAATGAGCCTGCGTGGTTACACACCTGGCTCTCAAACAGGAGTCTTGCTCAGAAAGAAGAAAAAAAGAAAAGTACTAAAAATGTTGCGTTGTTACCCAAAACCCAGACAGGAACATGTCCGGGGTCCAGCATTTACTTTCTTTTTTCCTGCGTAACCCGAATCTAATAATAAACATATTTATAAATCTGTACAAAGAAAAGTGAAAGGTTTCTGTAAGGAGACTAACATTTATGGAAGGAGTCTCCAGTGTCAGCGCTCTGTCATGCTGCTTTAAATTAGGATTTATGACCTTTAGTCGAATGCAGCACAGAGCAAAGGCATCTTCAGGAGAAAGAGAAAAAAGAGAAAGTAAGAGGAAGAGAAAACTTGTATCCAGATCGTTAAATATAACTATAAAAGGATAAAAACGTATGAGGAAATAAATAGCTGCTGTGGTAAAAGAGGAATAAAACACTTCAGGACGTTATAGGAAACCGCACAGAGATTTATTCCTTACATAATTTGCTTGTTGACTGAGTTGTACAGCAGGTTTTGTTTTGAGTGTGTGTGTGTGTGTGTGTGTGTGTGTGTGTGTGTGTGTGTGTGTTTTGTGAAACCTGAAAAGGTCATGTGACATCCAGCTACACATTGTCTAGCAGTAGGTACAACACACCTTTTACTTTGTCTAGAGGAAAGTGTTATCCAGCAACCGATTAGCGGATATTAACGAAGAAGTGCGTGACTTTCCTCTTCTTTACAAAACATCACAGAAGAGAAAGAAAACACGGGATAAAACAGGTCGATGTTAATGAATTACTCGGCGAGACACTTCAAGGCAAGCGATGCTAATTACAACAGGCTAGCATCTTAGCCTAATTAGAAGCAGAGCTAATGGACAGAGGATGTTTGGTGGCTGAGGCGGATGAAAGCGAAGGCCGTGGATCTCGGCTGGGCTCTTTGAGCCTAGCGTGCAGAGGTGTGTTAGCGTGTCTAAGCTAAGTGCACGCACCCAGCAGATGGCCCTCCTACGCACGTGGCAGCCGTCACAGGTGCATCCTGGGCCTTCGCTGCCTCCCCGCGCACCGTATAATATCACAGCCACAAAGGAGTTTACAAAACACTCCGCTAACTGCCAATTACAGCGAGCAAGCCACCGCCTGCACGGGCGCCTCTCTGCAACTCTCTAAAGGTGCCGTTCCCACGAGTGTGTCATGAATGTTGAATTACTGCGAGAGTGTGTAAGAGAGAGAGAGAGAGAGAGAGAGAGAGAGAGAGAGACGTGCGGAATGCTAAGTGTATGAAAGACCCACTTTTCTTGTCTTTTATTCCCGCTACTTGGTTGACGGAAGGTATTTCATATAATGTCTGTGAGAAAAAAAAAGTATATTATTTTAGAGCAGAAATTAGTCTGTGATTTTAGTACAAGTGTCTTACATCCATGTTCACGTCTCTGTTCGCAGTCAGAATATCTGTTAGCCACCGCTAAATGTCAACAGGTTAATTAAATCTCAGACAATGAGCAAACAGCGATGTGGGGAATGAAACACGATTCAGAGACGAGACGGAGAGACTCAAAGATATCTTCAGCTGCGTTCACACTTTTATTTTCAGTAAAAGAACCGTTAAAAAAAAAAGCTCTCAAAACGCTCTTACCTGTAGCTTGTACTGGCTAGCTAACTAGCCTGGCTTTCTTTTTAGATTAGATTTATTATTATCAGTAATGCAGATGAAAAGCAGATAATGTGAGACATGTTTATCAACGGAAATATTTTCAGTTCATCATGTCCTAAATCTCCACGACTTTTTCACCTGCACACTGTCCTCCATGTTTGTTTCGCTCTCTTGCATCCTCATTGGTTTGGAGGTAAACAAGCACTTGGCGTCACTTTTCCGAATAGATGAACCCTTTTTTTTTAAACTTTGGAAGCTCCATTATGACCAGTAAAGCACGGTGGTGGCAGCACTCGTTATAAGAAATGCCTCCTGTAGGATTACACATTAAATGAGCACTTGTGGTTGAGGAAAAAAAAGTGTCTCTTAGTCTCTTCTCACTCAGAGCAAATCTGACTATTTCTTCAGATCAGCAGTCAACGGCGCATCAGCTTCATGAAATTCCGAAACAAAAAAATAAATAAGTAATAGATCATACGGATGTTTACTCAGACTTTCCCGTCTGTGAAGTGTGCATAATGAAGCTGTGACTGCGGCTAAAACGTCCTTGAACTTCTTGTGGATTTTCTACAACTTTCAACGTAATAATAAAGGGAGAAAAAGCACGATATGTTGATTATTTTCCTATAACAGCATGGCACGGAGTGTTTTACTCCTTACTTACTTGCATGATTTTTAAGTAACTGTGATTTCTTTTCTTCATTATTTCTTTTAGTGTTTAGTGACGCTGAACAACTTCAGATGAGGATCTACAGATGAGGTGCGACAACATCCCTACTATAAAAACTTCAGTGTCCCAGATAAAACCCAACCCAGGAGAGAGACGTCTCCTTCAGAGCGGGACAAAATTTCTCAGAAGTGTGAACTCTCAGCTCTGTTTCCGTTCCTAACAGAGCGCTCTGCTTTCTGCATTCCCACTTCACAGCCCTGAACACTGATCATCTTTCCAAATGACAATGCACAGTGACGATTTACCCATAATCCCCCTCTGAATGAACAGAGAGGAGAAAATTCCACTGGCTTGTAGAAGCGGAATGGGGGACGACTGGGAGATTCCCAACAATGACACTGGAATAGCAGGCGGGAAAATCGATTCTGATCCGGAGGAGCTTCTTTTAAAACCAGAACAAACACAATACTGAAAGACACACACTGCACTAATTCCTCTCATATATTTGTGCGTGTGTGTGTGTGTGTGTGTGTGTGTGTGTGTGTGTGTGTGTGTGTATACGAGACCTTTGTTTCAGGAAAGCCTTGTCTAAAGAGCATGCATGTACACTGAGATTCTGTGTTTTTGGATAAAAGAAAGAAATCTGAATGATAGATTCTACAATTTAGCAGAATCAGTGAGAGACATAGATAGACATACAGAATGTGAGAGAGAGAGAGTAGAAAAACAGAGAGAAAGAGAGAGAGAGAGAGAGAAAAAGAAAGATAGTCAGATAGACAGAGTGACAGAAAGACAGACAGACAGACAGACACAGAGACAGAATCACAGACCTGAGAAACAGGCAGAGAAAATGAAAGAGAGACATAGATAGAGAGAAAAGGAGAGAGAGAGAGATAGACATATAGAGAGTCAGAGAGAGAGAGAGAGAGAGAGAGAGAGACGGACAGAGAGAAAGACAGGATCAGTAGACGTTCAGTACCTGGTAGGAGGACTCCTTTATTTTTTCGGTAGAAGTGATTCCCTGGCCAAATTGGAGGACTGGACAGGCTGAAGAGACAAAAATAGAACAGATAAGAATGATAACATTGCTGTGTGTGTGTGTGTGTGTGTGTGTGTGTGTGTGTGTGTGTGTGTGTGCTCTATGTGTAGTGTATATGTCTGGTACAACGCAGCCCTGGCTTTAGCAGCACGTCATTAAGAAAGCTTCACACTTCACCCCGGAAAGCGATACACAGTGTTTAGACATCATCACAGTGCGAGCTAGTCATTATATTATATTTCGAAAATGGACCCTTAGCGGCGTTAATCATTGCTTTTGCTGGCTGAAATGACAAGCCTGCCGATGTGTTGGGTTCAGGAGTGTGTAAAGCTGCGGCGCAGTGGGACGCTCTGCACACTGAATTACACCCTGCGCTGGTCACGCTGCTGTACCGGAACGAACCGCACGTCCAGGACGAGTGACTCCGCCCCTCTCCGCACGACGCCGGACCGAGGAAGACGCCGAGCGCGCTCGATGTGTGGATCTGAAATCATTATGGGTTGTGAGTTTGAAGTCAGTCGATGAGAGAAACTGACTGATAAAAAGCATTGATTTTTTTTTCCTCAGACAGAAACGAGGTCAGCAGGATTAATGTCTTTGTGAAAGCTACTTTTGTGCAGTCAGGAAAAAGATTTTGAACTGTCGCTATGATGAGGCTTCATCTACATTGCAGGCAAAAGTGGTCTGATTTCTTTTTTCTCACATGTGACTTACACTATATGGCCAAAAGTATGTGCACCCCTGTCCATCACACTCATATGTGCTTCTTCACCAAAGTTTGAATCACACAGTTGTACAGAGCGTCTCTGTGTGCTGTAGTGTTACAGTTTAACCTTCACTGGGACTCAGAGCTCCAAACCTGCTCCAGCATGACGATGCCCCTGTGCACAAAGCGAGCTCCATGAAGACATGGTGTGTGAAGGTTGGAGNCTCACTAATGCTCCTGTAGCTGAATGAACACAAATCCCCACAGCCTCGCTCCAACATCTAGTGGAAAGCCTCCCAGAAGAGTGGAGCTCATTATAACAGCACACACAGGGGAATAAATCTGGAATCTGGAGATGTTCAACAAGCACAACAGATGTCCACAAACTTTTGCCCATGTTGTGTAGCTTTTACAACTGAGCGCTGCTTATTCTACTTTTAAGGATATTTCTCCATTTTTCTATAAAATAAAAACCATAACAAAATATATTATTAAATATCTGAGTCACTGAAATCTCTCTCACAGGAATTCATGTGAAGAGTTGTCCTGGTTCTTGAGAGTTGAGTCTCGCAAGATGGTGGTCGTGACCGTTGCCGTGGAAACAAACCCCACCTCCCTCTGCCTATGTTTATACGGTAGAATTATTTTGATGAAGAGATTCAACGTCGATGATATTTTACAGAACCCATGCACAGCAAATAAGAAAGGGGATTTGTAAAAAAAAAAATTAAATAAAAATAAAAATAAAGAAAGAAATAAGAAGGAAAGAAAGTGGAGAAGTTAAAAGAAAGTGAGATAGTCGGAAACAGGAAGCCGTTAGTGTCAGGTCATTTCCTGTTGGTTGCTCTGATTGCTTTAAAACACAAAACAGAATTACATGAAATGGTGACTCTTTGGAGAAAATTAAACGACTCCAAAAGTTTGCACACCCTTTGAGAAAAAAAAAAAAAGAAGAAGAAGAAAAAATACATTTATTTACAGTATAAAGACATGGAGTGTGTACTGGGTTTGACAGATGCTCCATCATTAACACAAGTTAAAATAATGGCAATATTGATGATGAACCAAAATAATAAATAAAATATAATAAATTTAAAAGCTTTATGAAGATATTACACGCTGACTTTTTCACATTCTATCAGGAGACTAAGAGGCTCACAGCACTTAAATAACATTTTTTTCCTCTTGATTTTGTCTTCGGTGTTTTGAAATATTATCTTGTTACAGGATTTAGACACATTTCAATTATTAATATTTTGCCTATAATCTGCAAAGCAGAGAGGGGATGCAAACATTTGAGCAGTTGAATATAATAAGATCTAAGAATGGCCTATATTTTAGGTCATTTCCCTCAAATGTTTACAGCTGTAAAGCTCATTTATTTATGTATATACGCCTTTCTAACATGCAAAGTTACTTTTAAGAAGCAGTAAAAAAGCAGCGTTGGCATAAATGACGTAAATAACAACACTAACTTTTAAATAAAACTCGTAATGTGGAATTTCTGGCCTCCGACTAGGAAAAACACCCCTGTGACTGGGAAAGTTGGGGCGGTCTCCTCGACCGTGAGTTCAGCAAGTGACATGGCAGCTCACAGAAACAACTGTGCTAGCAAAAAGAGGTGTCCGTGTTTTTTCCACCCACTTTGTAGCTCAAACAGACAGAGGTCGAAAATGATGTAATTCCCAGTTCTGACTTCCTGCTTCTGAGACAAGTCTGTATTTAACTCTCTCTCTCTCTCTCTCTCTCTCTCTCTCTCTCTTGATATCTCATTCCCCGCTGAAGCAGCCGGAGCAGATAACACTCCTCTCGGCGTCGGCTCTGCTCTGTTCTCCTTCTTAATCTTCTTAGAGTATATTAGTTAATTGAGAATTAGAGCAAACAGAGGAAGCAGAAGGAGCTTGGCTTTCAGTGTGTTTGTCTACACGGTGCATTTAAATGCCTCGCGTCGGTCTGCTTTCACTTCCTGACTCTAAATCGAAATCAGCCCTTTAACACACCGCCGCCTTCCTCTCGCTTGTGTCACACACCTCGGATCTGACCCGACACTTCCTCATAATTTACTGAGGGATAATGAAGGCTCTCTGCTTCTGTATGGATACTTTAATTACACTTCGTCAGAACGTCGAGTTCTGATTTCTTTTCTTTTTTTTTTTTTCACTGAGAGTGATTAAAACGAATCTCAGCTTAAGACGAACAACTTCATTAGCATACTGGTCGCCTAGCAACTAAAACATCCCCAACTTTTACACTCAGCGACTCCTTGATTCTCGTCCTGGCGTCGTTAGTGCGTTAATATTTATTAGATAACATTAACATATGTGTATAGTGACTTTTTTAAAAAAAATTTCAAAAGCTTGTGCACTCTCTTGGACACTGACTCAGACTCACTCACTCTCTCTCTCTCACTGACTCTCTCTCTCTCACTGACTCTCTCTCTCTCTCTCTCTCTCTCTCTCTCTCTCTCTCTCTCCTTCTCACAATCACACACTCAGCTCAAAGTTCCAACCGCTGTTTGTGCCCCAAGAGCTGCACATATGCTTCGTATCAGGTTACATCTACGGTATGCGTTGCCATGGACACCACATACCTCATGATAGACGACCAGCCGTTTCTTTTTCTTTTTTTTTTTTTTTAATCAGCTGCAAGGACAAAAAAAAAATTAAACAGTCTTTTATTGCACTCCCTCCATGCAAGGAACATCATAAAAGCGAGTAGGCCCTGCAATTATTTGGCGCTTGTTTTTTTTTAAATTATTTATTTATTTAGATTTTTTTTTTTTTTTTGTGACAGTAAAATTTTTTTTTACACATTTAGAGGGGAGAATAATGAAACGGCCAGTAACGGAATCTGCGTCTGGGCTCTGGGATATAACGGAGCTGTTGTTTTTAGGGACACAAGACGCAATCAGAACGTGGCTTGTAGCCGTTCTGCGCCATTCGAGTCCCCTCCGGGTTCTAACTAAAATAATAGTAAGACAAGAATGAAAGCCACGCCTGGGTGAGAGGAGACTCAGAGACCGATGTTTTTACAAAAATGTTATGGACTCCAGAGGAGCATGCATTCTTCTGCGCTGGGTTTCTGCTTTTTCATCTGAACCACATGTGCCACTGGCAGGAGTCTCGCTGAGTTCTGGGTCGACGCCCCAGCTATTTTTAACTCTCGCTGCTCTGTGCATCGAGTCCGTTAATGCAAACAGTTCTGAAGGAGTCTCGAGCAGGACCGAGGAATTCAATTCCAAACAAAAAGCTCTTAGTTCATTCCATGATCTCTTCCCGAATCCCATTGCTCCTCTCTCTCTCTCTCTCTCTCTCTCTCTCTCTTTACGCCTGCAATCACAATCCTCTTTAACTAATCTTCAGTCTAATTGGTGCTATTCCACACACTCTTTATTTCTCCCCCCTCCTTTTCACTTCTTCTCACTTTTGTCCTAAGCCGGAGTAGCTTTCTCTTCCGCTCACAATGGAGCCATTCTGGAGGCCGGAGGCGCCGTGGACACGGCGTACAATTAGTGGAAGGAATTTCAGACCAGAATCTTGCAGGAGGAAATGACCAAACTCGAGAACTCATCCAGCGGTGCTTTCAGGGGCTCGCCTTCAAACTCTGACGCTACCTGATGGGTTAGGGTTAGGGTTAGAAAAACCTTACTCTAATGGATGCCTACGATCATTTAGGCATGTTTGACCATTGCATGACTAAATCCTCCACCCTGAAACACATTATGTTTATTCTGAAATATTTAGCAATTCTGGTGCTCAACTGTTTCTGGTTGGAGTCGTATTTTTCTTTATCCCCGTGAGACGTTAGGGGTTGTGTGTTGCTCTGATGTCACAGAGAGACTATTCTAGTGCAATGGTGTTTAATAGGAGAAAAAATTCAACCATCTCAAACATGAGGGATAAGTTTCTTACACACGTTCAACATCATATTAATGAGAAATCCTGCGTAGAAGTAGTGCAGCCGTTTGAGCAAACGCTTGACTCTAAGTCCCAGAATGCAATGCAGCTATACAATGCAGTCGAGACGTGTTGGCACTGATGACGCTATGAGCATGAAAGCTCTGGAAGCTGATCTGTCTGAGCAGAGGCTACAGATGAGAGATCTGCACACGCTGAAGGAATAAAGCGCCACTGCATCGCTGTCTTTAGGTAGAGATGAATCCCAATGCATTGTGGGTAATTTAGGAACCCATTAACCAGCATGGAATTAGTGCAACATTCCAAAAAAAATAATAATAATAATAATAATGACAAAATAAACATGGAAGTCATTCAGGGTGGATTTTTTCTTTCTTTAAGAAGTCTGTAGAAGTTTAAGGAACACCTAAAAGAAAGCAGCTTGCGTCTCAGGGAGGAATCGGCTCTGTGAAACCAGCTGGAGTATTTTCCATGCGCTGGCTGTTGACAAACTTCCAAAAGAACAAAAAAGCCCCAAAGAACAATAAATCTACAGAGACGCGCTTCTACTCGCTCGCATTCAGCACTCACCAGAGCCCACAAAAGAGCCATTCCACTTCTCCTCTGTCTCTAATGTGCCCCGGAGAAGGAATAATATCACACACAAGCAACGGGTTTATCAAAGGAAACAACCGATCCACAGTTTCATTCTGTCAAAGCTAAACACAGAAATCCCTATTGATTCCACAGCTATGAAACTAAATACAGAAAAAACGGATCTTTTCAGCATTTACAGCAGCGTGAAATGTGATCGGGGCTGAGCGATCGGGCTGCAGATGCCAAAGCGCTGAGGTAGGAGCTGTGTCCTTGACTAGGAAAATGAGGAAAATGGGAAGGAAATAAAGGAGAGAAGAGAAGGAAAAAGAAGAGAAGAGAATAGAATGGAAAAAAAAAAAGAAAGAAGAGAACGGATTGGCAAAGAGAGGAGACGAGAGGAGAGGATGAGAGAATGGAAAAGTAGAAGAAAAGAGGGTGAGAGAAAAGAAGAAAGAAGGGAAAAGATTAGACATGAGATGAATGGATGAGAGAATGGAAAAGGAGAAGATGAGAGGAAATAGAAAAAGAAATGGAAGAAGAGAAGAGAAGAGAAGAGAAGAGAAGAGAAGAGAAGAGAAGAGAGTCACAGTTTGGAGTATATGTGAAAGCTCACACACACACACACACACACACACACACACACACACACACACACACACACAGTGAGGGGGTTTACTTGGTTTATTTCTTTTAGCTTTTCGGGTTTTTCTTGCCAGAGGACAGAGAGGACAGTTTTGTGAAACACACAGCTCTGTCTCACTGTTTTTCTTCTCTTTTTTTTTCTTTCTGCTTTTTCAATTCACAAGCTTCCATTTAAAATGAATCTCCTCCAGCTACTGGACCTCCAGTTGTCATCTCCGATAATTCACGCGTGTGTGCGTCTTCGTGAAGATGGACAAAGGCAGGTACAGAAAAAAACCTCCCAAAAATAGGCTGGAAGCCGTGCGCCGTTGCCATGGAGAGTCGCGTGTTGCCAGGGCGATGGCGTATTTCTCTCCCGCGCTAATGGCCTGTCCTTTTGCCAGGCAACAAATAGCCTCGTGATGCAACTGCACCTGTCTCCGCCACGATGTGTTACCATGGAGGCGTGCCTGTTGCCGTGGCGACCATCACGCTCATAACCCTGCAAGGGCAAACGTGTGCGGCAGGACTCAGAGGGCCAGCTGTTTCACCTGCTCTCTCTCTCTCTCTCTCCCTCTTTCTCTCCCCCAATCCCCCACCCTTCTCTCTCTCTCTCTCTCTCTCTCTCTCTCTCTGATGCTGTATGGTTAACGTGTTAAGGAATGTGGATCTGCCTGGGCCTGTCTTACATGTCCCCGTTTAATCAATCTCTCTCTCTCTCTCTCTCTCTCTCTCTCTCTCTCTCTCTCTCTCTCTGAGTAGCTGGATCAGTACCCGGTACCTGGGGTGCCACAATGGCCGCCCGCCCAAATCCGAGCACAGAGATGAAACAGCCGGCTTTTCTAATTGCATTTACTCTCCCGTTTCCTCACCCAAAACCCATTGCTGTGTTGGCCGGGAACAGCCGAAGCAGGACTGTTAGGAACAGAAGGCAAAATTCAACATCAGAGAAGATCATCTTCATCATCATCATCATCTTCTTCTTCTTCTTCTTCATTATCATCATCATCAAATGTGTCTTAAAGTCTTTTTTTTCCGTAAATTAATAAATGAAATGTAACTATAAACGGATAAAGGGTATGACGTGTCACTCTTTAATTAATAATAAACAACTCTGGGGTGGTGATAGTTACTCTGCTTCATCACACCACCCTGTCACTGATTATTTTCCTAGAACAGCACAACACTTCATTCTGTAAGTGGCTTATAGACTTATTGACAACATATAAACCCACGACAGCTCGGGCCAGTACCGGATCAGTACCGGATCAGTGCCGGATCAGCAACAGTATTCTGTCATTCTGATATTCTGATATTGGTATAGGTTTAATAAATAATAAAATAATAATAATAATTATAAAACCCAAGGTCCATTTAAAGCCGATGGAAGAGAGTAAAGAGTGAGCATGTGTGACTCAGCTGATTTGCGTGAAACGCTATAAAAAGCTCCATTCTGCTTCCTGCGAGCCGCAGTGGCCAGATAAACACTTTATTACACACTGCTACATGCCGATCCGCCATCTGGCCTGAGAGCAGGAGAGGAAGCCGAGACCCTGTGTGTCCTCCTCACACAGGCGTACGTGCACACACACACACACACACACACACACACACACACACACACACACTGAAATCATATCATCATGCTAGACAAACACAGACCTGATCACAAAGACAAGTGCAATTCAAACATCCACCAGAATTAAGGACTATACAACACACCCACTTATAGTGTGCTCTTATTTCAATTAAAGTCTAAATATATATGGAGTGACTTCTTTTTCTGGAGTGTTAACCGCTGCTCAGTGACACTCAGACACACACACACACACACACACACACACACACGCTGACGCCAGCTCTCACACTTATTATCGTGGAAATCTATGATGAACATTATGAGACTTATAATACTTGGAGGTTATCGTCAGGAATCTACCTGACGTGAGGGTAAAGCTTATGACACGGCGCTCTGTGCTGCAGAATTAGCCGGCGTACGGTATAAAACCTGCGCAGGTGTGCCTAGGTAGTGTCTTTTTAGCAGCTGGCCTCATTCGGTACGGTTTTGTCGGATCGTGGGGAGGTTAGTGTTAAAGGCGCGGCGCTGTGCAGCCAGTGGAGCTGAATATTAAAAAAGTGGAGCAGCGTAAAAGCAGCTGAGGTGAAAGGAAACGTCCAAACACAAAGCCGTCTGCTTCCAAAACCAAACTCTACTTTACCTCCTAACGATAACCCGTCTCTGTACCTGAGACACCTCCTTCTCCATCCAAGCACCGTTTCTCCATCCGATTGTTTTTTTTTACCTTCTTTACGAACACCGAGCCCTGTCTTCCTTTTCCAGACTGTCCACTCGTTCCTTGGTCAGAACATTTAGCTTCATTCATTTGGCAGAAATCTTTATTCAGCCATTTGTCAAAGCTTGGAAATGGAAGTGTTAGGGTTTGATTTATTTATTTTTTTCACAGTATGATAACATTATCTTAAATCTTTAATCTTTAAAAAAATAATCCTGTTTATCTCAGGATCATGGTATTAATCAGTTTATAAAGTTTAAAAAGCACTGTGGTGAAAATGAAAGAAAAAAATGACTCTGTACAACAGCCTCTTTGCACATTCTTGTGTATATGACAAGAAAAAACGAAACAAACGGATCAAATTCCTTCACCTCCGCAGGGTAAGATTCCTCAACATTTATGCGGATAAGTAAGAGTGATGATGTTTCAGCAGAACGACTGTAGTAAGCCTGATGGATTTGCACCGGATAAGTGATCTCTGTGTACATTAGAGATGGGCGTGGCCACATACGTTAGCTTGAGCATTAGCAGGTCACATGACCATAACATATATGTAGACTGTACCTGTGCTTGACTTCTCTTGTGAAGCGTCGCTTCTCTGACGTGCCTTTTTAAACACTGTGTATATTTCATTACTTCTACGTTATGAACTCTGGTGCTTGGTTTTGGTTTTGGCAAGAAATGACAGAAAAGAGTGAGCGCTTCCAGGAGTGTCTTGATCCTGAAGAAGAAGAAGCGCAGAACCTAATTTCCGACAGGATTTCCGCCAACTGCGACACTGACAGGGGTAGAGTGGCTGCTGTACATAAATGAATAAATAAACTTTTGAATAAACTTCTCTTCATGTTTGAGGTTCTCTAACGCTCCATACGCAGGGTTTGATGTTGTTCCTGAGGCGTATGACGTGACGGTTTATGACGTATCAGTGTGCTCGTGTGAGTGCTCTCAAAACGTTTTTTTTTCTCCGTGCGGATATATTTGCAAAAATTATGTTTTGGAAATACAACAGTTGTGCTACTTCAACAAATGTTGGTTGAACTGGACAGAGATCTACACATTGTAAGATTTATAGTAAAGCAGTCAATCCGTTTTGCACACTCGAGTATCTATGAGCGTGCAGACACGTTCGCTCGATCTAAATGAAATGAAGCGGCTCAGAAACCCGGCGCCGAGCTCGTCTCTCAGAGATCCGCTCGGCCTTTCTACGCCTGCACATGCCGGCGCTACCGGGACCTGTTAGCACACCTGAGAGAGAGAGAGAGAGAGAGAGAGGAGAAACAGAGAGAGGAGAGAGGTGTGAGGATCGATATCTCTGGCAAGGCACTTGCTTACCTTTGATATGCCTGAGGAGAGGTGGGAGGCGTGGTGAACACTTGGGAGTAGGGATGATAAGGCGTCTTCTTCAGCGCCTGGATGAGATTGTGTCTGTATTCTGGATCTATGCACCACAGGGAACCCTTCCCGATACTCTGCACAGAGGAAGACAAGAACAGTTCAAATGCTACCCGTCAGTACAAACTTACCACTACAGGCAGGACTTGTAAAGAGACTAAAGAGTCGGTCGTGAGGAGAGGAATACCTGGTCAAGCTTCCTGTTTTGTTTTTTTTTTTGTCTCTCCATATATCCAATAAAGTCTAAAGCACTTACAGAAATCTAAGCAGCATTCACAATCCGCTCTGTGATTCTGATCTCTGTACGTATTCACCTTCCAGGCTTGATTACTTTTACAGCCGGTTGCATTAAGTCAGGGGTAAAGTCGATCCAAACCATACGCTGTGAGAGGAAAGCTAGCATGGTGTAGGGTTTCAGCTGCACCACAGACACTTAAGCTACGTCATAACTAGAGGTGAGTCGAGCAGAGCTTCACAGACCCCAGACTGTACGATGCAGAGCGATGTTAAACAGGCTGATGAGCTCAGGGAAAACTTTCGGCTGGCGGCTTGATTGTTGTCCTGAGCTTCGTCTCAAATCTAAAACTCTTGCCAGTATTTTCTAATCTAGAAAATCCAGAAGACTGACACTCAGACCTTTTGGTAGGTTTAAAGGCTACGTGAGAGGGTTTTAAAATTCCACACACTTCAAGCACTAAGTATGCGATCTGAGGCACAATGCTAGTTCGTTTAGCAGAAATAAATGTACAGGGAAATTTGTCACTTTATTTTCAAATTCTTAAGTTACTGCTACGTGCAGAGTAGTGAAAAAGACTTAAATTGCACATACACTCTTAATTTAATAGTAGTTAGATTAGATTAGATTAGATTGTGAGTTTCTGTGAGTCTCAGTTTGACCTTCCGCTCATTAATCTGCCTAAAATAAAAAGAAATGTAGGTTATCTTGTGATCTTTTACGTTTATAAGCTGTAACAATCAGTATATCTGAGCGAGGTGGCCACGTCCAGTAAAGAGATAAAGAAATCATTACACTCCTCACAAACAAAAAGGGAAAAAGTGCATTTATTCTCGGTAAACGTGCGCTTTTTACTCTGCATCTTTCCATTAAAACGTAAAGCTACACTGAAACTATGCGAGTGTGTAACTGCTCATGTTTAGTAGACTGTAAACTCAGACGTAGCGAGGAGAGATGGCACGATACCACTGTTTCTTTCCCGATACTGTTTTCATTTTAACTGAAACCGAAGCGTTCACAACTAAACCCTTTCACAAACAAATCACTTGCATTGTAAATATAATAAATATAATAAAGTCTAAATATAATCAAATCAATGCTAACAAAAAAGAAAAAAGAAAAAAGTCAAGTTTCTTTATTCATATATATGTGAACATGTATATCTCCAGATCCAGAAATGAATTTCCTTTCCAAATCCGATGCCAATCTTTGCCATTTGCTGACTATTATCATGACTAATGCAGTGTGAAGACCCAAGTCGAGAAGAAAGAAAAACACACAATCAGGTAAAATGTGCTGACTGCAAGCTTTAATAATCGTACATCACTTCGCTCGAGTGTCCGAGGAACAGACAGCACTCAGAGCATCGTGCCGCGCTGATCGAAGGCACTGAATCAGAGAAATGTGAAATAACCTATCAGACATGGCAAAGCGGTTAATAGTTTGTGCTGGAGGAAAGTTCGGGATGATTTGACTTCGTATACCCCTGAGAAAAAGGGAAATGAGTTCTCAGCCACTGACCCAGCCTTGGCCTGGAAACTGAAGAAAAATGAAACGGCAAATACAAAAAGCAATAACCAAACATCAGCTCACCATAAAATAAAGACGACATGCAAAATAGGCTGAAATACATGCGTGTGTGTGTGTGTGTGTGTGTGTGTGTGGGTGTGGGTGTGTTGTTTTTATGCATGCGACCTGTTTAACACACTCAGCACTTTCTAAAAGGAGCTGGAGAAGACGCACTTGAGAGACAGATTGATTTTGCAGATCTGATCTGAGAAGAAGGAAGAGTGGAAAGGCTGCTGTAATGAAGACCGTGTGAGGACGAGGCTGGGAAATGCAATGCGCTGCTTTATCGATTACAGACGCGCTGATCGTGGGGAATATTATGGGCTTGGCTCGTGACTGCTGTCCGTGTGTCAGTAACGGTGCGGGAGGATTGTGATGTATCCGTACTGGCGACTCCTTAAAAATTACACTAATTCACGTGAAGGCTTAGAAATGATGACAATTCAGGTTTACGGTTTAATTTGCTGTCTGAAAATTCCGGAGGCTATACAAGCACCCTGATCTAAATCAGTGCTAGCAGGGGGAAGAAAAAAAAAACTGTTTAATAAAACATAAAACAGAAGATAGAAGTGTGGAAAATAAATACTGAGATTTAAGGCTAAGGGGGAAAAAATTACAATCCATGATAAGCCTCGACAGCACTTAATATTACATCTGTATAAGAGGGAAAAAAAGGCTGTTTAGCGAAAGAGCCATTTCCTTCCGAGGCGGTAAAAGTGTGTATTTTTAGGTCAAACTCACACTGTCTGCCTAATTAAGCTGTCAACTTCCCATCAGCGTGTTTTAAACCATAACTGGGCTTAATGCAGGAGCACATGACACCATGAAATCCGATCTCAAACTGGTGTATGAAAACATTCTGATGGATCAAAATGCAAGGGAATGAAATCGTATAAATATTTTTACAGCGAAGCAGAGGAACGGAAAGGAGAGCTGATTAGCGAGCTGAAGTTTTTTCGTATGTGGCCAAAGACTAGAACATGGTACGGAAAGCTGGCGTATCGGCACATGCATTTTTATCTCTGGGAATCGGGTGAAAATTGTCAGGATTAAACAAAGACGATCAATTCTAATTACAGAAGGATCATAAATCGAGAAGTTGATGGTGAAAAGAAAGAAAGATTTCTTTTTCATAGTTGATTTCTTGAATGGTTGAATGCAATTGATTGAATTCAACCAATAAAACCTCAGTTATTTATCTGTAAAATCTGGTGTGTGAGTGGCTGTGTGTTTAGAAAGTCATTTAAAAAAAAAAAAAAAAAAAAAAAAAAAAAAGAGAAGAGAGAAGAGAAAAACCCTGAAGCAAGGACACGGCCATCCCAGGAGCATATGATATTACCGACATCCGAAGCGTCGGATTATTCATATTTGCCTCCCACAGAAGAGGCTGCGCTGGTCTAAATTTCCAAATGTTCAGTAATCAGGAAAAATCAATAGGTTTTAGAGCACTTTCCCTCTTATTTATTTTCATCTCCTGACAGCTGCTGTGTGGGTCTGAAGGCCAGCTCAATGGCACGAGTCAATAGAGTCTCCAATCAGAGAGGGGGAAAAAAGAGACAGGAGAGAGGGAGAGGCAAGACAGAGAGAGAGAGAGAGAGAGAGAGAGAGAGAAATACATGGATTACACTGGTTTCCTAGGCAACAGGCGATGGAGGAGTGTATAAAGGCTGTTTGATAGTCTTGGCAGAAGGATCGTTCATTCTGAAGCTCAGAAGATGCCAGACTTCATCATAACCAACACGGCTAATCCTGTCAGGCTTTGTTTTTATGAGTGTCCAAAAAGTTTCATTTGCGTAGCGCATCTCTATTCTGTAATTAGTCTTTTACTTTGCTGTATTGGGCTATTAGCCTAACAACAGAAGGCCGCGATGATGCTATCGCACCACGCTTTGCTGCCCTCGGCGGTCAGCGATCCATCAGATCAATTGGACAGAGCGCTGATTCCCTAAATTAAGTTCATTACAGCTTCCTTGGAAAAGCAATCTATAAGCGTGCGGTAGAGTCGCCCGACCACGCTCGGATAAATCACAGGGTCTGAAATAACGCCACGGCGCACTTCTCTAAAGCCCTGCGGCCATCAGGCGCTAATGACTAGCCGGCTAACTCGTCGCTCTCGTCTCTCTCGTGATGCTCTGTGTCTGAAATCGCATCACAGAGTGGAAATGCACTCTAGGTAAAAGGTGACCTTGTACACGGATCAGCAAGGTCACGTGGTCCAACCGTGTCCCTGTGCTCAGGTTAGGAGGTAGTGGGGGCCGGCAATAACAGACTGAGCCCGGCGTTTATGGTTTTCCATCAATCCTATTTCAGCATTTTAATTTCAGCTTGAAATCGTCAGCGTCTGAGATAAAAGCTGTCCTGCTCAGAAGGCAGATGATTTTTATTTCGGTGAAAAATCTGCACCCAGCGTAGTGCAGGTAATCCCATCATTCTGCTTGTGAAACCTTTAACAAACATGGCGGACAAAACTGCTGCACAAATGTAGGAGAACTGCTTGTCTGGTAGCTAGGTTAGCAAACTGTCTCAGAAAATGTTCCACACTCCTCTAACTCTACAGGGAATTTTTTTAAAAAGTGCTTCTGCCAGTATGTTTTTTTGGTCCTGGAGAATGGAGCTTTTTTTTTTTAACCTAAAGTCATCCGGTTGTAAGATGACTGACAAGCAAGAAAATCCAGCATGGATGACAAAGTGCTGGTGAAAACTCTTGCTAGGAAGATTTGATGACATGTAGAACTGAAAATGTTTCATTGCTGATATTCCAAGTAACTAAAAATACCAGCGTGTGTACTTTTGGGACGTTCGCTTGTACGTGACGTGGCGTCCCACTTTAACTCTGATGGTCACGTCTCACAAGCAGCTCAGATTCTCTTGATTTTCTGCCTCCGAAGCTGCAGTCAAGACAAACAACCTCCTCATCGCCAGAGTTCCCCCAATCTTCAATTCAATCTAAACTAGAAAGCATGCTAGGCTAGTTGGTTAGTTAGCTGATGCTAGATATAACTGGTAAAAGTGTTGATAGCTTTATTATTCATTAAGCAATATTCTTTAGTGCACCACTAGTTAGAGATCCACGTGATGACCCAGCGAATGATGGCGAATAAAGAAACGTCACGTTGCATTTTACAAGTTCTCTCAGAATCAGTGACTACATATTTACCTGTTGCGATGTATGAAGACACAGAGCGGTTCCTGAACACGATGCCCCAGATCCTGAAGTTTGCGTTCGGTTAAAACGCTGAGGTGAGGAGCTTGGAGTGGAATAAAACACTGAGCTCTGAATGATGCGACTCCGCTGTGGAGCACAGGTGTGATCTCATCAAGGCTGATGATTCGGATGAGTTCGTCGTAGTTGTGTAACGTCGGACGAGAGGTGTGGGTCGGAAGCGAGCCATCGGTACTTTACAATCTGGGATTCATTTAATCAGACTATAAAATGCTGACTTAGGAAGAAGCAGGGAATAAAACGCTGATATTTAATTACCTGCGGAATGTAATCCTAATTAAAGAGGATTCCCTTTCTATGCAGGGACACGAAAGCGAGCGATGACATGATAAGCGGAGACAAGTCCTGTGCCGGAAGGACGACCAGGACAGAGTATCAGAGCGAGTCAGAGTGTGTGTGTGTGTGTGTGTGTGTGTGTGTGTGTGTGTGCATGCCTGTAACACAGTGCAGCCAGATCGAGTCCCGCTGAGATGCAGTCCCTCTAAATCACACACTCACAAGCCTCCATGGTCTCGCTTGGCGTGCATGAACCATGTTTGTTCTGACACACTCGCTGCATGCTGCGATTATACCCAAGCAATATGGCCTCCCCCACCAGCTCAGCATACGGCCCAGAGCCACGAGGAGCCGCTTCCTCAATGGCGTCTCTGACTCAAATTTGTCAGACGCAAGTTTCCCTGACTCGTGATTTTACGTGGCGTAAATTATAGAATTATTTACATCTGATTTTTTTTTTTGTCCATACATTAGTTTCAAACTGACAGACAAAAATATCACAGAGGAATGTGTAGGGTAATCCAGATGACCTCGTCATTGCATAACACTCTGGGTTATTTAAGTGTGTGTGTGTGTGTGTGTGTGTGTGTGTGTGTGGGTGGGTGCAGCAGTAATAATGCTGAGTACAGGGTCTGTGAAAGACCAGCCTAATGACACACCAGCGCTGGTTCTGCTGAGCTAATGTGCTCCGAATCCCCATGACAAAAGATAAAAATAAAACAGAGGAGCTTTAGGTGCAGAGGCAGCAAGCCCTGGTCACTTCCACCCCCGAGAATAAACACACACACACACACACACATATATATATATGTGTGTGTGTGTGTGTATTTGGTAGTAGAAATATATAGATAAAAATCATAAGTAAGTAAAACAGTAAAAAAAAAAAAAACAAGTATAGTAACGACTATAGGTCTCCATCACTATATCAAAATAATAATAATAATAATAATAATAATAATAATAATAATACATTTTATTTATAAAGCACTTTACATTTTAAGGAAAATCTAATAGATTAAAAAATAAAAAAATCACAGATTCATTCGATGTCTTTCCTTTTTAAAGTGTATAAAGTCATCGTTACTCCGAGCTTGTTCCAGGATTATCCGATCATTCATTCCAGATTTCTCTCTAAACACCTGGTCTTTAATTCTCAGCACACACACACACACACACACACACACACACACACTGACAGCTGTGTATTCAGACCCGATACTCACACACGTCACTTTGTCACATCGCGGCCCGGTGTGTCACTGACAGTCTTTGCCTCGGATGAGCCGAGTCATCTCTATAATTGCTCGATTGTACATTCCGTCTCGCTGGTATTAGCCGTAATTTTCTCTTCATCGCTATCCTGACTGTCTAAACTGCGCTGTCCTCGGGAATGCTTTCTGATTGGCTCGCAGTGGAAGACTGTGTACTGGAATAAACGAGAGATTAAGTGGCTTTAAAACGTTTTGTGCTGTAAGAGATTAAGAGATGGTGGAGATTACGCCATGTTGCTGGATCCGGGATTCGTTCAGAATAAATCAGGCATCGTGTTCAGCTAAAACATGCCGTAACACACGACAGTCTGTCTCGCTGCGAAAATCTGTATCTCAACAAAAACGTCTTCAGTATCAAAATCGATTGATATCAATATAATATCAAAATTGAATCACCAGCTTCTTTTCTATCTCTCACAAATTGCAGCTTTTCATGTTGTAAAGATTTTCTCATATCTGTCTGTTACAGAGCACTGACACTGGAGACTCCTTCCATAAATGTTAAATAAACATCTCCTTTCTTTGCCATATCAAAGATCGCACACATTTTTGAATCTCTTTATGTGGCGCCGTACAAGTCCCTACGAGTGAGCTGTTGCTATAGAAACGATAGCGTAAGCGACACCTTCTGACCAATCAGAGCGCGTGATTCGACAGCGCTGTGGTGTATTATTAGTATGATCAGATAAATTTGCTTATATTCAAGATGTTTTCACTTTTTAGTTTGTGAAAGGCTCCAGTAACATGTTGAAATTTATAAAGAATATTTCTGTAAAAAGAAGAAAGGAAAGATTGATTTATACTGCTTCTGTCCAAAATGATGAAAATATTCTGATATAAAATTCTGTCTACGTCACGCGCCTTTAATTACCGTCAGAGACAAAGCGTGAAACAATATCATTGACTGCTTCCAGCTCATAAAATTTTCAATAAGACCAGGCAGAGTTGTTCTTTTTAACCTAACAGTGTTCGCATTCGCGCTCATTACAAGAGCAAAGAGAGCTTTTTATTTTCTCCCAAACTGAACCAGGTTTTATTAGCCCTGGCTCGCTGACAGCCACACTGACCAAATCAGAGCGGTTCTCACTCGCCGTCCCGCTCGGGGTCGTTATGTAAATGTCTGCTGAAACACACACACACACACACACACACACACACACACACACACACACACAAACTCACACACTGAGGTTTTAGGCCGCAATGTCTGAGCTTGAGCTGTGAAACAGGAAGTGGAGGGAAGCTGCTGACACACAGAGACGGAGGGGAAGAGAGCAGAGCGCTGTATTGATCAGGTCAGGCTGCAGTGTCAGCACGTTCAGCCTCAGTGACCCACAGTAACCCACTGGAACAGTCCAATCAGGGATGTGTGTGTGTGTGTGTGTGTGTGTGTGTGTGTGTGTGTGTGTGTGTGCGGGGGGGTGTTCACTCACTTTGCCCCACCCACTTTTTAACATCTGTCCATGCACATCACAACAGCTGGATAACCAACATGCTAGTGAGCGGCTGGGCTTTATTCCAAATTACCATAGTGCTCTAGAGAGAAAACTTGGACAATGAAAGAGTTAGAGAAACACAGATAGATAGATAGATAGATAGATAGATAGATAGATAGATAGATAGATAGATAGATAGATAGATAGATAGATANGAGAGAAAGAGGTTCTCTAAGAGAGACATACAATAAGAGAATGAAATAAAGAGACAGAAAGAGACACTCAATGAGAGGCAAAGAGAAGGAGAGAGAGAAAGAGACAGAGAGAAAGAGACAGAGAGACAGAGAGGGACTCAGTGAGAGAGAAAGACTCCTTAAGAGAGAGACAAAGAGAGATTGTCTCAATGAGAGAAAGACAGAGAGAGAAACACTCAGCGAGACAGAGTGATTGAAAGACTGAACAGGACAATGAGTGTGTGAGAGGATGAGTGAGACAGACAGCAATGGGAGGAAAATCAGAGAGAGACATAATGAGAGATTTAGTGAGAAACAAGGAAAGAGAGGAGAGGAGGAGTGAGAGAGACACACAATCAGAGAAAGTCTTAGAGAGAGAGAGAGAGAGAGAGAGAGAGAGAGAGGCATACACAGAGAGAAAGAGATTGTTTATTCATTCATCTTCAGTAAACACTTTATCCTGGAACAGGGTGGAGGTGGATCTCGAGTCTTTCCCAGGAATAGTGAGCGTGAGGTGGGAATGGGATGGAACACCATTCCATCACAGAACACCAAACACACAAATTCAGACAAGCCCACACACACACACACACAGAGAGAGAGAGAGAGAGAGAGAGAGAGAGAGAGATACAGTTTGAGAGAAAAGGAGAGAAAACTAAGAACAAGAGAGACAGAGAGAGAGAGAGAGAGAGAGAGAGAGAGAGAGGGAGAGAGTGCACAGGCCTTTTTTCCTCCATTATGTCGAACACGCACCTCTTTAAATAATTCAGCGGAAGTGAAGAGAGCGCTGTAGCCGACAAGCAGCGAGTCAACAGCACAGGCGAAGCAGCGAGCTCGCGCTTTACCGTCCACACCACCACCACCAAGCCTCTACCTGCGCTCTCATGTAACCTCTGTTACCGTGGCAACCGCAACAACAGGGGAAACCATACATTAATCAGACAGGTTGTCAAGAGGCCACGGCATGAGCACACACACACACACACACACACATACAAACACACACACAAACTTACAAACACACACACACACAAACTTATAAACACACACACAGAGTTGCCTGCAGGTGAGTGTGTCTTTGTGAGGGTCTGATCCTCCCACAAAAATGTGTGAACTCTGGTGCCAAGTTGACACAGTGTGTTCATAACACAGCCATGGAGACGTGCGACAGCGGCCAGAGCATCACACACACGGCATCCAGATGAAACGTGAACGCCAGAAAAATAGTGGCAAACACCGCTGAAAGAGGAAAAAGATGAAGAAGGTGGCGTATCTCTCAGTCCCGTCTCATCTTGGAGGAAACTAATTAGGCGCCGTTCCTCGGCAAACCCTGGAGACCTGCACCGCCGCCGAATGTTTACTTATTTACTCTTTTATTTTGCTTCTTTAATTTGCCTCTCGCTGTTTCAATATGGAGCGCGGTGCATGAATACATAACACATCCGCCGTGGATGTGGAATTAAAACCGATTTAGTCTGGCGCGTTAATTAAGTAGGCCAATGAGGCCAGGCAAATAAAACACCGAGCTGAAATGAATAGGCATATGGATGTGACCTCCTAAATGTTTTTAAATATTGGGTTTTAAATATAGTGCATCATCATTACGGCGCTCAGTAGCGGATTTTTACACTCCGTCAACAATGACGCTGAAACATTAGCGATGAAATTAGAAATGTGAAGAATTTCAATCCATTATGACAGTCCTGCTAGCCCCGCCCCTAAACACCACCCGATTCTGTCGATTCAGTCTCGAACCATACAATTTCCCTTTTCCAGGTCAGAAGTTCGGCTACTTTGTGCGGTGAGAGAAAAGGAAAAGAGTGTGAGCGAGGCGAGGCGCGGCGCGAGGAAAGCGGCGTTATGTAAATGGCTCTGCTGCGTTCACGTGTTATCGTGAGCGACGTGTCTGAAGTGGTTTATATCCAATCAGTCAAAATGCAGGTACCAGAGACACAAACACAAAGCACACCACTGATCCACGACAGACTGAAAAAAAAAGAATAAAGAGGACTGCGAGAGGTGATCCTTAAATAAATAAATAAATAAATAAATAAATAAATAAATAAATAAATAAATGCTTAAAAGAAAAGCATAAAAAATTGAACAGCTGCAAAAATTGTAGCAGTCCTGTAAAATAATCGTCACTGTGCTTCTGTTGCACTGACAAACACAAATCCTAAAAAATAAAAAAAATTTAAACAGCTACCGAAAATAAAAAATGAACACAGATTCTAAAAAATAAAAAACAAACACAATTTCAGTCAATCAATAAATCAATCAATAAATAAAAAGATCTACAGATAATAAAAAAGTGGATGGTGTTTCATATCTCCTCTATAAGTTATCGTGTGTGTGTGTGTGTGTGTGTGTGTGTGTGTGTGTGTGTGTGTGTGTGTGTGTGTTTATCAGTGAAAGGGTTAATAGAGTGATACAGGTCACGGCTGATGTGGTGTGTGGTGTGGTGTGGTGTGGTGTGTGTGTGTGTGTGTGTGTGTGTGTGTATGTGTGTGAGGGTGTGTGTGATGGGTGAGGGGCTGAGGCTTCCAGCCGACCCAGCTGCCTTAACATGAGCGCTCCATTACCACTGGATTAGCACTCCACACACACACACACACACACACACACACACATACATGTATGCGCACACACACACACACACGCACGAACATGCACGAGTACACTCGCAGCAGTTTCTCTGTTGCTACAGCAACAGCTTACTTTCCATGTCAACTGCAAAGCTGTTTCTATGGCGACGCATACACAAAAAAAATCTTTGCGCCACAGCCGCAGACCAGATGGCAGTGTGAGAGTCACGCGGATCGGCTTTACTGTTCCGACTGGCAAACAGACAGACAGTCACACACTCACACACACACACACACACACACACACATATATATATATATATATAATATAGAGACATGCTGATCTGATTACATTTTCACACTGGTGTGCTTTTTGTTTGGGTTTAAGGCAAATTTTTCTCGTGGCTATTAGAAAGTCACCTGCGCAGATGTGGGCGGAGCTACGCAACAGCAGGTGTGACGTTCGCAATCAGTCGGCCATTTTGGTCCAAATATGTCCTGAGAGGGGCGTGTCCTTGGGCGCCGTTTGGCCCAAAGTAGCTACTGAACGTGAATCAGAGAGTTGATGCAGCATTAAGCGCGGACCATCGTTTAATTAATAGAACTAATCAAAATACCATACTCATTACATTTATCACTAGAGACAAGGAATTAGCTGATAAACAACTAGACCATGGGCCTAACTTTTTTTTTTTGAAAAGTAATGATGACAGTTTTTTTTAAAAAATGCAGGATCTATTCACTGAAAGCTCTCTGCACATTATGGAGAAGGTCACGCTTCCATTTTAACCAGCATAACAGCATGATGGATGCTTTGGAAGTCTTACAATTTCATTGTTGAAGTGAAGTGACTTTGTGGCCAAGTGTGGTGACCCATACTCGGAATTTGTGCTCTGCATTTAACCCATCCAAGNCCCGAGACTCAAACCCACCACCTTCAGGTTCACCTTCAGGTTACAAGTCCAACTCTCGGACCATTAGGCCACGACTGCCCCATTGTTGTGGGTGTATGAAGGAAAAAAAAAAAAAGAAAGAAAGTAAACTGGAGTAAATGATCCATTTTAAACGACTGCTGTAGCCGGTATAATACTTTGCATTCTGAATCTTCACATATGGCACAAAATCCCACTGATGTTTAATGTAGCCAGATGCTAATCAGGGTTAAATTGTCGAACCGTCTGAACAGGCGAGCCTTGTCATCGGCGAGAACTGTTAAAACAGACGGCAGAGTCTCCTCATACACAGTCAAACTGATGTTGTTTGGATCAGTTTTGTATTATATTAATTATTTTAAGAGGCTACACTTTCAAAAAGAGCAACAAAGCAAAAGTGCGGTGTATTCAGTGGTGTCCTCAGTGTCTCCAGTGCCACTTACGTCTGCATCCTACATGAAAGCACGTAAGAAAACACGTACTGTATGCTCTGTTAAACACCGTACGCTGAGCTGACGGCACACACTCGGCTTCAGAGGGCATGAAAAGAGATGATCTGATTGGTTATCGCAGCAGCATGTCTAACCACACCTTCTTAGTAATGTATTCACTCGGACTCCATCAGCTTTGTACAATTACGTCTCTCTGCATCACATTATGTCTTATTTTGTCTTATTTATATTCAGAGAGAAAAAAGTAAAAGTGAGAATTTTCACTAAGAGTGAGCTGGAAGCCTGCAGTGTGGTTGTTAAATAAAGAGCCTCCCAGGCTGCAGGGCTTTTTCTTTCTCCCACACCTCCCTGAAAGATTGATGTGCCATGAGCTCCCTTACCTGACTCCTGTCTTTGTCCACTTTCTTGAAACACTTATTGAGTGAGAGGTTGTGCCTGACGGAGTTCTTCCACCCAGTCGGGGCGTTGGCGAAATAGGGGAAGTGCTCGAGGATCCAGTTGTAAATGTCCTTGACGGGTAGCCTCTTGGAGGGCGCGTCCTCGATGGCCATGAAGATGAGGCAGCTGAAGGAGTACGGCGGCTTGCAGTTGGGGTTGTGCTTGGCGTCGTAGGCGAGGTCGGAGGTGGCCGGGGAGGGAGGCGGGTCGTCATCGGGCTCCTGCACGGGGCTCACGCTCCTCAGCACCGGGTCGCCGAAGCTCGTCAGCAGGTTCTTGCTCTCGTGCAGCCAGTTGAGGTTGGTCAGCTCCTCGTCCTCGGCGCCCGACTTCTCCAGCTTGATGGCCGGCACGGGCAGCGCCAGCTCCAGTTCATCATCTTCACACAGCGCCCGAGTGATGGAGCCCACCTGGTACAGCTGGCTCAAGCCGCTCGCCACGCTCACCCCGGAAGCTTCCGGCTTCTTGCTGGGAGGCATGACCGGACCCATTTAGACCAAGGCTCCTGCAGGGAAGAGACAGATATCCAAAAAAAAAACACATTCAGAATCCAAGTGAGCTAAAATCACTCTTTAATCTTTCATTAATATCACTCATTTTCACTCAAAAACTTCTACACACATCCATATACTTGTAATGAGAAAATGTTTAAAATCTGTAATTCACAGCATCTGAAAACTATTGTTCTAGATAGAAATAAATGAATTATTTATGCTGCACTTTTGTTTTACAACGTTTTCATTTTGATCTCAGATACTTTCATCTCGACGTGTTCTGCTTTCATGAGTGTGCATTGAAGCAATCCATCAAGACCAGTGTCTATTTTGCTATAAATCTAAAACCACAGTGACTTTCATTAACAGGGTCAGAAAACGGAAAACAAAAATAAACAGAAACTGCTTTTACATAGTTCCAAACAAGTGTCCCTTTTTAATTCTAGCCTAAAAACGTTGTTTATTAGAATGTACGCACTCGGCTCAGAGCCTTATCCTGCTACAAGATCAGTGTTCTGTGTTTCTAAAGGTATGAGGTCAGGGCTCTGTGCAGGACACTCGAGTTCTTCCACTCCAACCTTCACACACCGTGTCTTCATGGAGCTCGCTTTGTGCACAGGGGCATCGTCATGCTGGAGCAGGTTTGGAGCTCTGAGTTCCAGTGAAGGGAAACTGTAACGCTACAGCACACAGAGACGCTCTGTACAACTGTGTGCCTCAGACTTTGTGGCAACAGTTTGGGGAAGAAGCACGTACGGGTGTGATGGTGCACATACTTTTTTCCTTGTCTATTTATTTATAATCTCATCACCCACTGAGTCGCCTGTGTGTTAGATACTAAACAGATCAACTTAATGAGCTGGTAATTCAGGGAAGTTTCATGTTATATATGATAGGAGGAATGTCCAGCGTCCTTCACTGTTACAGCATTTTTTCAATAACAAATCTAAAAATATCATGTAATAGAAACTAAAAACAACTGTTTCAATGTTATATTATGTCTAATATAAAAAAAAAAAACCTACAAAAAAAAAACAAAAAAACTCCGACCCAGGAGCACCCAAGTCTGCTCTGACATCTTTGTCTGTATTTTCAAAAATCAAAAGAATTTAATAAACGAAACAAACTTTTTGTGTATTGTGTCCAAACTGGGGACATTTTTCAGCGTCTTTGCTTGTTAGCAGGCCAGCATCCATTTATAAACACAATCTCAAAGCTTCACTTCGTTCAAAAGAACGTTTTCTTCTGAAGGCAGGGCTTAATGAGGAGAGCTGGCAGAGTGAACACACACACACACACACACACACACACACACACACACACACGCTGCTGAGGAGATTTATGGATTGATAATAGAGCCACTGCGCATGACTGAGATTCCTGTGTGCTCACGTTACGAGGGGGCGGCGTGAACAGGAGCTGACTTCCCGTCTGAAGAACTAAACATGGCCTCAGAAACAAACACATACTCACGCATACGCACACAAACACACACACACACACACACACACACACACACACACACACACACACACACACGCCAGACCAGTGACATAAACTCTCCACTCTCAGGTTAGGAATGTGGAGAATGCTAGCATGCTGTCAGGGGCTAGTTCTATGGGTAAACAGACACACACACACACACACACACACACACACACACACACACGCGCGCACACAAGGTGAAACTTTCAGTTATGCCACTGAGGCTACACACACTCTGTAAAATACTCAAATAGACATTCATTCATTTATTCATTAATGTATTCATCTTCAGGAAGCGCTCTATCCTGGTCAGGGTCACAGTGGATCCGGAGTCTATCCCTGGAACACCGGGTGTGATGCGGGAATACACCCTGGATGAGACGCCAGTCCATCCCGGAGCACCACGGACACACGCATGAATATTCTCCACAGAAACTCACATTTAAAGCTGAATGAGTCTTTTAAGTACATCGGAGTTTTTCCATTAAACGTCCAGGAGCCGTCAGCGAGTCCGGACATGCGTTCCTCACCCTCACAGCGACACACCGCTCCTCCTACTTTCACTTCTGTTACGGAATAAATTGCTGTGGAAGAAATAAAACATTCCGTGTCATGCTGTAATTGGAAAATACTGGAAAAGCGGAATTACTGTTTTGTTTTGTTTTTTTGGTTGTTGTTTTTTCCACCCCTAAGTTATTTTCCTATAACAGCATACAGCATGAGCCTGAAGTGTTTTATTCCTCTTATACCGCAGCAACCTGTCCATGATTCCAACTGTTATTTATTACATAACAAACGTGTTTACAGCTACGGTTAGCGTTGCATAACGTCCGCGAAACAAGTTCTCACTCACGTTATAGCAGTCTTTCCATCACCAGCCTCTTTTATTCCTCTGTTTTAAAGTTAATAAGACCAACAACAACAACAACAACAACAACAACAAAACGCAAAGAAGCGTAAACTCATCTGTCCTGAAGATAGCAGAAAAACTTAACATTTCTGACTGACACTGGAGACTCCTTCCATAAATGTTAAACAAACATGTCCTTCCGGAAAACATCACCAAATCAACAACCACATGTGTTTTTTTAAACCGTATATGTGGAGCGTCTGCTGTACACGTCCCTGTGAATGAGCTGGTACTATAGAAATAATAATGTATTAGAACGAGCACATTAATATAATTAATCAACATTTTCTGACCAATCAATCATCGGTTGCATATGAAGTCCATTTTGCGCCATGACAGAAGCACTCCCAAATCACATTCATACACAAGTACCAAGAAACACACACACGTGTGTTAACACATATGACTCGTTTATGGTTTTAAGAACACGCTAGCTGTTTGCTTGCTCATCAGCAGTGGCGACTCGGACTTTATGTGATGTCTGTAAATCCACGTCTAGCCCCGCGAGCCTGTTTTATCAGCGTTATCACTCAGATCCATTTCTGTGTGATGCGTCCAAGTCCTCAGGGCCGCCGGCGATGGGAATTCAATCGAATCCGCAATCGCGTGATAAGAATACGACAGCAGGAAGAGTCAGTAACCTTCTAAACCCTGTGTGGCAGTGTGACAGTGATCAGCTCGAGCTATCTTAAACACACGCCTCTCTCATTCTCTTCGTCTGTCTCTCTTTTATATGTTAATTCATTAATGTGCAAGTTTACATCGTGAGATAAAGCATCCGCCGGAAACACTGTGACACTGAAAACCTATTATGACTCGACAATCACTTCATAAAGGACGTATTTCCAAACATCGATCCTCTATTGACATGAAAATGAGCGCTCGCTCTCCTAACCCGAAAACCGAGCTGACAATCTGTAAATGTTTCTCTTTTTCAGACGCTCTTAAGAGCTTCGGCAATTTAGAGAGCAAAACAAACTTTATTCAGCTTCATTATGGCGAGACCGGAGCGCGAAACGCAAACACTGGAATCATTCATGCAAAAAATCAATGCACTGCATCTTTCCAACGAGGAGCGCTGATGTAGCTTCGCCTGCGGGTGGGGAGCTGCGGTCCCATGAGTCTCTGCACTGAACATTATATTACAACTGACAGGAAAGTAATTTAATTGTGCCGTTGCTATGGAGACGCAGGGCTCTGTTTGGGCTTAATTTACTGCCAACTGCATTCCAAGAGACTTCACGCATCATTCTTGACCAAATTTCCCTCTCTGAAGAAAAAAAAAAAACACGCTGATGACACTTTACGTTTGCTCTTTGATGCTTCTGATAGAATTTATTATTATCATGTAGATGCAGATGCTGTGATGCTGAGTGTGTGTGTGTGTGTGTGTGTGTGTGTGTGTTTGCTGGATCGGGTGTTAATGTAGGTGATGAGGCTCAACAGGAAATCGAGCTCTGTCATTAGGAAGGGCCGAGACAGCGTGGAGTCAGTAAAAGGGGAAGCAGGATGGTGGCCAGATTGCTGCCATTATGAACATCTCCTTTCATCTTCTCCGTGATGGAGTGAGAGAAAAACGCTACGGCTCGTTCAGACACCACCGAAGATCAAGTGCACTAAAGAGACGAGTACTTCAAGAAAGTCTTTTAGTGCACGAGACTCTAATAACAATTTACCCCGCCTGAGAAAATCGACTCGGTTACTTATCGAGGCTGAGCGCATTATGGCATCGTGGGTATTTCCAATAAATACACGACGGCGCAATTAACATAAGTGCGATTATCCCTGCTGCTTTTAGTTGTCATTTTCATTTGTGTCGTTGTGTTTAATCTGTGCTATTTCATCTCCTTATTAATCACTTTATTCTCTTGTTTATTCTTTTGTAATAAACAAAGCCTATCCTATTGTCCTAAATCGTGTCATAACACTGATAATATTGCAATTACTATTTTTCAGAAGGGGTAAAAACGACAGCACATGAGTGTGTGCACCGATTAAAGGTGCAGTCAGTGATTTTGAGGCTCTGGAGCCTAAAGGCATTTAGGCTTAAAATCTGAACAAATAAAAAGCCACACCCCCAAAATACACACACACACACACACACACACACACACACGGCTGCTCAAGCTGGAACAAGATGTATATACAAGAGGCAGAGCTTTGTCTATCTACAGGCAGCATGATTGACATGCGAGTACAGACGCTGCCTTGTTCTGATTGGTTGGATGTCGGAGCTTCACATCGTGTGTGTTTACAGAGCCGTAGGTGCTGCAGACACTGAAGCTTCTCCTCTGAGCACGCATTTTATTGAAGCTATAAGCAGATATTTGGCGAAAGTTACAAAAATATCCCAACTTACAAATAAAGACGGCACCTTTATCGCATTTTCATACCGGTATGACTAACTGTGAAGACACATTCAGGTGCTTCAAACGTTTTCCTTACAGGAAGTGCAAGTTAGAGCTGTTTTTGTGCTGATATCGAAGGAGGTGTCTCATACGAGTCACTGTAACTAGTACGGGTGAAGAAACTAGATGAGATGCAGATGAACTAAAGACTGGTGGAGCTCTGGTGATGAGGAGGCCGTTTGCTTTCGCTGTAGATTCAGAGTCAGAACATGAGAAGAGTTTGAGCTGCTTGAGTGACTTGACTGTCACAGTTAAAGTGGGACGTACCGGAGAACATCCCAAAACATACAATACACACACTGTTATTTCAGTTACATTGGAATTGTAACAAGTTGTACATCTTGTACACATCTCGCTTTCTGACAGGACTCATTGTCCATGATTTTTTTTTTTTTTTAGCTTGCCCCCAAACCTGTGGGAGAAATGCTTGATGTCAGTTGGAGCTTTTTCCTGAATTTTGGAAGCTCTGCTATGACTGAAAAAAAAAAAAAAACACACACACACACACTAAGAAAAGCACTAAGCGTAAAAGAGGCCTTAGAGATCCAATTCTGAGACTCTAGAACCTCATAACCATCTGAATAATTAAAAATAAAATCACGACCCTGTTTATGACTGGTAGATCTGCACCGAACCGCCTAACGACAGAGTCTAGGGTGCGCCGTTCTGCAGAGAAAAGGCGAGAACAAGTAAAGGCACCCACACATCACTGAACAAACAGGCCTGCTGTGAAAGGGCCTGTATACACACTGAATGCACTCGATGTTATTTATTGCCGTTGTGCTTCTACGGTCAATTCTCCGTACAAAGTGCTCAGCAACAGCCTGTAGATGGCAATGAAAAGGCCCAGGGCTGGCCAGCACACGGGAGCGCGCTGAATTCGAGAGTGGATAATTAAGCGTGACGTTCTGTTAGCAGCCCAAACACCATCTGCCTCCCTAAAACATTTGTTTGTGCTGAAGTCTGAGGTCTGTGTCGGGGGCTGATTATCAGGATATTAATTAACACACTTTTGGAGTTAAATCCATTATGGTTCTCACAGCTGAGGACGGTGCTTGTCGTTAACGGCATGTAACGCATATCTAATAATCTGTGCATGCTTTTTTAATAATCAAAGCGCGTTTGTATGAATTATGCAGACGTGACGATTACAGAGTTAGCTTCAGGTGTCTAAGATCTTTTATTTAGCAGCGATTACATGCCTAAGTTGCTGGCGAATAAAAAAAGTAACTAAGAAAAGCTTGTCACTTGCTATGCGTGTCTGCCAAAACAAATCTGCAGAGTTCTTACACAAGCGAGATATTTAGAGAAACAACTCTGAAGTGTATGTTCTTCGCCGGCCGAGCCCTTTCTCGCTGTGACATTTACTGAATCCATCGATTTGCCCTCTTTCTGCCTGAAAATGCTTCGTTCGTGTGCAGAGTGCACATCGCGTCTCCATTTAGGATTTTCAGCCGTTTAATATTTATCAACAAGAGTTAAACAAAATAGAGGACGTTTAGCGAGCGTGTCTTTGTACAGTGGGATATGAGGGCGGGTTTTATTACGACACACAAATTTTATTACGTCTCACAAATTTATATAAGGAATAAAACACTCAGTGTTGTGCTGGAAAGTTATCAACACCCTGAAGCGTTTTATTACTCTTATACCACAGCAGTTTGCCAATGATTACATTTCTTTTCATACGCTGATGAATGACACAGCATACTTTTTATCCATTTATGGCTACATTTAAATGCGTGAAATGCGTCCGTGTATACGTTATAGCAGCTGTAAACAGTCGTTCCCTCACCAGCTTCTCTTTTTCTCTCTCTCTTGAAGTTAATAAGACAAAAAAAATGCAGCTTGTCATGTTGCCAAGAAACCACAAGAAAGCATAAAGATGTCTCTGACGCCTCTGACACTGGAGACTCCTTCATTAAAGGTTAATTAAACCTCTCCTTCCTAGCTTCAAAGGAACTTCACCATAACTATGTTCACACACACGTTATTTAATCCGTTTATGAGGAGCGTCTGCTGTACAAGTCCCTGTGAGTGAGTTATTACTGTAGAAAAGATGATGTGTTAGAAGGATTGCGTTACTGTCAGAGAAAATGAATCAACACCTCATGACCAATAAGAAGCAAGAATTTAGCACCACTGTAGTATAAGCTGGCGCTAACTAATCATCTGCGTCAGTGTAGAATCGCACGAAAACGTTACGAACAACAGCACGAGGTGTCTCGGCAGCATTTTAGGAAACAGCTTGTACTTTGAAACAAAACTTTTTTTTTTTTTTTGTTCAGAGTGAAGTTAACAATGTTTTCCTCTTTTTTCTCACTAACAAGTAAACTTCGCCAGTGGAAAGCAGGCTGAACATGTGGCCGTGGCTTTCAGTGCTGAACTGAACTCAGAATAAACACACAGAGGAATGCAGAGTGACGCAAACCTCAACGCTGCGCTGAGATCTCCTTACAGTCCGAAACACGTTAATGAAGCTCCGTGAGTTGAGAAAGAGAGAGAGCCATGGAGAAGGAGGAAGCTCTGTACCTGCTCTGTGGAGGCTCTCATGAGGCTCGATCCTTCCCTCTGCTCTATCAGGACGCCCTTTAGAAGCAGAGGAACGGCTTCTTGTTTTTCACGCTCCTCAGCAAGCCTCGACTCATCCGGCTCGTGTTTACCTGCGAGAGCTGTGGCTGAGGGTGTGACCTGCGCGAAACCCTCCTTCGGCAGGTGTCACATGTCACATGCCTCAGTAACTCGTGTGACAAGTGCCGGCTTCTCGGTCACTTCAGGAGACTGACGGGGCTCTGTGCACCACTGCGACTAACCGTGATATCAGAGAAAGGCAAACGCAGGACAGACGCAGCATTCGGGACTCTTTGTGGAAGGCTGGAGGCTCTTTCGCTGCTCATGTCACTACCTTTTGTTGTGCAACGTTAACTACACCTCCGTCTGCTTCCTGTCTGAAAAAAAGAAGATCTCAAAAGCCCCAGGCATGGCCTCGGCTCCTAACGGAAAATTACATTCAATAAGACGTTAGGAGAGGATGTAGAGGTCAAAGGTTATGTACATAGTCCGCACATACGCCTAATGAAATCAGTCAATATTAGGGTTCCACGGACATCAAGCTAATGAAGTACCAATAACGCCTCTTCATGGACTAGTTCAAACAACAACTAAATAAACTTCTTAAAAGTAGAGATGGCACAACACCACGCTTTCTCTTCCCGATACCAAAACTGAAACCCTGAGTACCAGCCGATACCTACTCGATGTTTTTTCTTTCAAAACTTTTTTTATTCTTTTTTTTCTCTTTCTTTCACACAAAAATCACTTACATGCAGTATATATGCAAATGCAATAAATATAATAAAGTATGAACCTATTTTTTTTTTTAAAAATCAATCCTAACAAAACAATACAATCAAACCAACATTTTAAAAAAAAATCTTCCCCAAATCCAATTCCAATCTTTTCCATTTATTACAGGATCGGATTGAAGTCATTCTTTTTTTCTCAGATATCCGATCCACTGTACCGACGCTGGGTCTCGGATCAGAAGCATCTCTACTGAAAGGTTTTTCCTGAGTTAACCAAATTCCTCTGCAGGTGTCGTTACGCTGGTCACTGGTGAACTGTCGCAAAAAATCAATCAATCAATCGATCGATAAGAAGGTGACACGGTAGCACCAATGGTCGCTGAACTACACTACCCATCTCTCACCGTCAGTGTTACTGTCGTGTGTGCCCGTGTGTGCTCGTGTGTGCCACAGTCTTGCTTGTAGTCTGTATGTTCATGTTCGTGTTCATGGTTTGTCCTGTTTGTCCTGCCTCCATCTACCATTCTGTGGTTAAACAGTTGGAACAGGCAGTTTGTTTGAATGATGTGTAATAGATTTTTAAGAGTTTATGTCGTTTATTAATTCATTCGTCTTCAGGAACTGTTTCATTCTCGGTCCGATGGTAAGCAGAGCTGAAGCTCGACCCCCGGACCCTGACCTGCTGCACCACCATGTTCCGGAGTATTTATTGTTTCTGTGTGTTGACGTGAATAAGAGAAAACTCAGCTTGTCATGTTACCGAGAAACTGACTGCTACAAAGCACTAACACTGGAGACTCCTTCCATAACGCAAAAAAGTCAACGAGTACACTTAATATAAACCTGTGATTTACATCTGCACTGCTGTCAGAGCTGCTGTTATAAAAAAATAATCAACACCTCCTGACCAATCACAGTCCAGAATTCGACAGCGCTGTGGTATAAATAGAATTAAGTGAAGGCAGGCGTTAGTGTGCTTCCCTCTGCGTCCACACATCTGAACACCAGGATTATATCACTGATGTCCTGTTTAAAAGCCCAAACCAAAAAAGAAGAAACTCCGAAGCAAATCACATCAGAATGATTAAATCACTGTAATCAGCGCTCAGAAATGAAAGGAACTCACTCCAGTACGTCTGCGTCCAGTGCTGTGAAAATCCAGCGGCACTGTCGGCATACTCCTTCTGTTTGTACACTCTCTCTCTCTCTCTCTCTCTCTCTCTCTCAGATCCAAAGCAGTGAGTAAGAGTTTCCACAGCTGTAGGTTGGGTTGCAGGAGGTTTGTGTGTGCAGAGATGATTTACGATCTGTCTTTTGATTAATCCGCTAAAGTGTATTTAATCAGGCCAGAAACCTGCCCACATCCAGCAGTAATCCCTCTACATCCACCTCACTGTCTCTAAATACAGCAACATGCAGCAACACATATGTCCTCTCTCTATCTCTCTCTCTCTCTCTCTCTCTCTCTGTCACTCTCTGTCACTCTCTCTGTCTTTCTCCCTCTGTTCATCTTTCACTCTGTCTGTCACTCTCTCTCTCTCTCTCTCTCTCTCTCTCTCAGTTTTTTCAATTCAGCAGTGCTTTATCGGCATGTTACAAGTAAATAAATGAACGAATTCTCTCTCTCTCTCTGCCTGTCTCTCTATCTCTCTGTCTCTCTCTCTCTCTCTCTGTGTCTCTCACCCTGTTTCCTTTTGTCTGCCTCTCACTGTCTCGCTCTGTTTCCTCTCTCTGCCTCACTCTTAGCTTTCTTCTCTCTCTCTGTCTCTCCCTTGCTGTTTCTCGCTTTGTCTTTCTTTCTGTCTCTCTGTAACTCTCTTTGTCTTTATCTCTCTCTGGCTCTATCTATCTCTCCGTCTCTCTCTATCTCATTCTTTGGCTTTCTTTATCCCTCTCTCTTTTTGTTACTCTCTCTCTCTCTCTCTGCCTCTCTCCCTCACTCTCTCTGTCCATCGGTCTGTGTCTCTCTGTCTCACTCTAATTCCCTATCCATTCTCTCTCTCTCTCTCTCTCTCTCTCTGTCTCTCTCTCTGATGAGTACCAGTCACGGGATGTAGGAGTGGATTGTTGGGAATTGTAATTCCGAGTGGATGTGTGAGTGTAATATAATGCGTTACCCGACTCTCTCTCTGACCTGCGCACCCTGAGCTCTACGTGTTTTCGAGCGGGGTCTCATTTCTCTCCATCTGAATGAGGTGAGAGGGGACAGTGGATTAAAGTGAACACAGCTTGGATCTCATTGAGGGCTTGGCAGAGCGGGGGCTTCCCTTTTATCTCGCTCTGCTTCTCCGCACTCCTCAGCCACTTGATTCCCCCGGCTCAGACCCAGACGCCATGGGGGCTCGGGTAACTTCCCCATACTTTCACACTCATCTTCACATAACGTGGAACTGCTTTTACATTTATATTATTTTTAGATCTAGCTTAATTTAAGGATTAGAGCTAGTTCCAAATCCACGAGTGAATTAAATGCACATTTTTGTACACATTAACTCTCCGAAGCGATATTTTAGCCAGAATCGGAGATGAAGTTTTCCCTGAAAGCAAGCCAATGGGATTGAGTTTACATAAACTGAAACCTGTGTGGCTTTTTATCCTGTAATAGTAACAGCCGGGTGTGAAATAGAGGTAAAATCTGGCGCGGGTAACATTATGAAATGAAAAGCCACTTTAGTGCTTAATCTTAGCGTAATGTTCCTTTGAAACTAGTGTGTATTATATCCAGTATTAGTGTGTACACACTTCCTCATCTCTAAGACGTCATCACGTCTACAGCTACCTTACACAAGACATGACACTCACTCTGTGTAATCTAACACTAATAACACACAGATTAAAACATTGTTTAACAAAGCAAGACTTTATCGTATCCATTGATATGGTAAATTTTTCTGCATGGAGATGTTTATTTGACATTTATGGAAGGAGTCTCCAGTGTGAGTGCTTTGTAACAGTCAGAGGTAAAGCCGTCAGGACAGAAGATTGTACGTTTTGTGTTTTCTCAGTAAGAGCAATTGTCGGCAAATTGCTGTGGTATAGGAAGAACACTTCTTCTGTAACACTTGGGGATGTGCTGTTATAGGTAAATAATCAACTTTAGGGTGACTCATTGATTAATGTCCTGTAACAGCGCTCCCCCGGGTGTTTTTTCTTACTTATATCAAGCTTAATGTACGGGAGTATCAGCCAACACTCAGTGTTAAGTTTTATTAATTAAAAAGGTCACAGTTACATTTGAGGTACTGATATTTGGGCTGGTGAGAACCTGCGCCTGGCTAATAAATGTGGAAGAGAAACTAGTGACTAATGAGCTACAGAGTTAATTTCATTCCCAGCAGGTTAGCGTTTCTAATCTACAGGACATGAAGAACTGAAGACCTGAGCATGTGGATGCACAAATTCTGGCCACGTCTCTGATCGCTTTAATAAGCTCTCTTAATCTTCGCTCGCTAACCTCTCAGACCTGCGCAAAGCTGTCGTGGATTAAGACGACGAGATCCAGAAATCGCACAGATACAGTAAAGCAGATTATAGTGAGTGTTGCACCTCAGAACTGAGGGTTCATTACAGCTGAGACAAAGACATGATAAAGTCTGTAACCGCATGAATTTTCCCCTTAGACGTCATTAAGCTCCATTACAGCTCGTTTGTGCTGTTTGAGATGCAGGTTCTTATCCATGCTCTCTTCCCAGCTCTCTGTTGCCTAGGAGTAGAGGTGCAGGCTGGCTGCCGCGGCAACTGTGTCACCACGGTTACCCAGAGGCGCCCGGGCGTCCGTTTCCATAGCAACGACGGCGGCTGGGTCGGGGTGACAGGCTTCGTTAATTCTTTCGCCCGTGAACCCCAGGGGAGCTCCGCCATTTGTCCTCATTCCCACTGGTCTTTGACATCGTATTAAGAGTATTATTTTTGCACCGAGGTTTGAGTTATTACCCCCAATTTTTCCCCTCATTCTGCCATCATTTATCGAGGGTACATGGCATAAAGTGGTACAAATTGAAGAAAAACCTTCAGAGGAATGCAGTAATGGCTTTCTTGTGCCTGCAGATTTTCGGGTTTCATGCAAAATATTGTACATTTCCGTTTCTCGTCTCTCGCCGCGGCATATAATCACATCCCTGAGGCTGAGAGCTGAGCTGCAAGGTGAGGTCGCACTCTCTATAAAATAACAGCTGACCTCTGCACGGCCTTTACCCGGTGTCCTTGTCCGCTCCAGGCACACGGTAACTGTCCAGCATTAACACAGTGTGTAAAGCCAGAGGCAGTGTGGACATAAGGGACGATGGAGATTTTGTGAGCTCGGCTTCGGTACATATGAAGCGGATGAGAGCGACGGTGCTTGTATGAAGGACACAGAGCAGGTCGGTGTGCCGTGTGGCGGTGTGTAATGAGTTTTACAGCACGTCGCGTGTCTTTATTACTCACTGCAGGATAATTGAGATTCTGCCTCGCTTATTGTGCTTTGGTCCGGATCAAGTTCTGGGTCAGCATCTTCAGCACAGAGACGCACTAAAGCCTAGAGCCGAGCTTCGTGCTGCTCTCTGACAGGAAAATAATCAACGACGGAGTGGTGTGATGATGAAGAGTCAAACTCACCATCCCAAACTTCATTATTTTCCTATAACAGCATGCCCTGATGCATTCCTCTTATTCCACAGCAAATCTCCAGCACAATCTTTTTCGTTGTTTTATTTTTATGACGCATACCTGACCTGAAACTGGAGACTCCTTCCATAAATGTTAAATAAGAGCGCCATAATACGAATCCCTGTTGATGAGCAGTGACTATAGAAATGATAACATATCAGAATTAGCACTTTATTATAAACCTGTGATCTGCATCAACACCTTCTGACCAATCACAATCCAGGAACAGTGTGCATGGGGGAGTGTCTGAATGATGCAAATGGGAAAGCTCAAACATTATCAGCAAAGCTAGTATGATCATAGTATGCTTGGTTTTGAGTGTGAGTGTGAAAACTATATCACACACCCACCCACACACACACACCCACACATACACACACACACTTTTCGACATTTCTGTTCTCTAACAAATCCGACCCTGTGGGGTTTTATCTTTGTTGTAAACGAGCTCTCTGATTCGGAGATTGAGACAGGCTCAACCAGGCACCCGGACCAGGCTAAGCTCTAACATTTCGCTGAAGGTCAGTGAGCAAAATGTGATGTGAAATCCAACAGCTTTATCATTTTTTTTTTTTTTTTTTCCCCGAGTAGAAGGCTGCCTGCTTTCCGTGAATGCCGCTGCTCGGCTAGCGCTTGGCTAATACACCTAGCCAGCCATGCACGAGAATGGAAACTAATGTAATCCCAGGTTGCAGAGGTGCAGCCAAGCCGGTCTCCAGGAAAGACGCCAAAGTGTGTGTGTTTTAAGAAGCTCAGATACACTCGTAGACACACAGGACGGTGCTGCGAGGATGCGCAGTTCAGGGCCTGGGGAGAGCACCCAGGAGACACAGAATTAAATTTGGCTGGGGATCAGCGGTGAGGGAAACACGGTTAGGAGCCGAATCCATGGCTACACACCCTCGAGGGGGAAAGGGCACTTAATGAAAATTAAGACACTGCTCCTAACTCGCTCGATTCATCACTCTGTGAATGGGACTGGAGACGCTGGATCTCTGAATGAACGTTTATAAAACTCACACGTCTTGCTTCTCTCAAGGACTCGCTTTCTTTTTTTAGAGCAGGTGAGTGCAGGACAGCTGCTTTCTCTCTAACAGGCCATTTAAATGAGCACAAACTGTGTCGGTGTGTGATGTGTTTTCATTAACAAACAGAGCAGCATCGCACAGCAACACAGAACAACACAATTAATAGTGTTGCACACAGGTGCGACGGCGTCTCCGCTGCACTGCGTAACATTGCTGTTATCACAGAGAACGAGTGAGAGAGAGCAAAGGCCATCCGTATTTCTTGTACAGTCTGAGAAACGTAGCGTAGCTAAAATCATGATGGCGACAAGCTGAACGAGAACTCGTTATGTAATCGCTTAATCGATGAGCAAACTACTACCAGAAATTTGCTAATTGATTTTCTTTGGCCTGACGCTAAATAAAACATCACTTAGCGAGGAGATTTTCATGCATGCCATGTCCATACAGAGATTTTTTTGGTTACTTGTAAGTAGCAGTAAAACAGAGAGATTTTTGTGGACAGATTTCAAACGCCGTTTATTAAAGGTACATATACAGTGTATAGTGCACTACGCATGTTCTACGCTCTGTACTCTCTGTAATGAGCAATGTCACGAGTTAATATGTTAAATAAACTATTGAATAAAAATATCATTCCAGCATCAAGATGAACATTTTTGGCAACTTTGCCAAAAATTGAGCTAAAGGTCCCGTACCAAATACACTGTAGCGGACTGACTGGGGTAGTCCAATGTCGAGTGCTTCCTAAATCCAACATGGATGCCGAAGTCTTATCACTGAGCACATCTGAGGAGATTTACGATGCGTCAGATCAGAGCCATTTCAACTCAGAATACAATCTATCAAGCTAATTGGCTAGTATAACTGAAAAGCAGTGTTGTTATGGTCTAAGCTGCTTTTTTCCACGAGTACAAACCTCGCTCCGATCCACCAGTGAAAAAAGAAAAGCAAGTGCCAGCAGTTTTGATGTGAATGACTCCACCGCCAACGAGTCTAGTCCTTCTCATTTCTAATTTATATGCCTGAAATCCCCATAAAATATACTTCAGACAGGAAGGAAGCTATTGAAGAAAAACGGTTTCAGATATCTGACCTTGCTGTGACCTTTGGATCAATTCCAAAGTCTAATCAGTTCGTTTGCTGCCTACAATGCTAACGCCATATAATAATATAATCCTACAATCAGTAAACCACTTGTTCTTGAGATATCATCGGAGAGATGGACAGAGGCATAAAAACACATTTGTGGGGTGAATTAACTGAATTTATTTTTAGTTTTTAACTAAATAATTATTTAGTTTGCGTAAGCCTAAAATGCACACGAGTTATATGCATCGGCACAGTACGAACACTGAACGAAAGGCGCTTTACGTACAGATATATAAAAAAACTCAAAAATGCTAAATCAGAATGAATTGTTTGAAAGTAAAGGCACCGGAGTTCCTAGCGGTTTCCGTGTTAGATCTACGTCTCGGACACGTCCTGGCCGAGTCAATAAGGGGAAATGTGCCGCTTCTTTACGAGCCTGGATGATGTACATATAAGAGCAGCCTTACTGATCCAAAGCGTGGCCATAAAGGCGCTGGCTCAGTGATAAGCCTCCCACAGTGGAGACTGATGCTATCACGTGGAGCAGCGAGACGTGATGTAGGGAGGGCCAGAGAGAAGTGAAAGCGAGCGAGAGAGTGGTATGGGAGAAAAGCGATTGTGGGTTCCTGTGCTCACGAAGCGTGACGTGTGGAGCTGATTCGGTGCTCGGCGCAGGGGGGGAAATCCGGCTAGATGAGCTTGCCGAGTGGAGTCTTAATCTTTAATCAGTGCTGCTGGATCAGTAGCGCTCGTTCACGCACCACTGATAATGCCACCTCCTGTCCCGCCGTATCTACCACCAAGCACACACCAAGCCTTTTTCTGTGTCCTCTGCTAATCATACACACTTCTACACACACAACCCGCACCTTCCTATAATAACCCCTCTGCGCGTCTTACACACCAGCCAGTACACATATTCAGGAGGTCGAAAACGTTTCAGAGGTTGGCCTTGGCGAGGTAAAAGCTCGTTCATCAGCCAGCTGTCCTTTAATCCGTGTGATAAAACTAAACAAATCTCAAGGTCCGGCCATCCCGGGGCTTTTAAAGCGCACACAAAGCCGAGCGACCTCATTTTCCGAGCCGTGATAGCGGGCGAGAATGAAATATCGTTGGTGAATGAGATAGACTGTGTTTAAACATTTCAAGTCATTCATCCGGTTTCTGAATGGCCATTCACACACAACAACACACACACACACACACAAACACGCACACTCACACACATATAGCTCTGTATACATAATAGATTAAAGCTGGCTTGATTGAGAGGTCTTTTTTTTTCATAAGAATTAGTGTATGTGTGTGTAAATAAAAAAAAAAAGAAAAATGGTGGCTCTATTCCGGTTAACAATCTGTCGTCATATCGGTGAGGACATAGTGTGGTAATGTAATGTGTCTAGGTTAGTGTGTGTGTGTGTGTGTGTGTGTAATTCGATGGCGTAATTAAAATGCTATTCATTGCTTTTGATTAGCAGATAAGGTTAAATGGTTGCAAATGAGTGATTCTGAAACTAGCGTGCACGCAAAGGTGAACACGATTAAACTGTAAATACTTATGTCAACAGTTTTACACGTGCAAATTGCATGCAAATGCCGTGTCGTGCATGATGGAGGTTCACGTAGCCCGGGTGGAAATGCCAATGAACTATGCTAATAAGCAGGAACGCAAGAACAACGGTTTCCTGAACATACCAACACAGTGGAAATGATAGCTCTAATGTCTGAAAATGAACCAGAGTGCTTCGCTGCAAAATAAAATTACAGCTCGGAACCCTGGTTATACCATCATGTAGAAAATGTTTCTTAAAATATGAATATGTAAAAGATAAGTGTTGTAAATGCAACAAATGATTAGTGAGATACGAATGTTTAAGAACATGAGGAGTGTTCATCCTGCTGACTAAGTGAAGTTGTAGAAAGTATACATGCTTCATAGCAGTGTTATAAATGTTAAAAAAACAAAAAAAAAGCTTCATTCTGCTGAAAACAATCTTCATAAATAAGTGAAGTAAAGTGACTTGTGGCCAAGTGTGGTGACCCATACTCGGAATTTGTGCTCTCCATCCAAGTGCACACACACACACACCCGGAGCAGTGGGCAGCCATTTTAGCTGCGGCGCCCGGGGAGCAGNCTTCAGGTTACAAGTCCGACTTTTGAACCATTAGGCCACGACTGCCCCCCAAGTGAAGTTGTAGAAGGCAAAATCTCTAAAGAACATGAACTGTCCTTTAGCATCGACAGAAAGATGGCACAGCCCAAAGGACACAAGGCAAGACTGAATCAACATGTAAGTCCATTTGATTGGGAGTCGATTCCGAGTCGAATCGCCGTCTCACTAGAATAGTGAATCTTCGCGTGACTCCGAGCGACAAAGCGTAGACTCACAAACTAACGACAAGAGAGGACGGATTTCTTGGCGACCATGAGGGTGAGCACGCCAGACGTCAAACTGTACGTATGAAAGCAATCTTAGGTCCGGAGATCTGATTCATAAAGTCCTTTACACAGACAACTGAGAGAAAATGAAGTGTAAGCTAGATCATGTGACTGTTCTCTGAGAGGAAAACCTTCTCCACAATCCACAAATGAAACCTCAGGGCCATGATGTGCACCAGGACCTTACAGGAAACGAGCTGTCCTCAGGATCAGGACACCACAGCATATGGACATCACACACACACACACACACACACACACACACACGCACACACACGCACACTCTGTCTCTCATCAACATCTGAGATGATACTTCTCACTTAAAGCAAGCCTAATCTGTATGAGATGTTTATACGGTCCTGTCTCTGTGCCATACGATCCCACAATCCTCTCCCGACTCAGTTGCCTAGCAACGCTGAAGCTTGGTCTCCGGCTGAGGGCCAGTGCTGTGCAGCTGGGGAGTTTTTATCATCGCCGGTTACTTTTATTTGATCTGGACAGATTAAACAGCTATAAGCCGTGCTAGACATACACACGCACACACACACACACACACACACACACACACACACACACACACACACAGAGGACAAAGTCGTTGTGAACAGGGACAAGAAGACATGGTGCTCTTTGGGAGCCTCCATGTTGCATGTCATTCCTCTCTGTCTTTTTTATCCATTTATGTATTTACTTTCAGACGAAGGACGTGTCTGGGATCGCCTGCGGTTGGCAGCTGCTGTCCCAGCCAAGTGAGGGCTGATTTTAGAGGGGATAAGAGCTCTGGTCTTGGCACAGCGAGACGAGCTGCTCAGAGACTAATTGCAGACTGTAATCTGTACTGATTACTGGTAGAGCAGACGCCAGGTGTGTGTGCGTGCGTGCACACACACACACACACACACACACACACACACATACCTCAGCACGGTCCGACACAGCTGCAGGATGACCAGACAAACAAAGGCATGAGATAACAACACACACACACACACACACACACACACACACACACACACACACACACACACACACACATAAAATGTCCATGACAGATCACGGTTCATATCTTTTTAATTTTTTTGTTTTAATTTAACCAACACACTGATCTCACTTCACCGCCTGCAACGTGTTTACATCACAACAACTTTTCATCCTAGCAACCGCCGCGAGAGTGGGAGACGGAGCTGATTCCTAATGCAGCTCTGTGTGACAAACAATTTAGGATTTACAGAGAGGCACACATCAAAAGGTTCACGCGTCGCAGTTTCGTTGAGGAAGTGTGCATCAGTGATACCTACAGAGCCAAAAGAAACTTAGGATGTTTTCTGTAACGAGATGTTCATTTATAATTTATGGAAGGAGTCTCCAGTGTCAGAGCTTTGTAGCATTACGTTCTCTGTCGCAGGACAGAGTACAGGGGTGGGAACTGTAGCTCATCACGTCACCCCGTCGTCGACGGTTTTCATATAATAGCATGACACTGAGTGTTTTATTCCTGACTAAATGAGTGTATGTGCCAGTCTTGCCTTATTTCAAGACCACAGAATATTCACACTTTTTCCAACAATAGATTTGTGTTTGGAAAGGAGCGCCTTAATATTCCACATTGTTCATGCTGAGTGGTGCTCTTTTGCTGACACCTTCTTGTTGCTTGCCCCTCAAAACATCCACATAACTCTAGCTGATGGAAACCAGCATTTGCATTCGCCTGACTTTTCATAAAATTTGCTTAACATTTTACGAACCGCTGGGTGGAAACGTATGACGGAGTTAACGGCCCGGGAGTGTGTGGCTCTGCTTCACATGATTCACAACAAAGGCTACAGGTGACAGCTGACCGCATGCCGAGCCGAAACCCGACACCCATGTTTACAGCTCTGTGCTGTACTTAATCTTTGTGTCAGATGACAATTTATTCATGTCATTCCATTACCGCTCTGCAAACCGTCCCCAGTGAAACACTGCTCCGCTAATCAGTTGCCTCGTAAACAAAATTACATTTCCAATTGAATTTGTTTCGGCCCAGGAAAAAAAACACACACACACACAGACACATGAGCAGTTGACGGGACAGAGCGGCCTGCCGGCCATGTCGCAGCCGTTTTTCTTCTGTTAATTGAGTTAAAATACTACAAAGCATGAGGGAGCAGTCGCACGTCGAGGCCTGGCAGAGTGTGTGTTTGTTGAATGGGAACAATTCCACATTCCAAACAGTGCATCTCTGGCCAGAGGACTGTCTCCTCTCTACTCTCTCTCTATCACCCGTTCTGTGTAGTGAAGTCGTCTACTCGGACGTCTCCAGTCCCGTGGCTCTTTTTCGCTTATCTTCTGCAAACAGCAGGGTCGGCAGACTGCCAGAAGCCCAAAGTTTGCTCTTGCTGATAACGGCATGGCAACAGGGGAGAGCGGAATAGCTCCACTCCTACCAGAGCCTCGCATGACGCGGTCAACTCGTATTTAAGTGATCTGTTCAGATACGTCCAGTGTATGACGCTTAAACTTCTCCATTCACATCTAATTGGTCTCATGCAGAATGTGCAATTACTTAAGACTAAACTAGTTGGACTTCACACACATGAATGGAGAAATGTACTGATTAAATAGGCAAACAACTTAATATAGATCTATCTACTAGTGTTCAGAATCGTACCGCAATTTAGTGAAATCAGGTTTGTGGGGAGAAAATTTTAACAATTGGATCTCCTCTTTGGATTTTAATCCAATACCCCTGCTTTAATAAATAAGAAAGCGGTTATTGTTATTGTAGTTTCATCCTGCTAATGTGGCCTTCCTTAGAGACACGTGAAGCCACCAACTCTTCCAGATGCTGTTAAGTGTGCTCTTCTGTACACATGAGCTAACAGACGCACACAGTTTTCAACAACGAGACAAAATTTCAGTCATAAAACAAGCTTGGGCACATTCGTTGACGATTTGGAGTTTTTCTGTGCACCAATGCCATGATCATAGATGCCGGTTCCTAAGAAACGCCGGGCCACTTTGTCACATAATACGTCCAGCTGTGAGATTTCTCCATAGACATATGAGTACTGTAACATGCTCCTTCTTCCCTTCATCCTCCTGTCAAGCACTGCTTATGCATGCTGAAGTGCCTTCACACTGAAGACACCCATCTCGGAATAAGCTGTTTCGTTAGTACGATTTCAAAGTCCTTCAGTCACTCGACAGGCGCTGGCTGAAACGAATCCTGCTGCCACGGAGAGTCCATCTCTACTGACAAGGTGTCCGTGTCTAATCCGGAACCAGTCCTTCGCATTTCCACCGCAATTTTCTCCGCCGAGACACAGTCAATCTCAGGGTTTTGCGATACTTGGTCACTACAGTCCTCAGTGAAACAACGGTTTGCAACTGAAGCAGCCTGAGGATGACCGTTTTACTGGAAGTTGTAAGAAGCTACGTGGGATCTACATTAATAAAGCATCTCGTGGCTTTGTGTGTAATTTGCGCAGAGATGCTGAGAGATTTGACTTCGGGTGGGTCTACATCAGAGATAAAACACTTCCAAAGTTTGTTATTATTATTTTATCGAAGTGCATTATGTTACTCCTGCATCCGATTACGTAACGTTTGGGCTCTTATGCTGGTGGAAGTGCAGGTGAGTTCCTCAAAAGGTTTGTCTGCTACCTGAACCATCACTAGCACCTTGTTAGTAGAAACTGTGAAAGCGTAGATTACTTCCTTCACACTTAGGAAGTTGCTGATGCAAATATTCTGGAACTAGAGCTGGAACTGGAAAGCAGGACTGCTGAAAACAGTGCAATGGTGTTACATCAGTGTGTTGCACATGCATATACTGTATAAATATACATATACATACAAAAGAGAGACCTTGGTGCTGCATGTCCATCACCAGTCTCTTCTTGTCAGTCTACTCAATTGACATAGCAGATCCATATACATAGCACCTGGCTCATAAGACTGCTGACTTTCAGTCTTTTTAAATCAGCAGGTGAACAATTAGCATGCGACCTCTCAGCACTCTCTCTCTCTACACACACACACACACACACACACACACACACACACCACCTCACGATATAATCCTCGTCCCATTCATATGAGCATGGGAGTGGGTTAATTTGTGGGGTCAGGGTCATCAGGAAAAGCCTCCTCGCTGGGCCTTGAATAAGCACCGTGACTTCGGGACCTTTAACCGTGCCGGGTGAGTCAACACAACCTGCTTCACTCAGTCTCTCTCTATCTGACGAGCTCATTCAGGAGGCTGGCGATGAGGGAGAGCCGACAGAAAGACATCTCCGAGCATGGCTAAATGAACAACCATTCAGAGAAGGTGGGTCAACAGGGGCCGAGGCCACTCTGCAAGAAACGCTAAAGGATGTGGCAGAACTGAAGAGGGTTCGCAGGGCTGGAGAGAGATGGAATGACTGTGCTTTGTGAGCAGGCAGGGCGTGTGTGTGTGTGTGTGTGTGTGTGCTTATGATTCGCGAGCTGATTTGCACATTAAAGGGTGAAAATGTAGCACAGCTTTGAGGATGCCACCAGCAAGAACTTCTACTTTCTGAATAAATAAAGAAGGCTGATGTGAAATCCAGTGTTGAAAGTGATAAAACATAACCTTTTTGAAGCTGTGAAACAATGCAGCCTCAGTGCTGGATGGGAACAACACTCTGAACATGTTCTGACATTGAGAAATATCACTCAGTCTCGGAAAGCGCGTACTCCCCTCGGTTCATCAGGAGGCTCAGGCCGTATGTGTGCGAGTGCGTGTGTGTTTGTGAAAAGAAAAGAAGGGAAATGAGCAACGAGAGAGTGATATCATTGGGGTGAGATGCAGAGAGGGAGGCGGCACAGTGATGGAGCAAAGAGTCATTTCTTCAGGAGAGTGGCCCTGCACCAGGTGAAATATATAGCTGTTTATGTACTCGGCAGTCCGACTGTCTCCTCCCTGACAGAGCAAGAATGAAAGCAATCCGAATGAAATATGACACTGATGATGGGCCAGGAGTGGAAATGGAAATGACTCGAAATCTCCCGAGCTTCCAGAACAGGATCCGTCCGGATGAGGATTTGGAGCTCGTCAGGTTTCTCCGACAATCAGGACACCGAGTCCGCTGGGAGCAGCCTGAGACGAGCAGGAGATCCAGCAGGTCTGCATGAAACTGGGCGTAAAAAAGACGAGCGGCGCCGCTAATAAACCTCCTCTACAGCCTGTTCAGCTCGCCTGCAATAAAACATGAGCCGTCTCAGCTAGAACGCCGTGAGACGGCCAATCTCTCTGAAGTCAGTCCACCACGGGTGCATGAGTCCTTGTGCAGGTCCCTCTGTGAGAGCAGGATGCAGTGTGTCCTTGAAGTTCACAGAAAGCCCAAGTAAACAACGCGGCCCTCGTAACATCACCGATACCCCAAATCTCCACACAGCCTGAAAACCTTGGCCCATAAACATATTTATGATACTGAACTGTTTTCAGAGCTTAAATTTGTACCATTACACATGTTTCTTGACTTGTAATAATGATATATTTCAAAGAAATGACAGAAAAAAAGCCTGTGATATATTTATAATATCCCTTTCAGTGGATGTTACTCGTTTCTTCACTCCGGGTTTCTGCTTACATTTTTTCCTGCTGAGAAATTAGCTCCGCCCCCAAATAAAAACAGAGCTGCTCCGCTCTAATGCGTCTCATTAAAAAGAAAAAAAAAAAAAACCCAGCAAACTACACAGCATATGGTGGATTTGGATTAGCAAGAAGGTCGAGGTTTGTCAACATTTTCAGTTACAACTTGTAGGCAGAAGACGGCTCTGGAAATTACAAACAGCTCCTTTAATGCTAAGTAGGTTAATTATATAAGCAGGTTAATTATATAAGGTTAATTCTGTTATAGAGCGGCTCGGATAACGCTGTTTCTGCGGTCAGAGTTTAAACGGCTGTCACGTCTATGCTTTGTTAAGCTGGTGTGTGCTTCATTTCTGATCATATAGCGTTATAGTGGCTGATATTATTTGCTGCTGGATTCTAACTGGTCACGGTGATTAATTCTCTAGAACTGCAGCTCTGACTGTAGTGCAGCTGCATATCACAGGTTTATATTAATGCGCTCGGTATAATAACACTATAAAACACTCGCTCTTATAGGAAAATCTTCGACTTTGGGGTGGTAACAGTAACTGTGCTTCATCACACCACCAGATTGTTGATTATGTTCCTGTAACAGCACAACACAGGCTGATTTATTCCTCACACTCCAGTTTCCAGCTCCTCTGTCCTGTATCATTGTCTACAAAGCAGGTCCCTCTGACCTCCAGGTAAGGGAGTACACGAGTGTGTGTGTGTGTCCTTATTCAAATGGTGGTCAGATGTCACTGCAGTTTTTTTTTTTTTAAAGCTCAGCTTCGGAGTAAATGCACTTTAATTGTTTCTGAGCTGGAGCTACATCATGTGTGGAGTTGGTTTTTCCCCTCAGTGCTGCCAGGAAGCCAGTGAAATGCAGACAGAGAGACAGACATGCGAGAAAACGGAGAAAAAGAAGGAGGTAAGAGCAAAGTGAAGGGCTTTGCACACCAAAACAGATGTTTTATCCGTTAATGGATGGTGAAAAACAGATTAGATTATTAGAAGTTTGCATCACTTATCTTTGATAATGGGAGGAAGTTTGCTTTCATTTTAATACCAAAACATCAGAGGAAGAGAAAACCGGATCTGCTCGGTTAACAATCTGATACGAACGCGTCTTTAACTAAACATCATGTGATTCGGATCTGTCGTTGATTCATCGGTTTTCAACTCATCTAAAAATAACACAAAAATCCCATTTTAGAAATGACACTCTTTTGCAGAACAATATAAACGGACCCCATTATATAATTTTTTCCCCCGTCGATTATGCAGCTGGTGTGATGCCTTTGGAAAAAAGTCGAAGGGCATATCTGCTTCAATTCAGCTGAATAAAGTGAAGTGTGGACTACAGAGGAGACGAGAGAGATGACAGAGCGGGGTTTATGACACGGCTTTGTGTGGGTATGAGGCTCTAGCTGAGACAGTTAATAAGTCTCCCAGAGGGAAAGCAGTCAAGGGTCTATCATTCATTAGGCGGCCTCCATCATCACACACCTTCTAGACACTTAATCACTAGGACAGAAAGAAATGTGAAGGTCACAGAGAGAAGAGAAGACACGGTGCGGGATGAGAGAGGGAAGGAGAGACAGAGAGACGATGCATGGCCTCATTTTGATCGAAAGCGCGGAGCTCTGTGGTCTCGCGCATACGACAACGAGCGTGAGAAAAAAGGCGAAATTCAGTCACAACAATGAATGAGAACATTTCAGTCATCTTGCTTTGCTAATCTCTGTGATGTGACTTGAAAAGCAAAAGTGCTGTGAATGGAAACAAAAAGCAACATCTGAGCACCGTGCCTTCCATCCATATTTACAAGCATTTCACTCATGTATTTTCTACCTCACTGATTTGCTTTGCTGTTTAATTTATCTAAGGGGGCGGCATACCCGGCTCGTTGACAAGCCGTTGACTGCTGTTAGAAGCTCTCAAGCAGACAAAAGTTCCTCACTTCACTGCCCCAAAATAAAAAGAGCTTTTGACCTCATGCTCATCCGCTTTTCACCTCTGAACTGTGACAGACGTCTGCATAATTCCCGCTTGGGCCACTGGGAAACCTTGAGCGGCCCGTCTACTACAATGCAAATACATCCCAGTGGCTGAGCGGTGGAGTCTAAAGCCGCATTAAAG
>CM074954.1:25271358-25274446 GCA_037577455.1 Pangasius macronema
CCTCACACTGTTTACACATGCGACGCCTGTTATCTCCTCAGTACCCTTCCACGATGAGAGCACCACAGCCCCCTCACATGCACATGTCCCACACACACACAAACACACACACACATACACACACCCACACTCCAGACAACCTTAGGAGCCAACAGATCACAGCAAGAGCCAACAATCAGCAATCAACAATAGAGACCTTTGAATCCCGATCTTCTCCTGATTGGACGCCTCCTCATGAGCTTCAGCTTCAGCTCCAAAACGTTTAAATCCCACGGGTTAATCCGTCCATTCCACAGATTCAGGATTGTAGCAGGGAGCACAGTGGGCTTGAACATTCACTCCGCTTCTCTCTCTCTCTTTCTCTCTCTGTGTCTCTCAGTCTTTCCCCCTCCTTCCCTCTCTGCACTCTGTTCTCCTGTCTCGCTCAGCTCTGGAACTAGAGGAGCCTGAAGAGGAGGGCAGCAGCGGTGGCAGCAGATCGCTGGGTCCTACTGCCACACGGCTTCAGTGAAAGGACGGCATTGTTCCTGTTCCGTGTGTGACCCTCAGTTACGCTCTGCACCGCACAGAGGACGGCAGTATGAACCCGACAGCGCTCTAGCAGTGTGCTGGAACGTAGCAACATGACGACGTCTGAAATCGGCTCTGCTTCAGAAATCACGATTTCTTATTTCCTTTCCAATGTGCTTAAAGGTGTACGCTCTGATTGACTATTTCAGTCAAATTAGATTCTAATTACTTTCAATTCTCAATAGAAATCACAGATGCAAACACATCTGGTGAACTAACACTAAAACTTAACACTAAAGGTTGCCCAATAGCACAACCGCTCTGGGTGAGGCTTCTCTGCCAAGTATTACGTCGTGTCTTTTAAGTTTTACCGCCTCCGCGATTAAAATCATCACATGATCTTACATAAAATTACGTCACGTTCCTGACGTTACAGTAAATTATTCCATTAAAGATGAACGAATGGATGAGTAACAAATTCCTTCGGCAGGAGAAGAGCTAACATTTCTTGAATGGTTCGCTGTTTTCGCCACAAGTGAAAAGCTAAATCACGGCTAAATCGCTAACTCCATATTATTAAGTAACCGATATTATGTTTGCTGAAGTTTCTCCTCACATACTTTCAGATTTAATAAAACGTGTTTAGAGGAGAAACTCTGGTCAGACCCGCAGCACTGACAAACATTTCTGACGTGTCGAATGCAAAGGGCTTAAATGTTTGAATGTTCAGTTTTATTGTTTTTTTTGTTGTTGTTGTTGGGATTTTATTAAAGGAGCGGTTTTTAATGCTTAGGGGCCTGACGACGGACACTCCTTTTGACATTAACTTTCCTTTACTGAAGGACGGCGGGGGTGTCGGGAAGGTATCTTTGTAGTATTGCTTCATTTTTGGGGAAAGAAAAATCTGTTTTTGCTGGATGAGTGGGTGGAGCTAATTTCTGGGCCAGAAAATACAGGCAGAAATGAAGAAACTAACCAGTTCCACATCATGTTGTAAATTAATTTTTTGTTTCTAAGTTATCTTTGTAATTATGTTATTATTACAGGTCTATAAACACTGTAATAAAGATAAACTTTTTAACTTTTTTTTTATTTTTTAATTCATGTTTTGCAGCTAAAAGGAAACTAGCATGTTGATATAAAAGCAGAAAAAAAAACATTTTAAAAAATATTATTTGATCATTCAGAGAGTCCGTAATGAAAGTTTAAGAATACAGGGATATTGTCTAAGCAAAGCTGCAGTTTTATGGTCTTTGCCTTTTAAAACATAAATCAGGGGCGTAATTTAGTGTCATAACACTGCCGCTATTACAGACGGCTACACAATGCTAAATGTGCTAAATGGATATATTGCATGTTTTATTGCATGTTCTTATTATTTGTAGTCCGGTAATAAAAAACAAACAAACAAAAAAAAAAAAACTATCCTGGAAGCTAATTGTGACTGGGGAAAAAAATCGTATTTTAAAACATTACCTTGTTAGAATTATTGTATTTCCTGCCTGTTGTAAAGAGTTTGTTACTAGAAGCAGAGGCGAGCGGATCATTATTAGTGATGAAGCCATTAGGGAGTGTGCAGCTACTGCAGGCGAGTCTATAAATACCACGAGCAACAGAAAAGAGCAGGAGGAGAAAAGAGGGAAAATTCGGGCCGCCTGAATCTGTCAGGAGGCTCGTGCTGAAGGTTTCCAGTCATCCGATCAGCTCTGGGGCTCGGCACACCTCGGCGCATCTCCTCACCTCAGCGGGGTGCACTTTTACACTCTTACCCAACTATCATTTCTTTTTACACACACACACACACACACACACACACACACACACACAGTGAGAATGAGAAAGTGTGTTAATGAGTGACTGAGCTGTATATGAAGAGATTTTCAACCCGAAACAGAAGAATTGTTCAAAAGAAACATATATATACATATAGTCTAATATGGCTGCAGAATGAAGCCCGATGACGCGGTAATAACAGCTGAGAAAGAGCGATGTGTCACGGCAAACCAACCTAAGACAGCGAGTACTTTCCAAATCTGTAAATTTTCCGATTAGGCAGATAATAATGTTCAATAACAGTTCGGCTGCCAGTTCTGTCCTGTCGCTGAAACCCTGCCAGAACCGCCGCGCCATCTCGCCATCTCAACCTTCATCCAGAAGCACAGCAGTCACAAGGGATCCTGCCTGTGTTCTGCTTCACCAGGAATAAAATGCTGAAATTTCTGTCTGCTCCTAACACTCAGCTCAAATAACAGCACAATTTGGAGCCACTTTTTCTAAAAACGTGTCTTACATTTTGACAAGAGAGAGAGAAAAAATTTCTAGCACAAAATCAATACCCCTCTTTGAAATTCATAAGTAATGTAAGGGCAGCTCAGCTATGACACGTGCGCTGTGGGTGAATAAAGCAATCGAAAATCAGTAGCTGTCCCTGGAAATAAGAAACATAGGCAATTTATTAGGCTGGTGACCTGCCAGGGGTGGCACATGGCACACGGAGTTTTCCACAGGCATGCCTGAAGTGAGTGAGGTGTAGGAGACAGTGGTGAGAGCGGCCATGCTGTATGGTTTAGAGACAGTG
>CM074954.1:25274465-25295444 GCA_037577455.1 Pangasius macronema
TGGTTTGGACATGTTCAGAGGAGGGAGAGTGAGTATATTGGTAGGAGAATGTTGGACATGGAGCTGCTAGGCAGGAGGAGAAGAGAAAGGCCAAAGAGGAGGTATATGGACGTAATAAATGAGGATATGAAGCTAGTGGGTGCAAGTGTTGAGGATGTAGAAGATAGGGATAGGTGGAGTGTGATGATTCGCTGTGGCGACCACTGAAGGGAAAAGCCGAAAGAAGAAGATGATCAGCAGGACCTTCATAACCTTGAGGACTGAAGACAGTTTGGCCAGAGGAATGAGCCAAAATTCAACCACAACACTGCAAAAACCGAATTATTTCTAACTGCAGATGTGCAGGAGCTGTACAACAACCGCTTTGCAACAGAGTACTAATGCTGGTAATTTGTGGTGTCTAAATATGTTTTCCCTATAAGCATACCCTCGTTTATGCTTCTGAATACATACGTTTTTGCTCGTATTTATAAGTACAAAGTCAAAAGACACGAAATGGAAAATAAAGAATGTTCGACAGCAAAAAAAAAAAGATACACAAACAGTAAGTAATGTACAAGTTACACGTCCACTAAGTAACTGTTTCATGACAAAAGAGTTAAAAACAGGCCAGAGAGCAAAGCCTGAGCAGAGCCAAGACTAAGAATAGGATTCAAATGTGATGGTGCAGTGATTCAGTTCCATCAATCTACCTATTAATCAAGATCTCTTTAATGTAATTGGGACATGCCTATGCAGACCAAGGCCGCTGACACTCCGCATGATGACGTCCATTCGCTGTCAGGAGAGGATCACTGATACCACTGTTTAAAGGTGCCACGCCATGTAAGTATGATAAGATACTCCATACTTCTGGATAAAGTCTCAAGTACTTATCATTGCTGCTTGCTAGTGATGTGTAATAAGTAACAATTGACTTCACTGAAGGAAAGTGAGCATAGGAAATGTGTCTTGGTTTAATGGCATGTACTGATAACATGTCAGTTATACTTGACGAATTGTGGCTGTATGAAAATAAAGCAGCTTTCATCAAAAATCTTCAGTTTATATTGGCTGTAAAAAATGTAAAAGGCTAGATGTAGAAATGAACTGTTCAGTGAGATGCAGTGGGCCATTATTACCCAGAGGCTAAACTAAAGCCACAGATATTGTGTGCTTTGAAAGTGCCGTTTGTCCTTGTGGGATGGGTCACTGAAGTGTCGTTTCCGTTTTGACATGTTTTTGGTTTTGAGGAACTGCCCACACTTCCCTGAACACATTGTAACCCCTGTTTTACTGACAACATAATGAGTATCAAACTAGGAGAAAAAAAAAGAGCAGGAAAGCATTCAATCCCAGACATTTTAATTGTAAAGATAAATCGAATCATTTGAAAGACACTTCTACCTACTGATATACAAATGAGGCAGAATTCAAGCCCAATGCACATCCTGATTTCATTTTAATTGAGCGTCTTGCTGTCTAAACACACAACCTTCCTGTTACTAACACAGAACCTTGACTCGACAATGTCTGTTACTGATAAGATAAACAAAATTCTTATGCATACAATACACAGAATTGTAGAGCCTGTATAGTCTCATGTTGACCTTTTACATCCTGTAGGCCATGTTACTCCAGTGCACATGAGAAGAGGGCTGGGTTAAAATGGGCTTTAGAAACAGAGCCATTGTCTCTCCCGAGCCTATGATCCTGCCATGGAAGTTTCACAATGAAAGGGCGTGTCGCTTTGAAAGATTCCCTCTGTGGGGTTCAAGCCAAGTTAACCTGAAAGAATAACCCTTATCCAGAGCAAATAAAAGCAACAACAGGCGAGAAGAACTGCGGGAATCTTTCTGCGGAAGATATGATGAATTGGTTTTTAGTCTTCAGTGGAGTGGCATGTAAACTTTAATCTAACAGCATACTGATATACATCATAGTGGCATGTCACCTAGATCCGGTTAAAATGAGGATTTTTATGAAAAAAAAAAAAAACTACAGTACACACCCTTGTTGCAACTATACATGGATGTCAGTGAAGGACGCCATGCCAGCTGAGAACCAGACGAACCACTGCTCTGGTGTGTGACTAAACACCTTCATCATTCTGTTCTACTTCAACCTAGCTTGCAAGAGAGAACATACCTAAATACGTCACACGTCTCCACGTCCCGGAGAACCCTCAGTCCTGCACACTTTAGTGTTTCCCTGCACTAACACACCCACTTCAATGCAAGCAAGGCAGATAAATAGTTAATTAATTAGTTTAAAATTAAGTGATTTGGCACAGGGAACAGATTAAGATATTTACTCCTCTGGCTCCTTGGTAGAGCAACAGCAACAAAATTGTAATTAGGAGATCGCAGGTTCGGATCCCGATGACGCCACTGGTCCACTGGTGGAGTCAAGTGAACAAAATTAGTCATGCTTTCTGGGAGGGAGGGATAACATACTCCCTCTGCCCTGTGAATCACAGCAGCACTGGCCATTCGTATACATCCGTGAGCTCAGGGATGCGGAAGAGAGCAGACTGGGGAGGGGGGTTCGCCATATTTACATGAATTTATTTGGCACACACTTAAAAGCAGATTCCAATCCATTTAAAGTTAACTATGTAATATTTCCTAATGTTACTTGGTAACCATGGGGCATGTCTCAACTAGATGTTTTTCATAAGGATTCCCTGAACTGTAAGTTTTGGTCACAAGATGGAATGAAAAATGACAGTAACACAAGGCATTTTGTCAAGCGCTACCTTAATTCAGAAACACAAAGCCGACCTTTAAAAAGTTATACATGTTTTTGCACAAGTTCATATTAGCATGATCAAGTGAAATACTGTGCTGATAACATGCATATTCGTTCAACACACACACACACACACACACACACACACACACACACACACACACACACACACACACACACACACACACGAGAGACGCCCTGCTTCTTTCTCTGCTTATTTCTGTCTTTGAAAACAAACACTTCACTGGCAGGAAAACACTAACCATGTATTGCAGGAAGTGGTTTTTTCAAAATGTGCTTTTGTCTCTCCCTCCCTCCCTTTCATCTAGGCGAGACTTCAGCAGCTGTTGCACACTCAAACTGACTAGTTTTAAAATTTATAATTGGTTGCGAGCAATAAGCACCTCAACCTAGTGCACGCAGGTGGCCACAGGGTGCTGTGAAGAGCATCAGCATGCACACGTGCACAGGCGTGCGCACACACACACACACACACACACACACACACACACACACACACACACACCACTATGGCAAAAGCTTTCACGACATCCTTTTTTAATCAAAATTCAACAACCTTGTTTCATGATATCAGCAGTGGTAAAGTTTACTAATGATGGATTTCGGTTTGTCAAACAGCTCAATCGTAAGGTCGGCTAACAGCACTTACACGGATGCGACCCTGCTACTCAAAAGATTATACGATAATGTCATTTCTGCAGCTCCGTTCAGGTGATTAGTGGTTTGCTAGCTTCCTTCCACACTTCATAAGACTGCTGAAAGGAGGCGCTCTCTACAACACCCTTAACATCTACACGATAAGGAAACATCAGAGGAATTGTATTGACATTACAACAAGCACCACCTCTTCTAATCGGGCTACATCAGCCTACAAAGCATCATGACTTAAACGATTACAACACAGGGGAGTTTCCACGACGATAACTTGGTCATTCAGGTTCTGTAATGGCTCACACAACACATTCGACTTCATTCGTTTTCTGCAACACAAACCCAATTATTTCACAAACTAAAGTAAGACAACAGTTGTAGCAGAAGATGCCGAACTGCTTCATCGATATAAAAGTATAACTTGAGAGACATATTCTAAAAATGTGTGTTTTTATATACATGATTACATTATTCCAGATCGGTCATATTGTTCTGTGAATCAGTCCAGAAGAATGGCCGGACAATACTAAACTCTGTGTGTGTGTGTGTGTGTGTGTGTGTGTGTGTGTGTGTTTGAGAGAGAGTTCCCCACCAAAAACTCATCTCAGTTTGCAAATAGCACCCCACTGAGCTTGGCTTTAAACAAAGGGGCTCAGTGTGAGTTAAATGGACAGCCACTCTGAGGATGGGCCATTCACTGGCTTCACTTCTGAATGATCACAGAAAAAAAAAGCATAAAATGTAAGAGTTTGAGAGAAAACCAGCAACAAAGGAGTCATTCATGGATGACGAGGACTTCAAAAACACTTTGGTAATTGCTTGGATGAAATGTGAATATGCAATGCTACAGATAGATAAAACTCTCACTTGTGTAGTAATATCCTACTATCCTAGACCTCACGTTCAGTCTGGGAGTGAATGTAGGGTGGTTCGTTTCAAGGATTGGCTTTGTTTACTCACATTAAATAATTATTAGCTAGCTAATGACTGTGTACCTTACCATCAGCTTAGACTAGCCTAATTATACCCCTGGGCCACCACTTTACTGTCTCTTGCGTTTAGCATTAACTGTGTACCTGTATAAATTATGTTTAAACATACACACCAAATGAAACCTTTTCTTTCTGAAATATCAACAAGGAAGCATGATTTATATTCTTTCTCTGGTTGTTGAACCCATTTGTCCCCCAGGGAACTACATTATTATGAAATCTCCTTGGGCTGGAACCGCTGATTTGTCTGTCCTTGGTAAGAAAGTTCAATAAGTGCTTTTTATATGAACCAAGAGACTATTCTGTTCTGCCTTCGTTTATCTCTGCTTTACTCCTTTCGTTAACCTTTAGTGTAATACCTTCCATAAAAAGTGCAATGTTTTGTGCAATCACTGTTGCACATCGGGCTTACCTAGCATCTCCTGCAATTACCTGAGCATGCAACGCCGGAACGACGGCTCTAAGGTTAAAGATTCGCTTCTAGTCAGAGCTAGAGCAATAGAGAAATATCTAAACTGGGCTGTAAAAGAGTAACCAGTGCTGCTCATTAAATCCTGCAGAGCTGGCACTCGCTAATGCAGTGTTGGCACCTTGAATCTTGAAAAAGTTTTAATGCAGTCGTTTCGGTTAAATGCTCTTATAGTGGTTGTAAAATTTACTTCGAAATATCAGCATTCAGAAGTGATTCTACCCGGAGACAAGAAATTATAAATCCAACATGAAACTAAATGAAAAACCTAAGCACTGTGTGTGCATTTGGAATGTGTTTTATTGCCTCATTGTCTCTTTATAGCCACTGTAATCAACACTGAAATTATCTAAATTGTAGTAAATGTTATACGAGTTGTGTCATTTTCTGCAGCTGTGCACTGTTAGCAGCATTACTGTCTGATGTGCTTGGAATATCCTGGAATGTCAGAATTCTGTGATATTTCGTGTGCCACGTTGCCTGCTGCAACAATAAAAGGTACCCATGTACCTACACAGCTAATGGTTTCCAAAAGCCTAATCAGCTTAGTATTCATCACTGGAACAAAAGATATATAGAGTATGCCATGAAATCTTTAACAGCATGGCCTGTACATAATGTTAAGGCGATATGATTTATTCCACTCTTGCATGAGTAACCTAACTTTCTCGTGATGCTGTTGCCAATGATTTAGAAAGGGTTTTTGTGTCGGCACTCGAGGTCCGGAATCGAAAGGAATTCCAGCTAATCCTTCAGAAATGTGAAGGCACACTTAAACTGAAAGCAAGGGGGAAAAAAAACATCAGCGGGAAAGTCGTATCCGCAGCACTTTCCACTCTCATTGCACAAGCTGTGCAAATTCTCCAACATTGTACCAGCAAATACCAGCCAGCTTTACGTTCTTTAGAAACCTTGGGGATGATACACATCTCAGCATACTAAAGATTCTTTATGGAAGGGCCCAAGGATGAAAAGATCAGCTTTATCTCTGTAATGCCTGATAAGCATTCTGTCTGTATCTTGTCATCCTGTCGTGCACTACCAGCTAACCTTTTACAAACACCACACTGAATATAATTTGATAGTTCTTGAATGCTCGATTCTGATTGGTCAGGAGGTGTTGATTTATTTTCTATAACAGCAGCTCAGACAGTATTTCCAAGGTTTATATTAATGCACACGTACTAATATGTTTCTTATAGTAATATCCAGTAAGTAATCTTACAGTAATCTTACACAGGGACCTGTATAGTGGATATATTCATTCCACTATACTGAATGGATCAAATCTGTGTGTAATCGTTTATATGCTGAGGTTGTCAGGGAGGAGACATTTGTTTAACATATTTAGAAGGAGTCTCCATCCTCTCGCAAAGAGGATAACGCGACAAGCTGCGGGTTTTTTTGTCTTATTCACTTCAAAAGAGAGAACAGAAAGAGGGTGATGAGGGAACGAGTGTTTACAGTCATTACAGGAACTAACCTGTTCTGTGGATGCTCCACAAGATTAAAGGCAACTATAAATGGATAAAAAGTATGGCACTTTATTCTTAATTTGTAATTGACAAACTGCTGTGGTATAAGAGGAATAATACCACACTATGGGACATGGCGTTACTGCAAAATTGCAGCACACCCCATCTTGTTTTATTCTGTAATAACTGACTTAAAGGCATTTTGGAAAAGACAAACGTAAATAGTGAAGTCCCATGTATACATTTACTTGATTGAAAATATATTTTTGATCAATACGATTTTCTTTATAAACGAAACTGTTTCCCCCAAAACAAGTAGATTTCTTTAAGAGCTCAGAAGAAGCAGTGAAGCGCTCGGGCTGTTTGGAGATTTCAAGAAAAGCCTCTCGAGTGAAGCTCCTCGTGAAGGCGGATTGCCAGGAATGTGCAAAGCATTAGTTATATGGCAGATTTGTGTTAGATTTATTCAACACTTTTCCCTCTCACTGAGTATTTCCATATGCATGATTTCATTGTGTTAAATGTCTCTGTATTATTGTACGACAACAGAAAATAGTAAAAATGAGGAAAACCCTTCTATGAACAGGTGTCTCTGAATATTTGGCTGGTTGTACACATAGCTCTTACACAGGAAGAGAAAAAAAATACTCAAGGCATTATTTTGCTGTGTTGTGGCTTGTGAGTCGCACACACACACACACATTTTGTTCATTTACCGAGCCACTCTGGCTAAACAACCATCAGACACCAGAAATGTAATTCTGGCTGTCCAATGAGCCAAATGTGCATCAGACCCCGAGTTAAAAATAAAAAAGCCACATGATCCATGGTAGCCTTCGTGGTGAGGCCTGCCGCTTTCACTGAAACCCTGAGTCACACTCTTGCACATTTATTATGGTGGTGAAGTGTATTAAAGCACAGTTTACACGCCCTTTTTACTTCTAGCCATTCAGCAGGAAGCTGCTAAAAGCACTGTTCCTTTCACCATGTTTTAAATGATCCCTCCGTCACGTGACACACACTTTGGACATCGCCTCTGGGTCGTTGTTGTATCTTTTGTGCACCTACTGGAAACACTGTTTTGTTAAAAACTCAAAAATGGCAGGAAAAAATAAATAAAAACAATAATAATAATAATAATAAAATCCAGCTTAATATTTAATTATGCCAAACAATAATTAGGCTATTAGTAGACTGGCTATAAAGGCACAATGATATGATGACACGACGTTGATATCATATAGATATTGTAATATATTAATGTCACGATAAACGTTTCTGAGTAGCATGGGGATCATCAGGTGTCAGGGCTTTTGTCACGAGTTTTATATCACTTTTATTTCACAATATTTATTCCTGTGTATCTATATTTCTAGCGTCCCTCAGGAAGTCTCCAGTCTTTTTTTATACACAGTTCAACACTGTGTATATACAGATCAGTGCAGAATCATTTGCAGAATATCTGATTAGTGAAATTTATAAAGGTCAGCCTAAGGACATTAGTGTGATGCTCTATAAATCTGTCAGAATGATCTTCCATAACAGCTGAAACAGTCAGCATGAGAGGGTGCACGTATTGCACAGGACTGGGAGGAAACTGGTGTGAGGTGTGATGTGAGGTCAGAGTTGTGGTGGGGTTTCAGGAAGGCACAAGGCTGGCAGCTGCTATTAATTAAGATGCCACTCATGTGTTCACACCCTGAAGCAGAAGAGTACACAGAGGATAGAAGAGATTTATTAAAGCACTTATCTGATTTAACTGTACCTTGGAGCTCAGGCTGAGCGTGTCGATGTCCATGTCTCCGTTAGCGGCAGGGGCAGGGGCAGGGACAGGGACAGGTTCAGGGACAGGATCAGGGACAGGGCTGGACTCCGCGGCCGTGGCGGTGCCGTTGCTCTCCCGGGCGGCGGTGTCCGGCTGGTCTCCCGGTGTCGGCACTCCGTCAGTGACGAACTCCTTCCTACATGGCAGGTTGTGTTTTGTGAGATACTCAGCCGTGTCCGGGTCCACGACGATAAGCTCCAGCGGGCCCGTTACAGCTCGTATCCGGGACACGACCTGCTGGTGGCTCTCTCCCTCCACACTCTCACCGTTAACGAACGCCAGTCTGTCCCCGGCCCTCAGACCAGACAGCTCGGCCGGGGAGCCGGGCTCCACCAGGCGGATGAACTGACCCGCTTTGTTCTTCTCGCCGTGCAGGTGGAAGCCATAGCCGTCGCTGCCCTTCTCTAACTCACACAGTCGGGGCCTCAGCTCGCCTGACATCGCCCTCAACTACAACTGACAAACAGGGACGCGCACAAACACAGATTTACACGAGGATTAAAGTGAAAAGGAAGCCGACAGGGCGCTCGGAGAAAGTTAAAAACTCTTCAGTTCCCAGGGAAACCTGTCGAGAAAAGTTCCCATATAGTCAGTGGTCGTGTGAAGGATGATGTGCGACACTTCCCCCCAACTTCTTCAACTTAAGAACTCCTCGGCACTCCAGAGGTGCCTTGACGCGGCTTTGCTTAAAAGCGACGTGACGTAACTGTGACTGACAGGAAAACCGTCCAATCAAAGCTCGCGCACTACTCTACTAACTACTCTAGCAAAATAGTATGGTACCTGAGGTATGCCATGTCAACTGACGTATCACTTAAGATGTGGCCCTATTTTTATTTGTTTGTCTGTTTGTTTGTGTCTATATATGCATGTATGTATAAGAAAGAAAGAAAGTGACCATACACGGACAGTGTCTATTATTTAAAATGTTATTAAAGTTATTAAAAGATCATCAAATATTACCTACAGTTGAGTGCAAATATTTGCACACCTTTACACCCTTTCGTTTGAATTTTATTAATGTCTCTTTATCTCAAGTAACAAAAACAGTAAAAGGGCATATGTTAAGATATTAATAGTCAAAATTCATGTCATATAAATGTGGATTTTTAATTTTTTTTTCCCTCTTTTTTTCCTCCCCTCTAAGGGCTTGATATAATATATGTCTCCACTCTTTGCTGTTCTGTAAACATCTGGATCTCCAGATGTGTAAAAGATGAGTATTTGCTGTTGTGGGTTGTTTGTGAGGATTGTTTTACTGATTGACTGCTCACAGCAAATCTTTGAGCTTGTTTGTACTTTTAATGTCTCAAGACCTATCTAACATTTTTTTTTTTTAGTTTTGTAAAGCACCTTAATGTATCCTTTAAATATATTAACTAGAGCATGGCGATGGGGATGCAAACTTTTAACCTTACTATTATATTACTGATTACTTACTTGCTTACACGCTGTAATGGGTTTTCAGTAGGAACTGCATTAAAATGAACATGGATTTTCTGGGAACGGGGATAAACTGAGGTACAAGAGGAATTTTTTTTTTAGATAGAAACCAATAAGGATGCAAACTTTCGACTTTTTCTGAAAACTCAGTTTCATCGAGGTCAAGGAATCCTGAAAACTTTTAAGGGTCATTTGCCTAATGTGTAACCAAGCCATATCTGTACTTTTTAACAGAACAATAAAAGTCATATAAGAATAAATACTCTGATTTGAGATATTGATCTCTTAAAGAGAATCATGATGCAAATCTACACTGAAAGTCTCCCCACCCATGTAGATCTTTAGCCTTTCAGTGTTAGCAGGGCAGATAAAAAAAAAAAAAAAAAAAGATAATGTGTAACCACTATCAGTGGGTTTTATCTTAACTCTCATCATACGACCAGGGTTTAGCCAACACACCCAACACGAGTTATAATCCTGCATCAATCTAACAAATGGTGTGTGGTCATACAAGCAGTCACTCTGAGCACAGGTACATATTGCGCCATCTGTTATTCAGTGCACTTATAATAGGCATCTTAGGGGCAACAATGTGAAATCTAAGCTTGTGCAAATATGAATTAAGTGAACACTACGCTTTCTCATACAGCCTGTTTAACTTTAGGTATCCTGATGAGTACTGCCGAGTGCTTCAGTGTATGAAAAGGATAAAGATCAGCTCCACCAAAGAGCATGACAAATAAAAATAAGGTTAAATGATCCATGATAAATCATGAAGTCCAGCTCACTAATACTAACCTTCTGTCTATTACAAAAGCGGATCAAACACAGGTGCCTGTTAGGCCAGGAGTAGATTTTATCACAGGGACACACATTGCCATCATGTGGCGATATTCAGAATTCATTTTCAACCACCAATTTCTCCACCAACAAATTTAAGAATGACTGTAAATAGTTAAGTGCAAAAGTTTACATCCCCCACGGTTTATGAATGTAAAAAAGCTAAATGTACTTCTATTTTACAATTTATCTGCAACTAAATTGTGGGTGTACCCTGTGTACCAACACAATAAACAGGGGAAAAAAATGTAAAAAGAACCAAAAGCATAAATTAAAAGTTTCATCATAACTCTCTCTGCTTCCAGACGTGATCTGGCAGAGTTATAACAGATGTCAAGAAGAATGGGGAAGAATTTTACAGCTGAGGATCCAATGGCTGTTTAGTGGAAGTGGACACAGAAAAGGTTGGAAGCAGTAAGGTATACAGAATATTAAATATGAACTGACGATGAACATCAACTGACATTTATGGTTTATAAACCATATAGTTTTATGAAAAATAATAATTGGGAGGGTCATTATTTCAGTGTATACATTTTTATTATGCTCTGGCACCAATAACCAGTAAATGTTTTAGCACTTTTTGCACTTTGTTATTTTAGGAACAATCCCAGACAGGCACTAACAGTCCATGTAACCCAAAGCTATGATTAATTAAATTATGGTCTTATGTTATTGCGCTGAAGAATTTTACTCTAAGATTAAAAGACGTGACATCATGATATCCCTTACAATTCATTGGTCTTTAGGAAAGTTACATAACTTAAAAAAATGCAGATCTGTGATTGGCTGATAAGAGGTCACATGTCTCCTATAACAGGAAGTCTTTCATAGCCACATCCTGATCTTTACTTGGATCCTTTTGTTTGCCAGCTGTGAAACTCTGCTCTGACATGCACAGATAAAACAGGTCCCTTTTCTGGCCTCCTTCACCACTGTATATCAGGACCAGGGGTGTGTGAGGGTGACTGTGTGTGGTTGTTGTAATGAGTGTGGAGAGTCTGCTGGACACGTGGAGTGTCCTCTCCCTCCAGCCAGTCCTCATAGAGACGTTGGACTTCAGGGTTGGCTTCAGGAAGCCGGACGGACAGAGAGCTGTACACTTCGTCCATCTGCTGGACCAGAGCTCGATCGGGCCTTCCTCCTTCTCCCTCTGCCTGTCCGCGCCCACTCAAACAACCTGACACACAAAGCAGTCATGAAGAGCTGTTCATGGATTCAGATGTAGAATTTGCATGGAAAGTAGATCATCGTAAGAAATGTCCTGGCTGAACTGAAAAGGGGTCTGTATTGCCGGTCATCACAGTGGTCATTTTAAATGCATGCATATTTTCACTATAAACTACGAATAACTTGTGTTTCAAGTTATTTTGACTTTACATTAAGCTTAAATGTATATTGGCACCCTAACTGGAAGGTAAAAATAACATGATTATGAGACCCATCCTGTATAAGGCCACATACAGTGCTTTGCATAAGTATGTGCTTTATTTGTAAATAAGTTTGCAAATTATATTGATTACCACGTCAATATTATGGGTTATTTTGTGTAGATTTATGATATATAATTACAGCAATTTCAGTTCAAAGTTGTAACAATACAAAAGGGACAAAAGTCCAAGGGGGTGAATACTTATGCAAGGCACTGTATATGGATCAAAGACACACACACACCACAGAGACTGATTTATACTATTATTATGGTAGATTTCTAAAAAACATGTAATAAAATTGTAACGTGTACCATTATTCGCAATGACAATTTTATTTCACTGTTTAATATGTACATTTTTCCTTTTAAAAGTGGAATATTGTAATAGTATTTATACATTATAATGTGCTTATAACTGAATATCCTTCACATCCTTAACCCTAACCCTAATCCTCACTGAAGCACACTCATACCTCCAGGACAGGACAGAACCTCCACTAGCTGGTAGGGCACTTTGCCTTTCCGCATGCGGTGCACGAGAGTCTGAATGTTCCGGAAACCGTAGACTGCAGCAAACTGAAGCAGTGTCTCTCCATCACGCTCTAGCACCACCTCCTGGAAGTCTCGGTTCCTAGCTCAAACATAGCACATGGCAGGAAATGTTGACTGACAGTATGTCACAAGTTGAACTAAATGTAAATAACAGGATTTTCAGGATTCTCACTCAGGTCTGTTGCCTAACGCATTTCCCGTTTAAATACATTTCCTAGACGACTTTTGACTCACCTGAGTGTCTTGTATACAATCTCATTAACATCCAGGCCATTCTCGAGAAACCGTCGTATAAAATTTTACACGAGATCTTTCGGAAGTCTCGGAGCTGGGAGTACGGAGTAGTTCGATGTGTCATTGATCTCGCCAAACCTGTCTCACACACACACAAATGGTGAATGCAAACCATAACCTGCCAGACCACTTAATACCAAAGCAGATTTTATGCCATCAAAAAAACACTAAGACAGCACCACTGATAATAAATTATGACTTGTATGATGTATGGTGTTGTCCAAAATGAAAACCTGAATCAATATCATTTGACTGTAGGGTTAACACAGTAAGCTGGTGAGACGATGATCAATTTCTCTTTTCCTTTCTGCAGTTTCATTTATATCAGTCAGCACCTAAAACCACTATGATGTACTGTGTCCAAATGTGAAATTTACACTATTTTCATACCCCAAATGTCATCCATAATGTGTGAAATTTGCTTCTTAAATGTTGCACTAAGATACATAACTTTGGAAGACACCGACTTGCATTGCTTATCAAATACAATTAGATCCATAACTCCAGAACAACTCTTAAACAAGTGTTGAACACCAGAGCAAACATTAACCACAGTTAACATTTCCGCAATCTTACACACTTACACATGGTCCAGAGGAACAGGGTCAATGTCCTCCACAGAGACGTTACTCTGCTCCATCATGTGCAGAATTTCCACTGAAATAACACAAGGACAACTTTAATTATAAACGAGAACACGAGGTACCTAGTAGTAGTATAGTTTACATTCAACTTGGGCTTGTTCTAAAGTTAATTTCATTCATAATAAATGAATTAATAAGCATTGATATTTAACAAAGAAAAATGTATAAATCATTGAGATGGTTAAAGAGGTTCCATAAAGAGATGTTTATTTGAGATTTATAATTGGAGAACTGTGTGTCTTTGCAACACTCTTTGTAACAGAGGATTCTGTACTACTTAGTTCTCAGTTACAGTTACAAGGCAAGACAGACTTTTTTGTCTTATCAACTTCAAAATTGATGACTGTTTATAGCTGCTATAACATAAGTGATAACAGGAACTCGCTCGTCTCACAGATCCATAACACAACACAGTTTAACATTAAATGTCACTAAATGGGTAAAAAGTATTGAGAGTGAGTATATTGGTGGGATAATGTTGGACATGGAGCTGCCAGGCAGGAGGNGGGTGCACGTGTTGAGGATGCAGAAGATAGGGATAGGTGGAGAGTGATGATTCACTGTGGCGACCCCTGAAGGGAAACGCCGGAAGAAGAAGAAGAAGAAGAAGAAGAAGAAGAAGAAGAAGAAGAAACGGGTAAAAAGTATTGTGTGTCTTTTAAAGAATTGTTAGCTTTGGGAAATTGCGGTATTGTGGTATAAGAAGAATAAAATAATTTGGGGTATGCTGTTAAATAAATAAAACAAATAAAGCTGCTGGACAATTATTCTAGGAAAAAAAAGCATTAAATTGTTCATTCATTCTTTCATTCATCTTCAGTAACCAATTTATTCTGAACAGGGTTGTGGTGAATCTGGAGTCCATCCTCTCAACAACTGGGCTTAAAAGCAAGAGAATACACCCTAATTGGGATGCCAGTCCATCGTTGCGCACCATGCACACACTCATTGGCACACACTCAAAAAGTGCTTGGTGAAAAGCAGCTAGTGAGGGTTGACGGAGCACCTTCCTAACGCTGGCGTGTTTTTAATTCAGTGCACTGGGTACGTTTCTCTACATTTTCACAATCCCAGTTCCTGTAAGAGCACATCCTGTCGTGTTGTATTACATACGGAACAGGAAACAGTGCACACACAGTATTATTGCACCCCTTCTTTCACTCTTTAACAAAGACAATCAATCAGCTGATCACTGTGAAGACTGTCTGGAGTTCTGCAATAGCGAAAGGGTGCAAAAGATGGAAAAGAGTCAAGCTTGTCTCAGAATAAAATTTGACTGTCCTCCTGTTCATTCAGCTTTAGCAGAAAAGCATTTAAGTGTGTATATGTTTGTCAAACCTTTACAGATACTGATTCACTACAATGAATCACCTTTTTTTTTAATAACACTGAAAATATTACATATATCTGATTAACAACATAGTCTGTAGGATTAATAATCACATTTCACACCATAGGTGGCAATGATATAGTTTACCAGTTAAATATCCTTGAGTTACCCACAAATGTTACAAAGGTTACAGTGCTCTAGACATAATACCTAATAATTTCAGTTTCACAGGTGAAGGACAGAGGCACAAAAAAAACATCCATAGTGACTCAGCGTATTCAACGTACGTCTAACGTTACACTTTTTATATTTGGAAGATATATACAGCACAGATTTCTGGACCTCTTACCTGATGTAAGCACACAGTCCACATCTCTTGTCTGGAGCAAGCTGTTGTAAAACTCTTCTCGCACCGCTTCCAGCTTTTTATCGAAGCAGGGAGCCACCACCACATGGTACACCTGATCTGGGCTCAGCTTCTGCCAAGACACAACACAGGATTCATTCGAGCAGCCGGTAATGTTCTTCCACAATTAACGCAGGCATGTAAGGAAAAGTACAGACCAGCGTGATGGTAAGCAACTCAGCGCTGTGCGTGTCAAATAAAGACAAAACACCACTTATATATACACCCATATCTATCTATAGATATAAATACATACAAATCACTGGCCACTTTATTAGGAACTCCTGTACATTCATACAGTTATCCAGTCAGCCCAAATGTGGCAACAAGGCAGTGCATAAAATCGTGCAGACAGAGGTCAAGAGCTTCAGTGAATGCTCACGTCAAACATCAGAACAGAGAAAAAGTGTGATCTCTGTCACTTTAACCGTGGCATGGTTATTGGTGCAAGATGGGCCGTTTTGAGTATTTCAGAAACTGCTGATCTCCTGGGATTTTCACACACGACAGTCTCTAGAGTTTACACAGAATGGCATGAAAAAACAAAAAACATCCAGTGTGGGCAGGAATGCCTTATTAATGAGAGGGGTCAGAGGAGACTAGATGAAATGGTTCGAGCTAACAGGAAAGCTACGTTAACTCAAATAGCCACTCTTTACAACTGTGGAGAGCAGAAAAGCATCTCAGAACACACAACCAAAATTAAACAGCTAAGGACTGGAGAAAGGCCAGGCAATGTATTTTAATCTTCTATTACTATCCAGTTTCAGTAAACCTGTGCCCGCTCAAGACTCCGATATCTGTATAATGACCATTAATAATAACTATAAGTTAAAGATAAACCAATAAGTTGTGCCAATAATCTTTCAGACAGATCACTGTGAATCTATGGGAAGCTAACCTGCTGTCTGGTGAAGTAGTCTTTGACCAGAGAGCCCATGACCTGCTGAGGTGACCTCGCTGTACAGATGTGCGGCGTGACCAGACTTCCCAGCACATGCTCTGCATAACGGATCCATCCTAATAAAAACACAAACACACACACTCAAACAGTTAGTTAACCCAGAACAGGGCAGCTGTTGTATCAAATGAGTGAGCAGGAAAGCACATTATACTATCATCACTATACTCGGTGCGATATGTACTCAGGGGTAGACAAATCAGATGTCTGGCTACCTGGAACAAGAAGATTAAATATGTGGGCTATTAAATTTTTAATCATAGTTCAGCAGGCTTGGTAGCTTAGTAATCATCAGCATCTTTTATTCGCTCGTACCACCAGAGAACTAGTACTTGGAATCTCATATATCTTTTATGTGCAATGTGAAGAAAAACCACCACAGATGACAGCCAACCATCAGCCAATAACTTGCTGACTTTTTGTCGAGGTCAAAAAGATATGCTACAGACACTTTCTTAGCAAAGGATAATGACCCTGACCGAGTCGTACCCTGTGCAGGAATTTATATATTCCTTTGTGTCTGCATTAATGCGCTGAACTAGCCAACTAGCTCACTATATTTAACTACCACTTTTTAGCCTAGCCTGTTAGGTTTCTAGGCAGACAGATCATAGGACTGGGCAGTACATTACCACTAGTTAGTCGACTAGCTAATGGATTTCTGAGTTGTTCCCTACTAGAAGATTTACAAAGGGAAAGAGTTTACACAGAGGCAGAATTAAGGTTCTAACTATCTCTATGGAAGGGTGTGAGACTAGAAATGCTATTTATCTCACAACAGCAGGATGCCTTGTCTATCTCAACTCAGCCACACCCCAAAAGAAGAGTGTTCATCACATACACACACAAAAGAAGAGTGTTCATCACACAAACACGCACACACCAAAAAGCATCACACTGTAACTCTTACTTACTTTTCACTATAAACGTTCCAAGGCCAAGAAAGACTAATCATTTAAAGACAGAATGATTATATCCAAATGTAGTACTCTTGAAATTATTCTTGGCTACGCTATGCAGAACATGGACGCACATCTAAACGTAATATCACCACACTCGTGAGAATCGGTTTACCTGGACATGAGGAGGTGAACATTGGCATAGCATAGACATCACTATGTCTGCGTCGATAGCGCTGTACAAACTCCCTCTGACTCTCCAGAATGCTGAAGCTAGCAGCCAGTGTTGTGTCAAACACATATTTCACTCCTGAAGACAAAAAAAAGAAAAAGAAAAAAAAATAAACATCTCTAAGCTTTCCTTCTGGACGTGAAACCATACCACTGAGCCACTGATCGCTGGATCCTGTACGCGTCATACACTGCCATATGAAATTACGTTTAAAAACAAGTGGTTGCGTAAAGGTTTAAATCAAAAGGGGGTGAGAAGCAACAACGTGCAACATGGCAGGCAGACTCACCCACACTCTTTAGGAAGCCACACAGCTTTTGTGCAGCCACCGTGACGTCCAGATGAAATTTCACAGCAAAAAATGGCAATGACTGAGGTGTGTGTCTGTGGTGGTCCTGAAACACGAAGCTCCTTAGTGTAAAGACAGAGTGTGTGTGTGTGTGTGTGTGTGTGTCACACACACACACACACACACATATACACACACACACACACACACCAGCATGAGATCCGATCACGTCATATAAAACATCCTGAGATGGTTTTAAGGACAGATATCATGGCAACAGTCCAACGTGTTTGTTACCTTATTGAGTGCGAGAACATGGTTGATCTCCTGCAGGCTCTGTTGGGAGATTTTCTGGGTCTCTTCCTCAGACACACAGCCTTCGCAGGAGAGGCACGCGCTCAGCAGCACAGTATGACCACTCACCTGGGAAGTACATCATAACAAATAGGTTAGAGAGAACGCAGTACTTTTAGACATACATCCCTAAGCAGAAATGAATTTTTAGAGACATCTGATCCCTACTTAGATACAAAAATGGTAATAATCCCAGCAAAATATTTACCCATAGTCATCTGGCAAGCACGGAGCAAAACTATTGAGGGTTGTAGACCAACTGTATTAGATACTAGGACCTTAATCAGTAAGCTAAGACCACCAGGTATTAATTATTCACATTATTTTGCAAAAGAAGTTTGGAGAAAGAAGTTCCCAGAGATTATCATCATCATAAACAGAAAAACAGGAAGCAGTACATTCCTACATATGAGAAAGATATTTAAGAAAAAGGCACCTCTCCATTGGCAACACCTCCGAGGACGACATTTGAATGTCGAAGTAGCCCGACAAAGAAGAACGTGATCCTTTGTTTTGACTTACAATCTTGTTCGTAGTCACTGTACCAGACTGAAGCCTGTGTAAATGGATCTCGTAATTTAAGCATGTTCTCAAGCAAGCTGGACTACCTGTTTAGTGCAATTTTCACATTTCTCCTTTCTCTTTGTGCTGATATCCTCAGACATTGTGCAAGAAACCCCTGCAAAAAAAGAATCACAAGCGATGACAGAAACCGTCTAGCTGTGGAAAAGTCAGGGCTGACTTGATCTTCCCATCCAACCACCATGGGATGGGACTTCAGATCCTGTGAAGTAACTGTGTAATGATATCTTATGGGGAGGAGAAAGTGCTACCCTAAACCCAACTGCCATCACATAAAACAAATATTAAGACAAAGCAGAAAGCATGTGTCTGATAATTACAGGTTCCCACCATAGGTTTGACCATGATTGCTGTTTTGTTTCTGCCAGGAATAAAGAAAAGCAAGGTGATTATGCATCTTCTTATTATGTCTTCAAGTAGCAGATGACAGATGGATTACTGGTTAATTATAAGGAGAAGATGTTGATGATGATGATGATGATGATGTTCCCATAGCAGCATAGTAGCAGCAATGTGTGGTTTGGGGTTGTTACCTAAAGACAGGCTGCTCCTCGAGTAAGAACCAAAAAGGCAACGTTTCCTAGTTTATCCCAGTTAGACTTGAAAATCAGTTAGTCTTCTCTTCTTACAGTATGTAAATCCAGTTTAGAGGAAAAAGACATTAAAGCAGCCCAATGCAAACACCAAACCGCTTCAAACACTGAGGATAGCGTCCGAGCAGGAACTCTGCACGTGAGCTGCGCGAGGTCCAAATGTTCTTCATAAAGAAGTTCAGAGGTTAAAGTCACATCGCAGAGAGCCATGTAACAACTAGCTCATCCAGACTCATCGAAATTCGCCCAAAAATAAATAACAAACTCCATGATACCTTGACACAATATCACACTTCATTGTCCTTTAGCTCGGACAGCGCGCATGCGCCAATCCGCATTGCCTCTTTCTCTTTCTCTCTCTCTCTCTCTCTCTCTCGCTCGCTCATCTACGTCATTGTTTCTCTAACAAAAGCAAAATAAGTGTAAAATAAAGCTTAACTATTGTCATGTGTTGCATAGGCGAAATATACATTCAGATATATTTCGTTTGATTGGTTTTATTATTTATTCCATGAGCTTCCTCTAGAGTCTAGACGGCACTTTGGAACGTTGGTCAAATCTCCATTTGGTTCTTGACTTTCTTCGAGTGCACTTGAAGAGTGTATCGAGAGTAACATTCTTCACGCCCTTAAATAGCACACTACAACCTCAATAGCGAGCCGTTTGGGAAACAGCCGTTGCACCTTTTAGAGTGAGAATATTTATAGGTGGAGCTTCGAGGAGGCGGAGCTTCAAAATGCCACCATCCAATCAGAATCCACTGCGCTTTGGCGGAAGTTGGGAATCCCCGCAAGTGGCTTTCCAGAAACGTATGGACCAGCAGAAAACATCTATTGTCACAATAAAGTCTGTCATTTCGTGGATCCGACAGTTTCGATTCACGGACACTTTAAACACTTGATAAGGTGAGTTGTTTGTTTTCGTTACTTCCGGTTTCTGCAGCCTCACCGTCGTGACCACGTCTGATCCGGGGTCGATACGAGACACTGGTGTGGGTGTTGTCCTTCCCATCACACTCACTGTGTACATGTTTTCATGTCTTAAAAGCTATTATAGTTCTATCTGTGTATTCTCCTCATGTGCAAGCATGAGTGCTTTGTAGTAGAATGAATCTACTTAATGTCTTATGCAGTGAAATGAAATAAAATTACTGTTAACTGTTACTGTTAAACAGGAAATTGTGCAACTGCTAAGCCCACTCATTGAGTCATGTTTTCAGTTTGAAAACCTGAACATATTTTTACAGATGGTGTACATGGTGATTGAGAAGCACACACCTGATCTTCTCCATTTGAAAAGATCACCAGGGATCAGATCTTGGTCTCTGTTTGTTGGTATGAATAGGAGAGGGAGTTGACATTGTGCAGTTTGCTTACAAGGAACTGTGTATTCTCTTTACATGACACTTGTTTTACTTTTCTTCATCTAGGGATTGCGTCAGTTGGCCTGGCAGCAGCATATTACAGTTCAGGTAAACATTACTATATATATGGGTGGATTTAGTGATTTGGGCCCAAAATATAGGAATGGAGCCTGTTATATAGCATTAATAATTAAAAATATATATAATTCGTATTTTTCATTTTTAAGGGCTCCTTGGCTTCTGGGGGCCCAAGGCAGTTGCCTGCCTTTGCCTAGTGCTAAGTCCACCCCTATATATGTGTGTCTATGTGTGTGTGTGTGTATATTTAGTGTGTGTGTAATATAGATATATATATATATATATATATACTCCTGAACAAAATCTTAAGACCGGGGGGAGGCATTCCAAGTATTCGCATATTGCACTGGTGGATCATAACCAGGTTGTAAGAACTGCTTCAAAATGTCAAAAGAAGAAAAAGGAGTAAGAGACAAAAAAAACAGAGATTAACAATTTATTAAAAATTGCATTTAAACTCAAACAGGCTGTTCATCAGCTGATCAAAAGTTTAAGACCATCGCCCAAAAATACCCACAACAGAG
>CM074954.1:25295544-25333597 GCA_037577455.1 Pangasius macronema
ATAGGTGGAGAGCGATGATTCGCTGTGGAGACCCCTGAAGGGAAAAGCCGAAAGAAGAAGAAGAAGAAGAAGAAGAATGCCTAAAGTGAGTGAGGTGCGTCTGCTCGACCTCTCACAGGTCTCTCATGGGCAGAACTCACTACATTCACAGCCTCATGTTTGTGTCTATTTATATACCATCATTACAATACCAGCTATTCATTATCCAAAATATGTCATAGTGCAATCTGGGAATTCTTCAAGTTTCAAAACAGGCCATGCTCAAAACTTTCACTCCAAAATGCATCTTCAGCTAGTCTTGTGTGGTGTCTTACAAATAAAGGTTCCTCGAGATAGTTAAGAGCTCTTAGCATCCTAAACATATTCCACTTGGAAGCCTCTCTGATGGAGAAACCCTCTGTTGTAGGGTTCTGGGTACAACCTTATAGATGTTTAATGTTTACAGCTGCTAAGACGTTAAGTGAGAACAGGAACTAACTCGTTTCTAATGGATAAAAGTACGACATGTTTGGCAAGTTTCTGTGGTATAAGAGGAATGAAACACGCCGGGACGTGCTGTTAAAGGAAAATATTCTACTTTAATTGATCAGTTATTAATGTTAGTTTGGTTTAAATATAAAACATCAGTACAGCTGTGTTTGTGATGTTGATTCGGAGGTTATCGGTGGTATCGAGCTCTGTGAGTAAAATTTCACCTCAGGCACCGAGTAAGTCAGGGTCGCCATGGGGAAAAGGCCAGTATTAAGGGAGAGGAAAAATGAACAGTTTGTGTTCGATGTAATAAAAATCCACCGTGTTTGGAAAAGCTGTGATAAACCCTCGTCACTTGTGCCTGTGGTAATTACCAGCTTCTCTCTCTCTCTCACATCTTTAAAAGCCATTGAAAAACAAAGCACAGATGGATGTCTCCATCATACAATATTTCGCCCGAGGCGCTTAAACGTATTAATGTAGCATGGGTCCAGTGAAATGTACTAGCCTTGTGCACTCTAAAGATTAGAAATATGCATTTTAAATGAAATTTACAGCACTTCAAGGAGGAAAACAATTTACACGTTTGTGCGCAAGCGGGCCAGAGCTGTAAGCGATTATTCTGAACACGAAGAGAGAGAGACTGCGATCTGCATTCCCTTTCGATAAGCTCGGGCTGTCCCACTGATTAAAATAATAATCATTTAGATTGTATGGCACCTTCCAGAAGGAAAAGAACGGTTGATATGACCACACAACTTATCAGCCATTTTATAACCTTCTATATTGACCACAGGGACAACGTCAAACAGCAAGACACGTCGCAGCTGCCATTTTATTCACTGTATTTATGAAGTGCTGATTTGTTAAGTGTTTTTTTTTTCACAGAACGGATGTTTTATTGTCTGATCCTAACAGGAAATTACAGCGACGTTCTTACAGGAACTGCACGATGTTCCTTAAAATGTTGTGACAAATTACTATGAAATAAACAGACACGTATGCAGGTCACGTGCGTCATCAAAACTCTTGAAATGGGAATGTGAGTGAGGATGTAACGAACTGAATGCTAACAGTACGGAGTGTTACAGTTGTGTGTTTACAACCGAAAACAAATCTAAACATGTAAGTGTAATCATTTACTTTCTCCCATGAGACAGAAGACATTGCTTTGCAGGCTTTAAATAAAGCTGCCTTCAGACTCAGTGCTCTGTTTAACATCATTAAAACAGCCTTGCTGAATTCTCGATTCTGATTGGTTGATTATTTTTCTATAACAGGAGGTCCGACAGTAGCGCAGCTCCAAATCACAGGTTTAAATTAATACACTCGTTCTAATACGTTAGCGTTTCTATAGCAACAGCTCATTCACAGGGACTGGTACAGACGACGCTCCACAGACAACGCTTTTAAAAAGTTGAAGTTTTCTGTTAAGAGCCATTGATGTAATGAGTCTCCAGTGCCGGTGCTTTGTAACAGTCAGAGGATTTAGGTGTTTCTCGGGAACATGATAAGCTGCTTTTTTGTTTTATTAACTTCAGGAGAGTAAACAGAGAGGCTGGTGAGGGAACAACGGCTGCTACGATGTAAGTGATAGTAAGAAATAACTTGTTTCGTGAACATTCGACAACATTAAATGTAACTCTAATTGGATAAAAAATTAGGAAGAAGTTAACACATTCTTTAATAAAGGACAAATGGTAATGGTGGGAAAATTGCTTTGTTACCAGAAGAATAAAACACTACAAGATGTGCTGTTATAGGAAAACAATCAACTGTGGGCTGTTAACTGTAACTCCACTTCATCACACCACCGTTGATTAATTTCCTATAACAGCACAACATGTGTTTTATTCATTACATAATGAAACTTGTTAATCTTTCAGAATAACATTACCATAACAACAACCGCTTCCATTAGTAATATTTTGCTTCCCGCTTTTCACCCCCATATGTAATTCACCTCGAAAAGAATTTAGCGCCGGTTATAAATTGAACCCAAACGCCAATCTGCTTTCATCTAGCCAGCTAGCGAGGAGTTATCCGATTTAAAATGATGCTTTTGAGTTCAGTGGTGCTTTAAAAAGCGGCGCTAGGACTTACTCGCATTTTCCACATACATCACCGTTTTATTAAGAGCGTCTGTGTGGAAATAACCCAGTAAAGCATGCATGAGTGTCATCTATAATTGATATGAGTGTTGAAAATGCTGAGCCGCGAATCCCCCTGCTGGGACGTGTCGATGGGTAACTTGCCTCTCACCACGAGCCAAAATGCTCTTTCAGGGAGGAATGCGCCGCCAGATCATACGTGTAATGGGACTCGAGAGACAATAGGCATTATTCTAATCTACAGAGCTCTGGGATTTTTAACGCACATCCAAGATGAAATGAGGAGGCAGGGAGAATGGTGTAGATGGCGTCTGGCTTTCTGTGAGGGTGTGAGTAAAGAGCAGGCGAACGGGGTGATGGATATAACACAGCTGCACATCTGTGCACCGAAAAAAAAAAATCAATCACTGTAATGGCTGACGGTTTTGGTACGATACCCGGTAGAATGCAACATTAATGCGATATGCAAACAATAAATTCTTTTCCATTAAAAGGAAGCTAATGTCGCAATCCCTCCATCCATCTGTCTCGGGTAATACGGTGGAGGAAAAGCCGTATTAACTGCTGTCGGGATTGAGTTGTCCTCGCTGTAATGACACGCTGGTGGAGAGGATATAAACCAGCCATGCGTTCCTTCTGCTCTCACACCATCTCAGGCATCAGACTCGGCCTATAAAGCCTTCGTAATGGTTCTGTGAATATCCAGGGACTCTTCCACACGAACGTGTCCTGATGCAGGTTCTGGCCAAGCCGATCCATTGTTCTCTCGGAGCTCTCTGAGTGCGCATGTGGTGCAGATGGCGTTATTTGTCCAGAGTCTCACCCAGCTAATGGGCTAAAGCCCAAGTGGGTCATTTGCGGGGAGAAATATCAAGCTTTTCATCCACTCGACCCTCACGCGCAGCCTACGGTCACCTTTTGTACTGCAATGTCAACAGCCTGCCACGGGCGTTTTGGCACAAGGACGTGGTAGAGTTAATGGGGCGAGTTTGAATATGTGAGGCAGAACTGAGATTCAGCAGCGAGCAGCAGCAGACTGGAACAGCTGATTTGTCTTCTCATTCGGTGTGATGCTGCTGTGTCATCCTGGTGCTGGTACAAAGAAATACAGAAAGAAACTTTCATTTCGAGTCATTTGTAGTTCAACTGTCTCTCTCTAAGACTGTGTTCACATGAAGCAGTGTGAATGGAGGCCTGGTGTGTCCTCCCCTGCAGTGCGGCTCTTTAGGCAGGTAAGAACACAGTTAGCGAACTCTAGAGTGAAAGCGATTCGACTCTGAATCGACTCCGCTGCAGGAAGTGAATCAAAGATGCTCTGTGTTTTGGGTTTGCAGATGTGAGCTGTTAAACTGAGCCAAAGCACAGAGCTGTAGTGCTGCAGAAATGATCTCTGATTGTGTACAATTTGTGTACAATGATTTCTGATCTTGCAATCACACACACACACACACACACACACACACACACACACAGCCTTTATAAAGAGACTTTCAGTCACTATAGCTTTGCGCAGTATACACTCAGTTCCTTTGTGTCTTTGGTGTTACCAGCCTGCTTTGGCTTTGACTTTGCCCTCGGTTTCTGTGTATTTTGCCCGTACCACTGATATCCTGTTTGCTGATCGCCTGACCTCTGCCTGTTCCTGTTTTTGATTCTTGCTCTACATTTTGGATTGTTTGCACAGGCTTTATTAAACGCTGTCTCACCTGCATTTGCGTCTGTCTCTGTTCTTTTCTGCTGTTTTCTTCCACAGAAATCGAAGTGATGCTTTAGCGCTCACTCAGCCCAGCTAGCAACGTAAGCATTCTGTACCACTTCTAGCGTTAAAAGTTATGTCTAGTCATGGCAAGTTCTTCTTTGCATTTTTTGGTAAAAACCACAAAGGGAACAAGAATTAGCAGAGTGGTTGGGTTACTGTGAGATTCGGCGTCCAGATCTTTCTCTGGTTAGTTTAAAACCAGGAACTACACTGCTGTGGTACTGCTTGTGATTCTGTGCTAATATGATTCTTTGCTAGTTTCTGCTCATTTCTGAAACCAGCAGGAAGCAGCACAAAGCAGTAATCAAGAGCACACAAACTGCGATCTTACTTGCAGGAGCTGTGTCTTCAGAAAATGTGTGCGAAATACACCAATAAACCGGACACATTTCTGACTCCTGCAAGCTAAACGACATAAGCGTCGAAAGCTTCTGCTCTGTCAGATCTTCCCCTTTCCCCAACACTGGCATGGGGATGTGTTTGTGAGAAATGCCACTGTCGTTATTATGCAAGCTGACACGTCTGCACAGATGTGGTCAGCTGGAAAATTGGGTTTTTATACCATTTACAGAAAGACATTTAAAATTCACATTTAAAACTATGATTGTTATTATTACCTTATGGAAAAGTGTATAATTAATTTATGATGTGTATAATACAGAATATACAATACAGCTGTTTTAAACCTGAAATAATTCTCAAAAACATTTTTTTTTTGTTTTTTTTTTTAGGTGTGTGTGAGAACACACTGTCGATGAGTGACAGAACGTCCAGGTGACGTGTCCGACTGAGGTAAAATAAATATTTTCAGCGCGGCTGCTTCATATTAACCGAAAAACAAGCTCTTCAACCAGCGAGGTCAAAACGACCAGAGAGGCTGAGTAAATCAAACAAAACAAAACAAAAAAAAAAAAAGCGACGGGAGAGCAAGTTAAATAAAACACTGACCAAAACCTGTTGCAGCAGCAGTGTGCTCTTCAGGGACAACTCTTTGGCACAGTGCGTGCACAATAATTATCGTTTCTGCTCACCCTGATCGTTTTTGCGTTGTTGGACCGAAACCAACGGCAGATTGAAGTACAAATGAGATGAAATGAGAGTCTATTCTCTGCGCAATGTCACATTTCCCATGTGCAATGTAAGTGAGAGATAACGCCGAACAAAGCGGTGTGATAACGGAAAATAACGGACAAGGAGGAGGTTATTTTCTGCCGTTTCCTCCACCGTGTCCTTTATTTTCTGATATTTGACACAGCGTTATCTCACTTACACCATGACTGCTCAACATCGTTTAAACAAATGGATGCTTTTTTAGCTATTCTGCTTCCTCGTAGTTGGATAATAAAACAACGTTGACTCGTGTCATTTTATTTAGCTAGCTTTCGAGAGCCACGTACCGATTAGCTATGAATGTTGTTGCTATGGTTACATATAAACAGTAGACAGTATATCGCTCTGTTCTTGCTTTTAATCAGATTATGATTGGTCTAGGAAACGTAACTATATAAGCGTAACCTAAACTATTACTGATCACTGTCAGAGCTGGGATAATATGCTCTTATAGGAAAATAATCAACCCCCTCTGACCAACAAACCCACCACGACACAGTGACATCACAACCAAACGAGAGGGTGTAGTTAGTGTCCGATCACAGGTATACCACACACAGTAATACACACCACATCAGCGATGTCTTTGATATGATTGGAGAGAAACGTCTCATAAAAGTCACTCGTTCCCCCGAGAAAAAAAAAAAAAAAATGGTTCAGCCACTGACTGCACACCAACAGAGCTGTCGCTATGGCAACCAAACTCTTTCTCCTCCGCCGTTACACATCTGAATGTTTACTGTCAGTGTAATCTGTTCTGTGTGTCAGCAACAAATTATCATATTAACATGCTCTAAATACTAAGAGAAAAATATGCAGTGATTTAACACTGTCTGGGCATGCGCTGGCATCATCAGAGCTTCCTTCATTGATTTCCTGCAAATCATATTGAGAGGCAGCATTATTGGGGCCGTAGCCTGTGCGCTGTTTCTACTGTGTGTGTCGATTTTCATGGCCTGGAGTTAAACGGATAGATTTTCATCACATTTTCCCATCTATGAAGATTAGCCTTACGCCAACAGCGACCCAATCGTCCTGATAAGTAGGCCTTCGTAGGCTGACGCGTCCATTTTCAAATCTATTACATTATTTTCGTCAGGTTCGCTCTAAGCCATGTCTTCCCTATTTCTCATCACTGCCTACATGTGAGGCATTTTTAACAGGACACAACTCTTCCACTTCTTTAACTCCTTTGAATGTCTGATTCATTTGCGCCTGGGGCAAACCGTTTCCTTTTAAAAGTGGGCCAAAAGCAGGGGGCCAAGCGTGGTACTGCTGTCCAACTAGAGCTGGAGAAAAGACAAGCGGGATTAGCAACATAATATTTAATCCTCCACATTTCTGGAGCCAGGACCCTGTCAGGACACGAGTCTGCATTGATCCCTTCTTATCGATTAGCATCATATACCACTCTTCCTCCTCTTCATGCCTTTGTCATGCTGCTCGCTTGCCACTGGCCTTTCCGCACACCGTGCCATGGTGTGCTGGGATGAGTGTCAGAGTTAATTCAGCTCAGCTTTGGACCCATGTGAGATTTAGCTCAAAAATGTAGTTTGCATTTTTGCCACTGCTGTGCATCTTTTCATTTTATTATTATCCATTTTTTCTCATAATTCTGTCCAATGTCCATCCAGTTGCCGAGTCCGCTGTCTTACACATCAGCTAAACTCCTGTGGATGATTAACAACTTCGGTCTTAATTAGAAAACCTTTTCTGAAATAAAATATTTTGTGACCAGGCACAAAATATCTTTTGTACACTTCTCCAACCAAAATGAGCTTTCCAGCACAAGATATTGCCAATGAATTATAATAAAATAATCCTTGATGCAGTGGTGATTTGCCATCCCGAAGTCCTGAAGTGCTTTATTCCTCTCATACAACAGTGATTGGCCAATGATTACAATTTTCAATTTATTAATGATCCACATGTCATAGTTTTTAACAGTTTATAGTTACATTTAATGTTTTGGAATGTCTGTGAGACGTGTTTTTGAGCTGTCACTATGTATTTTGAAAGGAATTACGGCTGGCACTACTGCCTGAGAGATGCTGTTAAATCATTAATCAACACCTTTTCATTGGAGAATTTAACAGTACTGTGCTATAAGGAAAAATCTGCTCACTGTTGGCTTTCTTGTCTCTGTGGCACCTCAGAAAAACAGCTCATGTAGACCACTGACATTCAGCCAATGAAGACGACGTCAGAAATTCAGAATCAGGCACAGTAGACATTTTAGAGGCGTGGATTTGGAAGGAATACTGAAAGGATGACCTGTATTAGTTTGAAATCGCTGACTATACCTTTAATAAAAGTGCTGCGTTTTGCAATTTAACTTGAATGTCTTCTTGCTGCGTTATTGTGCTGAGTCAAATATACTACACAAATATAGTCACAGGTTGAATTCCTTTTATTAACCTCCAATCATTCCTGTTTTTCTCTGGGACAATGCTCGCTAATTATATTTCACTCACTGTAGGCCTTTGGAGCGCCGTAAAACCAATGTGCATGCAAATGACCTGACAACACTCCTCTTTTGAGCACTTTTTTTTTTTAAGTAGGCGATTCTTATTATGTCTCGCCTTGCTCGTTCATTAAAAGCCTTTCAACTCCCACCAAACAGTGCTCGTATTATTCGAGTAGGAGGTCTGTGGTGGCTGCAGCGGCTGTTTCTTTATGGTATGGTCTCGGATAAACAGGCCTGTCTCCACATCTCCCGGGCAGTTTGTCCATTTGTCTGTGTCACCGTTTTTGTCAACTGCAGTAAAGAGGAGTAGGCTGGTTAATCTTCCAGTCCAGCTGGAACATGGACACTGGTAATTAGTGGGCTCCTGCACCATGAATCACTAACCAGTAGACAGACCACAGAGGGGACAGACAGGCCGAATCAATCTGCACTGGTGTCCCATTCGTAAGGCCATGTAGTGGAATTAATATAATTGACCTTTGGCGGAAAACTGACAACATGCTAAAGTGCTGAGCAGCAGCCGAGTCACACATCATTAGAGCTGACTGGAATGGCGGCGATGCCCTGTTTATCTCCATGACATTACAATGTAGGAAACTATTCTCACTGCTAGATATGCACTAGTCTAATATTCACAGAGAAGGGCAAATTGTAGGACACAGAATTAAAGGCGCAGTTTGTCATTTTTTGAGTGGTCTAAAATTGCTGTAACGAGGTTCCAGGTAGTCAGAGGTCCAAGAGGGTCAGAACACAGGCAGACAAGGTACATATAGGCATATCCCAAACATAAGAGAAATCAACAGGCGTGATAACAGAGAATCAGACTTCGCAAAGGTACACGGACAGAACAGGCGAATACGATCGGGAAGCAAACCAATGACAGGACAGGGGCGGAGACAGTACTGGAGCAAAAACCAAAACATAAGCACATAGTGCTTGTTGCCATGACACGAGAAGCTTTTCAGAGGCAGATGTATTCAGTAGGTGGGAAAAAACATTCACAGTAAACAAGTTTAAAAGTTATTACAGAGTGGCAAGTAAACATTTTTGGTTATTTGCAACGTCAGTCAAATGGCCTCTTCTTCTAAAAGTAGTTCTTAGACATGTTTAGTGATTACATATACCAGGATTTAGCAAAGGACAGAAGTCTAGCCTAGCATTCCTCTTGTTCCAGCTTCCTCTCTGTTGACCCTACTTAAACCCTGTAAGTAGTCTTTGAAGGAAAAGGTACAGAGGCGGTGCTAAATTCCAGACCAGAAAAAACTGAAAAACCACCCAAAACTACGCAAACCTGTGTCACAATATTGCAAATCATAGTAACTTTTTTATTTGGTATCTTGGATATTATGCGTTTACTAGAGGTCTAGGAACAACATTCAACATTACATACTGCACCTTTAAATCCCAGAGCTCTGCAGTGATGAGTTACGGCTTTGCCTGGGAGTAAAGCCTGCATGTGGAGAGCTATTTCTGCCTGCAGAGTAAATACAATGTCTGGAAATAGAAACGTGTTCTCAGGGCAAAAAAAAAAAAAAAAAAAAAAGTCACAACAACTCCACAACGAATATGTTTCATATAGTCTTTTGAATGAGCGCAAAACTACTGTACAGGAACAGTGTGTCCTTGATCCTGTACGCATGAATTGAAGGCGCTCGCTGTGTGAATGGATACACGGCATGAAATAATGAATGAGCTGTACAAATCTGATGAATGAAAGACCTTCACCTTTGCTGAGGAAATTACTCTTCTCTCTCTCCAAACATGCAGAGAGGTGGCTAAATAAAAATGTCTTAACCAGCCTTTTTTCCTCCCCGTACCTGTAATTACGTATCGAGGCTTGAAAAAGCAGGCAGCGCCTTTTAATGTGCTGGAGTATTAAAGGGCGATAAGAGGCTCTTTAGAGGCTGCCAGTGCCATTTACCCAGGCGAACTGTATTACTGTAATGTGGATATCAACAGGTCATGCTCTGTTTGCACATATAATTAGAGCTGAGAGTGCACTGAGAGCTGAAGACATGACAAAGCGGAAGGGTGTGTGTATGTGTGTATTCGGGGGATCGCTGCCTGGGTGCTATTGGCTTTGTCCTGAAATCTCACCTGCACAGGACGCGGCGTCCCCTCGCGGCGTCGCACGACTGTATTGTGAAGAAGGTTCGAGGCGCCACCTCATTAACGGTGACTTCAAAGAGTAATTGGCTCATTAATGCAACTTCAAAGACTAATCAGCGATAAATTCTTAATTGACTGATGATACGTGCACCTTTTAACTCACACACGCGTCAGACAAATGAATTAATCATCTAGAAACAACGATCATCTAGATCGATAACGTTCGGTTCAGCGCGACACGCTACGCTCGGTACATTAACAGGTCTTACCACATAAACAATAAACAACATGCATATTGAAATTAAAGCTGATAGCGGATTTTATCCCACAGCACTGTTCTCGATTCTGGATTCTGATTGGTCGGAAGGAGTTGATTAATTCTCTATAACAGCAGCTCTTACAGTAGTGCAGCTGAGGTTTATACGAACACGCTCGCTCTAATACACTATCGTTTCTATAGTAACAATAGATTTACAAAAAAAAAAAACGTATCATTGTTGATATGGTGAAGTTTTCTGTAAAGAGATGTTTATTTATCATTTATGGAAGGAGTCTCCAGTGTCAGTGCTTTGTAACAGTCAGAGGTAAAGCTGAAACTTTACAGTGGAGTTCACACTTTGCGGTTTCTGTGTTTTTTTGTGTTAAAAATGCAGAGAAATTAAAAAAGAGAGTCTGGGGAGGAAACGAGTGTTTATAGCTGCTATAAAGTAAGTGAAAACAGGAACTAACTTGTTCCTTTAACATTCCACAGTAAAAAAAAGCAGTAGAGCTGTAGAGTTTTCTCATTGTCTTGTCTGTTTCCAAAATCTGATTCTGTACAAGGAATATTTTTGAATATTGTCACTTCTAGCACCTTTTAAATATACAGTACATTTAGCTATAGATGATAAATGTCTTCTTTTTATACAAAGGCTGTTGAAAATGAATAATATGCATAAATATTAAAACGATATAGGTCAATTCTTACTTCTCTGTCCCTGTCAGGAAGGTTATTCTACAAAAAATGCATATAAAGGGAGGAATAAAGTTCCACAATGACATGAAGAATAACGATGTTCATCCGCAGTATTAACGGTTCTCGCTCTGCCACGCTAGTCCTGCAGGTCTGTCTGATTTAGAACTGGAAATAACAATGAACGTTATTTAATTATTTATTTTAATGTCTTTAGACCATGGAGTAAAAGAAGGTTGAATCATTTCTATTCGGTGTGTGTTTGCCGCAGGTGGTGAGAACTTTATGAGGCGGCGGACTTTCGGTCTGTCCGGCAGAGTGTGAATAAATCCACCACCATTCCCCTGGAATCCTTCCCATTACGCTGGAGCTCTTGTGTGGCTAAATTCAGCTTAAGGCCGTAAGAAGGAGAAACGTATCTATAAATCATGTTTAATAAGCTCCCTGTAGGAAGATCGATATGCCCGTTGCACCTCAGAACTTCACCGTCACGGTTAACATTTGTCAGTGACGACTGCTCCCTGAGTAACATTTGCTCAGAAGGGATATTTTTACACTGCGTTGTGAAAAGGGAACGCAGTCATCTATCAGTTATCACTGTTTCCTTCTTTATCCATCTTTATCTAATCGATTTTTACTAAATGCTAAGTCACAAGACCTTAAAATTCACTCTTTTAAATTCATCATCTGCATGAGTAAATTTGTATGAAAAGTGATAAAGGTTATAGCACAGTGCTGTTGAATTCTCAATCCTGATTGGTCAGTTGTTGTTGTTGTTGTTGTTGTTGTTGTTGTTGTTGTTTTAAATAACAGCAGCTCTGACAGTAGTGCAGCTACAAATCACAAATTTCTATAATAACCACTGAAAGAGAGACTTGTATCCCGGACACTCGACATAAACGGTCACGCAAAACCGCGTGTAATCATTAACATTGTGAAGTTTTCTATAAGGACACGTTCGTTTAACATTTATGGAAGGAGTCTCCAGTGTCGGTGCTTCGTAACAGTCAGAGGTAAAGCTTTAACTTTAAGTTTTCCAACATTGGGAAATTTTTTATATTATTAACTTCCAGGCGAGAAAGACTGTTTGTACCATGAACTGACTTGTCTCATGGACATTCCACAACATGAAGTGTAACCGTAAGTGGATAAGAAGCACTAATGTGTCGTTCTTTAATCAATATAAAACGCAATACTTGGCAAATTGCTGTGGTTTAACACGAGCCAAACTCTAATGCTAACCCTCACTCCACTTCAGCACAAACATCTATCACTGACAATTCTCCTAAAACAGCACAACGCAGGGTGTTTTAGTTTGTAATTATTAAAAAAATGTTTAAATAATTTTATAAAGATATCACAATACTGACAATATCTAATAACAGTGTATTGTGATAATGATATTATATCTTCTTCACTGCAAACAAAGCGTGGGAGTGGACGATGGACGTTATTGGCTCTCGTAAGTCTTTCCTTGGGTGTCTGTTATGCTTGAGGTGTCCGGAGGGAATGAACACTCCATTACGAGACACAGTGCTGTGTTCATTTCCTGTCCCTCTTTCACCAGGTTCCTCTGTTCATATTCCTCCTGGTCATCTCCACCCCTGAGCATTTGGACTACCTGATTACTCAGGTAGCTGGACACGTCTCTCTCAACTTTCGCTTCACAGAGCCACTTCAAACATCTGACGGAGGACAGAGAACAGAGAGGGGTCTCTCTCTCTCTCTCTCTCTCTCTCTCTCTCTCTCTCTCTTGCTCGGTGTATCTGCGAGCAGGTAGAGCATGGGAGCAAGGTCTCTCATTTGTATCTGTCAAGGCTGATTAATGATATTTCATCCTCTCTGTGTTCTCCTTTTTCTTTCCCATTGCCTCTCTCTCTCTCTCTCTCTCTCTCTCTCTCTCTCTCTCTCTCTCCTGTTTTTCATACACCTGCTTAATGGGGGAGCTGGTTTGAAGTGGGGGTGTAACTTCATTTAGTAGGACACGTCATGTTTGTGCACAAACGTGGCGTCTCTGTGCTCGTATGTGTTTGTATTACACGTGCTTTAGCTTACAGAACACATATATAGCGTCTAATCATGTCAAGGTTGCAATGCTGATTCATCAACCTTTCCCTCATCACACACACACACACACACACACACACACACACACGTGAGCTATCTTGTTACTGCAGTAGCTATAAAGCCCCCACCATCTACTGCAGTCCAAACAAGCAGCATTTCTCTTTCCTCTCTCTCTCTCTCTCTCTCTCTCTCTGTGTGCAGGTCTGGTTGTCTCTTCTCCTTGTGATGACTAAATCACTCCGGTTTCCATTGGATCTTTCTGGTAGCCGTCAGCCGTAGAATTAATGTCTTCACAAGTAGAAGTTCCTTCGTTGCAGGAAAAGAGCCGTCACCAGGCTGGTGTACACATCATACACACGTTTCATTTTCATTAGCAAGACTTATACTGCAACACAACACCATGTTTTTCACTGTAGAGTGTTTGTCCTTGGGCATTTTACACACACACACACACACACACACACACACANGCAATAAAATGTCAGGATTCACTTAATTAGCTTCAAAAAGGAAGGTGAAGATTAAACCAGCTCTGTCCTGATCATTTTTTTGAACAGCGGCTCATCGCTGAGAATGAGCTGTGTGTGGATTAAACACGTATTTGATTAAAAACTATTTGATTATTTCCTTTTTTTCCCCCTCTCGCAAGTCCATTTCTTCGCTCGCTGCCTCCTGGGCCCCCGGTGGATTTGCTGGGGAGAGCGCACACGCGCGCGCATCGTACAGATGAGGACTCGGGACTGATTACAAAAACAAATTAATCTTTATTCAGACGGGAGTGCAGTAAATCTCGACAAAACACAAACAAGTATTTACAGTTCCATAATCGTGTGTAACAAGAGTGGCATAAAATCCTATGCAAGAGTGCGCCTGGGCCTTTTCTTAATGGCTGCACGGCGGCGTTTTTGTGCAAAACTGATTAAAAATGCAATCTGATTACGAGCACTCGTATTCAGAGCTAAAAAGCAAGCTGCCTGTTTCTCAGGTGCAAATGGATTTAGTAGAGGAGGATTAGAAGACATTCAGCCCTCGACATGCTGTGTAATGGGGTTGAAGTGACTGAACGGCAGGTACACAGAAGCGAAAGGGAAATACCTGAAGAGCGCTCGGTGGTAACAGCAGAGCACGCCGCTATAAAACCCACGAGTGACGGTGATTTGAGTGAGAGTTGAACGAGTGCTGCGGGTGAGGTAGACCTGGCGGGACTGGGTTTATCCTTAATGCAGCCTGTAAGACAACTGGACAATAGAATTGTGTGTCTGCCTATTACACGGCACAGCCTCGCACCGAGCGGATCGATATGACATCAAAGCTCATCATCAAACCCGACTCTCAGGCACTGAAGTTCGTCTGCCTTTTTAACAAAGAGGCCAGAATGCGCTTCACTGATGGCTCGTTGCTGCCTATCGGGCAGTGAGGAGGATGAGGTGAGGTGATAACATACGAAAGATGACAAAATCAACCTGATGGCGTACTTCTGAATCTTAAAAATAACCTATGATGGATATTATATCAATGATTTTAGAATGTGGATCTCAGTGAAAGGAGTCTCCAGTGTCAGTGCCCTGTAAAGCTGTAACTTTAACTTTTCCGACATGGGAGCATTGGGAAGTTTTAAGCTAAATTTTAAGGTCAATGTGTTAACAGATCCAGCCCAGAGCCCTGGGTACTTTAAATGAACACATTGTGCTATTTTGTGAATGAACATGTTTTTGTACTGAAATGTTTTTTTTTTTAATCAGGCAGCTCCAGATGCACATGAGCTCTTACTGCTGTTCCCACAGACTTCCTGCTTTACCCCAGTGCCTCAGCTGTTGGCCAGCCCGTAACCGATTACGTCCTCAAAGTCCTTGAAGCTGATGTGTCCATCTGAGTCGTGGTCCACGTGGCTGTCGGGAGAGAAAATTCACCCAGTTACTGACTGCAACACAAAATATGTCCCCAGCCAAACACATTATAATAGGCCCGATGGTTATTTCCAGCTTTAGAAGCAGATAAAGCTTTATATCCAGTCCTGTAGGCAAGAGCGTAATCTTGTTAGTTGATGGATCTTCAGTGCGAGTGCATGGAAGCCTGAAACACTGCGGAACAGCCAGAATGCCACCAACACACAACACACTCCAACAGGGGCAGAACACTGAAGGCACTATTGAGTGACTGTCGGTGACGGATATTAACTCGAAGCAGTAAAAAGGGAAACCGATAAACACTCAGTTTCCTTTCTCAAATTCAATACGGCACCCTGTCTTTAAATTCGATACTTGTCATCGTAATCGTCTTGTAAATGCTAGCTGTAGGCCTATGGCACTATTAGTTTCAGTGATTTCCAAGGAAATTATTCAGAAATATATGGCAAATCCAGCCAGTGGAGCTTTGCCATGCCCTCAGACCAAGTCTACAATGACTGCTTGAAGTGTGCACTCCAGTTTGCTTTCACTGTCCAATAACATCAGTCCAATGCCAATTTTAAAATCCTAGCCAGTAGAGAGAGAGAAAAACCCTGAATTTTACCACAAGAACCCCTAGTGTATTTCAGTGGACGAGACCGCCATTCTTTTGAGATGTGAGCCAAGCAACATTAAGAGAATAGCCAGGCTCAAAAATCAGAAACGCTAGTAATAAAACCAACCCAAAGCCAACTCAGACACCCTTTCCCAAATTCTGTGCACTGCTTTTAAAGTATACTGTCATGCCTATGATTGCTAAACATCCTAAAATTGCTTTTTATTAATACAGATATTGTCACTGGATTTATTTATATATATATATTTACTGATGCACAGACTAACACCTTTACACAGTAATGTACATTACGATGTCGCTGTGTTTGGGTCAGTTTGGTCTAGAATTATTGAATTATAAACAGATAGACTGTTTTATCCGAATGCTGACTATAATAAACATTGATATGAAGACATGATTACGATAGAATAACGCAAAACTCCAAACTCAGGGCCAAAGAAGTCATCGCAGCATCAGTTCCACAAGCAGACCCGGTAACACTGGTGTGTGCAGCCTGAGTGACTTAAGTGAGCCGGTGCTTGACTTATTTCACGTGCTGATGGAGGTCACGTTCACCTGACTAGGCCTTTTATCAGAAAGGAGGGTGATTCACGTGACAGGGGAACAGTCCAGGGGCAGGGTACAGTTTTACCATTTTCAGCGCAGGTGAAAGGGGAACGAGGTGTTCTCACAGAACGGCTAAACACAAACAATTAATATTCCTCCATATTAAATACGTCTAGCTGCACGTTATATTACTATTATTACTATAGTACTATAAAAAAAGATTAGCGAGCCGCATCACATCTCAGGTCCACTGCAATTCTTCTATTAATATATACACAGTAAAGCAAATCAGCTACAGTGCATATGCATGTTGCATCATGGACATTAAATAATACAGAAAGTTATACATTTGCTAAAGATATATTCAAGTCCAGAATTACTGGCACCCTTATAGAGAATGAATGGGTGAATAAAATCAGCGTTGAAATCATTGTATTAAAAAGAAACATTACACACAACACTTCAAATTTCCTTTACAATCAACTGGAGAATCTACTTACCTTCAGTCTAAGGAAAAAAAAACTTTTACATGTTGCAAAATTAAACACACCCCTAAAGAATTCATACACTGCCTTTGACCATGTCATGTTTCCTTGGGGTATAAATATGAGGTTGCACACATGTGAAGTCTTTTTATCATCCATGTTGCGAAGATGATGAGGAAGCAAAGAAGATTCACTGTTTCATAGGTATGTCTCAAAATCAACCAAGGAAAGAGTCAGGAAGAAGTGCTTTCTAAAAGCAACTCACAAAAATATCATAGAGATCGTGGACTTTCTGGCTTCGCGTAATGGCGGTTTGTTTGTCATGATATTACAAAATAAAAGCTCTCAAAGCTACTGTAAAATATGGTGTTGGATCACTAAAATTTGACAGTGTTCATATGTTTGAGCTAAAATTGTTACTACTTTTTCTTCCAACAGTTCTGGAGCTGACGGTATGATAGTGAGAATGTGACTCAAATACGTCTCAGTGTGTATAAAGCCTCATGATTCATGATTGCCACGCTTTCCAAAATATTTTGGTACACTGTCACATTGTCCTGTTTGTTTAAATTGATCAGTCACTGAAGTTCCCCATCTGCTTTCCCAATGTTCTCTCATGCTTGTGTGTGTGTGTGTGTGTGTTTATAAAATCCAGGACATCTTACAAGAGTAGGTCAAAACTAGGACATAGTGTTTGCAGAGATATCGAGATAAACGTCATCAGGTTGGGCCTTGCATGCCTGGATCCAAATTCAAAGTGACTTCAGCCAGTGTCCAGACTTATCACACACTCCCAGAGCCATTTCTATAAAGCGCAGCTCACTGAGAGAGCAGACGCTCGATTACATCGTCAGATGAGCGAGCATGAATGAGCAGATAAAGATGATGCACGAGCAATTGCATCAGTGTGGGAAAAGAGCGTGTTAGAGAGCACTTTTTTTTTCTTCTTTCACTCACTGCCCACTTCCTGCACAGATTAAATTGAAAGGAGTAAATAGCTGAACTGGAATCTCCTATTTCCTGTTCATTGGATCTTTCTTCCTGTTCAGCCAACATGGTATCGCACGAATCTGAGAGCATCGTGCTGCAGTATCTGATAAGCTCAGGCCTGCACTGGGAATTAGCTGGACGATGTAACTAAAGGCAGAATCGATGTGGATGAAGGCTAGGGGAAAAAAAGTCTCTCTTCCTGTGTGTGTGAGGATATTTGTCGGGAGCTTGTGTGTTTTCCAGCCTCGCTCTCTCGCTAGGTGATTTCTGTATTACTCCGAGCAGCAGACTGATGGAGTGCAAACCCAGCAGATGTGAGGGAAATTTGGTAGCAACAGGGAGGAGAATTAAAACAACATTAGGCATCCAGTAACTGGAAAATCACACTTTCCCGTTCCGTGCTGGTGAATTTCGTTCAATTGGTAGTGCACTAAGGACCTAATTAGATTCTAATGCAGCCCTCCCCGTGCAGGAGGACCACGGGGACGTCCTCCATGCCCCTCTTCAGACCTGAGCTCCTACGCTGTTCACTCAGAAATCACCATCCAGTGCTCCACAGCTGTCAGAACTCCATAATCGCAAAATGTTTCCATTAAAGCTGGATTGCGGTGTGTATGATGAGGACGGTGTGTGCTGAAGCGATTAAGCGGTGATGGTGGCCGCGTCACATACCAGCGTGTTTGACTGACTGATCTGATATTAACACTGAAGCAACACGTCAAGTCGTCAGATCGGTAAAAGTGCTGGAGGGGCTTTGCTGTCCCCGCTGTCTTTACGAACACACACACACACACACACACACACACACACAAGTACAGCTGATTCTTCAGGCTGTGCCAGACATAATCTCTACAACACGGTCATTCAACAACTATCACCACGCTGGACTCCTTTACTGTAAAGTAAATATGACTGACCCCTTCAGTACAGATTTATTTTATGAATGTCCAACTACTCAGTCATTATTTAACACTTTGGCTAATATAAGCCCGTTATGTTGATGAGTAAAACTATAAGAAGTTTCCATCACTGTAACTAACTAAAATTAGTAATAATTATAAAAGTAAAAAAGATCCCTGGCTATGCTTCTCTAGTTTGAGACCAACTGCTGTGATCGGTAGCATATGTTAACCTTTTTAATGCCAACAGTATTTCTGAGGAAGCGTTTCGAAATCTTGCGTGGGGAAACAATTTAATTTTAAGTAAGAGATTATTTGTTTTAAGTAAAAACAACGACAGAAAAACACACCAATGAGAAAAACACACCGAAGAGGGCAGACAGCGTTTTCCTCTGAGTGTGTGACACTACGCTGTGACGCAGCACGGGCAGCAGTTTGAAAGGCGTGGTGACTTCACTTGTCTTGAAAGAAGCATTTGTTAGTTACCACTGGTAGCTATTATGTGTTAGGGGAGAGGTGGCTAATTCCCAACCTTAAATCCTAAACACTATTAAGTGTGTCCAAACCTTTGTTTCATCAGCTAGGCATTTAAAGTGCTCCTGATGCTGCAGGAAGTGAAACCAGTTGATATGGTTAATGATGTAATAGCTGTTGTCAAGACACAACCTTCAATTCATGTTGTTCCAAAGTTCAGAGAGTGTAAATGAGCTCTTTTTCCCTACGTTTGCCTGATGTTTCCTCATTCCCTACACTATCCTGATGTTTCCTCATTCCTTACGTTTTCTCTATGTTACCTCATTCATCACTCATCACCATAACAACAACTAGAAATGCAAACAGTGATGCCATTGATGTTTTGTCCATCGCTGTTGAGGTGTCTCACCAATGACATGGAGAAATNTGCAGATTTGATTCGACAGATCATTTAATTCACTCCTTACAAGCAGGTCTTTAATGTTTTTGTCCCATCTGTACGAGGTGTTCTTGAGAAGTTCCTTGAAAAAGGGAAGCAGATCAGAATCATCCTGCAGGAATCTGGAGTTTTTACGTATGCCTTGAGCCACTGTATGATAACTGAGCACTGAAGCTAGGACTCAGGTGCTCGACCAGGGTATGAATAGTTCTGGATTTGCTATAAAGTTGAAAAGCAGCATTATAAAACCTTTGTAATCTGCACACAGGTGAAATGGAGTAAAGAGAGAAGCAGGAGTGGCAGCCTTCTTAAAGCACGCAGGATTCCTGCTGGGATGAGAACCACCAAGGAACCGTGAGTGGGGGAAAAAAAACGCTAGGCAAAGTGTCTTCAGCAAAAATGTGTTGGACAACCCTAACTGAGATAAATATTGCTTGGGCAGTGTGTTGCTCTCGTTTCTGTGTGCCAGAATTCCCCTCAGGAGGACGCAACGGTCTTCCCCAGAGACCGAGCCGGGTAATGACATCATCAGTGTGCACCAGAGGTACAGCTATATTAATCTGAGTACTGCTTGCCTGTTTTTTCCCTTTTTCCCTTTTTTTTTTTTCTTTAAAGGGAGCAGTGGGAAAGGAGGCATGGCAGAATCCAAGCACTACTCTGTCACTGTCAGAGAAAGCACACTTAGCTCCCATACTGACGCTGCAGAAAAGTGGGGGAAAATCTGCTCGGCTAGTTCCACTCACAACACCTCTCCGCGCTAACACTATGTGCTGAGTGTTATGGCTTGGAGCATGTGTCCAAATTGTGCTGTGAGACAGTAAAATCTACACTATCAGCTACTGAAATACAAATACACAACATCTGGTCTTTGGGACATGGGGTGTTCGGGTTTACAATTTTTTAAATGATAAATTTGGGGCATTCGTGAATAATTAACAGCAATGTGTGGCTTCATCCAATACTAATGAAATATACTGAGGTGTTTAACACATTTTACATATCTGACCTTATTCGGGTTTAGGTGAGCGTCTGCTGTTTACGGAGAAAACGGTCCGGTTGTTTTGGTACTGAATTTTGAATAAACTACAGTATAAAAGTCTGAGTGGAAGTTCTCCCATAAACCCCAGACATTTTCCTGTTCAATTCTCCAGCCGAATTTGAATGTAGGCGCCGTGAAAAGGCACGGCTCTCCGCCGCAGAATGCAATTTACAGCAAGTCCCTGCACCAAAATGACGCTCAGGTTATTAAAGAAATGTAAGAGGATGCATTTTATTGTTCCGTCGCTACGGTCGACTCTGTACGGTTTTCATTTACACATGCAATCTCTGTTCCTAAAGTGATTTTCAGGCTGCGGTAAATCACACGGCAGGTGTTAAATTGGTGTATTTGCATTGACTCCGCCCTGCATCAAATTGCATATTCAGACAAGATTGAAGCCTCTATTACAGACTACGCATCTCATCACGTGACCCTCGTTGTCCTTTTACTATTTCGATCTTGCCAAGGGCATGTGTGAGCTCACGTTTCACTTCTTCTGTAGCTGAATGAATCACAGATGCTTAGCGATTGGATGCGTTTCTCCGGCTCATCACCGAAAATTAAAATGGTGGGAGGTTTGTTGGGTTTGCATATGGCAGTATGGCACGGGGACCACACGGGCAATCTGAGACGCTCGCTATCTCACAGATGAAACCATTCCACTCCGGCAGACTGGGAGCCTGTGGGAGAGCAATCGCGCCGCTCAGCCGTGCTCTGATTGTGTCTTAATTGGGACGCTTCAGGACTCTCATAGCGCTTCTGCTTTTCATTCCGCCCCCCTCGCTCCACTCTGCCAGGAGAAGGGGTGTGAGCTGCAGTCACTGTGTTCTCACCGCTGATCGATGGAGAGCTGCCTCGCCACAGGAGAGATGTAACGGCTACAGCCTCTTTTTTAGATTAACTAAATCTCCTCCGTTAAAAAGCCGAGCGCCGTGCTGTCATGGCAACCTCTGAAAGCATCAATGGGAGTTGTGAAATGTGCAGCAGAAATGTCTTCGCTGCCTGTAGCCTCCAGACGTGATATTGATGCGGCGGTAATGGTTGGCTGGCTTTCACCTGCCCGTGCTACCTGCTGAGCCTACAAACGAGTCGCGTTACACCACGAGCGTCTATACATCTAACCCCAGAGCGTATACCCATTATCCTGCCTAAACACACACACCATCACACATCTGCTGCTACGCTCTGTTCTTTTCAAACGGAGCCAGTCGACAGGAGGCATAATTAGTACTCTAAGCAGAGATGCAATATCGCACGTCCCGTAAGGTGTGAGGTATATAGTATATACACTTACACTCACCGTTTGTTTATGTTTTAATGTTTAAGATCTCGTGTTTGCTAACCTTTCTGGCTAAATGACCCTTGTCTCACTAACAGCTCGAAAGTAAATGATCTAATTCCTCAGACTTTATTACCTCTTTTTTTTTACCTGCATAACAATTTTCTATATAAATAAACAAAGAAAGAGCAAATATTAGGCCACTTTTTTTTCCTTCTTTTTTTCTGTAAATCGTGTTCTGTTGCGCACGTCGGTCAGGCAGAATGCAAATCTGTAGTAAATCGTGATCTGACTGTTTGTTAATAACAATAATCTTTTTTTAAATCAAAATTTTGCTTGTGTATTTATGTGGAGTGAGAAACCATTTGGCAGAATTCTTATGAATTGATTCATTTGTCAATATACATCATCGTGGTTTGTTTAAAAAAAAAAAAAAAAAAAAAAGCAAAGCGATTTTCACCCCCATTGAGTGTGTCCTACGCGATTACAAGTGACAGACACCGCAATATAGTAGTATCTAAGTATAATAATTCAGTAAATATAAAAAAGGGCACTTAACGCTCTCTTTCTGCAGCACGTTTGCAGAAGTGCTCAGCAGCCAGAAGGGATAGCCGAATTCTTAAACATCCTGCAGGAGTGGACAGAAAAAAAAACAAAGCTGCACATCTCTGGAGACTGAATGAGCCAAACAGGCAAACACGCAGCCTGCCAAGCCTGCACAAGCACTCCCACACGTCCAAACAGACGAACGGACATCAGACACATGCGTGCACTGATACAAAGACACTCAGCTCTAATCTTTCCATGGGATGTGAAGACATAATGCGCAGGGATGCTGCAGGCAGGAAGTGGCGTTGTGCCGTACTGACACGTTCTCAGCACGGAACCACAAACCCGTAGCTTGCACTTATAAATTAGAATGTGCTTACGGCGAGGAAAGATTGATGACTGCGCCGCGCACATCTCATGACTCTACGACTCTCGCGCTTAGTTAATAAGGGATCGCAGCAACTTTTCACATCTGCACGCATCCTAGTTACTGAGGAGGCAGGATTTTAAAGGGAATTAAAAGAGACGTCTGGGAGACATCTTCAAGAAGCTTGTGGGCCAAACTGAGGTGGTGTGCAGGCCAGGGTTTGCAGGTGGTACATGGATTATGAAACTGGCAACGGTACCACGGGAACGAATGGTGTTTCTTCCAAGGCTGTGGATTTCAAATGAATATTTGCAGCCTACTTTGGTCTCAACACTCTTAACAACAATCTCTTTAAGTTGAACGATGAGAAGGAGTCAGTTTATTAAAACGTGGGTTTCATCCTGAATAGCCGTCATATGCCACTGTCTCCGTTTGCCATCGCTGTCATTTTCAGGCACTTTCATAATAACTCCTGGTCTTATTGCAGAGACGCTGATATCAATCATCATCTGCTCTGGGAGATTCAGTGTTTATGCTACTTGACTATTTATCTCACTTTAAAAGACGAGCGAAAGAAAAGTAGAAGCTCTTTACAAAAAAGCCAGACTCATCATCAAATCTGCTCCGTGTTTAATCAGTGTAATGAGAGAGAGTGAGTGAGACGGTCTTTTCTGTAGTCTTTTCAGACCGACTCGTTCCTCCTCCTTTGCCTATTGACACTTTGGCTCTATTCAAACACTCGTCTTCTTTAGCTTCTCATGGCACTTCTTCTCAAGCCTCCACAATAAGGCCTGTTTAATGGCATGTGCGTCTCCACGCTGACAAGCGACGGCATTCACCTATACAAACCGTACAGAACGTGCAATGAGCACTGACACAAACCAATGGTACTGAATGGTACCATGCCAGTATTGTTCTTTGTCTGGCTCGGAACACAGAGCACGCAGGACACAAAGGAGGCGAAATCTAGACTGCCGGAGTAATCAATCTTATTTTCTGTCCCTGGAGGGACACCACCTGCTGCTTCATGCCAAGCGGCAGAATATCTGGGAAAGCGGGGTGCATTCCTGACAACCGAGGACGCTCGGGGTTTTGTTTATTTGTGTAATTTTGAATAAATGTGTGGATTTAAGTTTGGCTGTCACAGTAGCCATAATGCTAAGGCATAAATCACTCCATGTTGTACCGTTGTGAGAAAATAATTCACGACTTGGTGGTGTGATGAAGCAGAGTTACTGTTAAAACCCCATTAACAGCATGTCACAAAGTGTTTTATTCCTCTTATACTACAGCAACAATGATTGTTTTATCCATGTGTAGTTACAGTTAATGTTGTTGAATGTCCACGAATTGAGTTTCTGTTCTCACTTACATTATAGCAGCTATAAACAGTTGTTCCAACCCCAGCCTCTCTTTTTTCTCTCTTGAAGTTAATAAGACAAAAATCGCAACTTTGTCATCTTTACTGAGAAACTGCAAAGCAGAAACTGTCTGAAAACTACACAAAAATCATTCAGAAGTATGCGATGTGAGATGGTGACGTTGCGTCACATTGTGCCTTTCTGCCTCCACTGTTTGTGCTGGTATTGAATCAGAAAAACATATTAATCCCAGAACATGCCGAACAAACACGGGAGACGCTCGGCAGCCATCTTGTGTATGCATAATTAAAATCATGTTCAACACCAGGCTTAAATCCCATAGTGTGTGGACATTGACCAAAGAGAGCTGTGAAAAATCTCTGGTAAAAGTATTCGCTGGAATACAGGCAAGACAAAATTTAATGTGCGATGCTTCTTAGATTCCACTGTTCTAGCATCACCAACACCCCAATCCCCATTAGACCCGGTAATAACGAAACTGTGTTGATCTGCAAGCACGAGTACCATAATTAAAGAGCAATCTAATAAAATCTGTGCCTCAAGATCTGTGATCGAAGATGACTGACTCGGTACTACTTGACAGTTACTCGCTGAATGGTTTTAAGTTTTCCTTGCCACCAAACCGATCTAACTCATGAGCGGTTTCGTAATTAGCTGGAAGAGCTAAAGAGCTGGATCATCAGTCAGATCATCAGTGGGAGCTGAGGAGATCCCTGAGAACCAAGACAAAAAAACATAGCCTTAGCCTTTAAATGAGCAAATCAAAGCATCAAGAGAACATTCATCATGCCTGGCAGAGTGCCATGTTCAAAATCACGTGTAAAAGGTTAAAAAACCCAGAGGCGAGCTCCGTGTTGGGCACAGATGAGAAATCCAGAGCAGAAATGAGGTTCCATATGAGGAAGCCCTGCTGGGGATGAAATGACCCTGCTATTGAGGAGGTAAGGACGGCATCTTGCTACGCAGTGCTGAGGACTGGGGCTCGGCTGCCTGAGCCGGGCCAGTGGGCTGATGGGACCGCACCAGGGTTCCACAGTCCTTTCATTAACACTCCATCTCGTTCACCTGAGGGGAGCCGAAATATGAAATCAAATATATAAAGAGGGGAATCTCTGAGCGCATCTTGCAGCATCGCAGCCTCGTGTACACCCCAAATCGCAGCCGTGTGCACTATTCAACACACTCTTAAGATACACACATGCTCCGGCTGTGCTCCAGTTGCATATTCAAATCAAACACATCACAGGATTTTTCCCTCGGAAAGGAAAGCATGCTGGTCTTGTGTTCTTGCTGGATGTGGCTGAGAAGGGAAGGAGCTCTCTCTTTTTGTGTCATGAAGTATGCCTCTTTGCTTCTTTACCGAGCCCCGATTTCTTTTGTCACACACCGCTGGATGAAAGCCCTTCATGTTTTAAGGAGGCCCGCTGAGAGGCGCCACATGCGATTCTGTCAGAATCAATAGAAATGCGCTGTGCTGATGGGGATTTGTGTTTTTAATTCGATTTCTCTTTGCTGTCTAGACACTAGCTCAAAGACAGCAGTAGAAATGCGCCCCTGTTGCTTTGAGTGGTGATACATGCCACCCTACGTTGCTCCAAATCTGAGAGATCTTCTCTAGTACTGTATGGAAGAAAAGTCAAGAATATATGTCCTCCAATGGGCTACTAACTCGTGGGAACCCGGCAATGGGCACATCATGTTAAACACCATCTCCGTGCTGTTCTGCCTCTGAGGTGGACGGCATTGCTAATTTGCGCCATTGTCTGCACACATTCGTGCCGGCGTTTCACTCCTCCCCCTCAAAAAGTCAACACATGCTGGGGAGGAAATTCAAATGTGGAGCATTGCAGTAAATGTCAGGAACAATGTGGGTCTTTGAGATCAGAGATGTGAGAGCGGGGGCTGTCAAAGACGAGGACCGGCGATGCTTTCAGATAAGGGTGTCCTTCCACCCGCGGGCTAATACTGTACTGGCACTGCTCCCGTGTGCTCTAAAGTTCTTGTTGACTGTTCGATGTGATTATACTTTTTATTATTAGTTGCAATACATTGTTGACATGGTATAAATAAATTGTGGATCTTTATGTCAAAAGTCTGCCACGTGATTCTTAGAAAGTATTAAACCACAGTGTTGATTAATTTTCTAGAACAGCAGCTCTGACAGTAGTGTAGCTGCCAATCACAGGTGTATATCAAAGCACTCACTGATATACACCAAATAATAACTAATATGTTATCCTTCTGTAGTAACAGCTTACACAAGGACTTGTAAGACGGGCGTTACATGTGTATGGATTTAAAAACATGGCCTAATTGCATATATGTTGAAATTTATTGTAAATAATCATTTATTTAACATTTATGGAAGGAGTCTCCAGTGTCAGTGCTTTGTTACAGTCAGTAAGTTTTTCCAAAAGTCTTCAGAACAAGCTATAACATAAGTGACATATATAACATATAGGTGCTATAACATAAGCGAGAACAGGAACTAACGTTCCACAATGTTAAATTTCCACAATGACGTTCCACAATGTTAACAACAAGCGTGTGTCATTCTTTAATAGATGGGAAAAGATTGTTAGTGTTGGTAAATTGCTGTTATATAAGAAGAATAAAAGGTCAAATAAAATTCAGGACGTGGAATTGGTAACAGTAGTTGCATCACGTCGTTATTTGTTACTTGGCATTTTTCCTTTTTTTTGCTTAAATTTGATCCAACACGTGTGCAGCACACGCTAGCACACACGAGACTGTTGAATGTATGAAAGTGAAAGTTTCACTACACTGAATTGTGTCAGAAGAAGAACAGAAAGCTATTTTACTCATAGCTCACTGTATATTTGAGAGTGTAAAGGCAGAAGTTGAATTCCCTTCAAATACATGACTATACATAACACAAATTCAAAACCTGAACTGACAGCACAGACATTAGGCATTTAATCCATTTCATTCATTTGACTGAGGACATGATGGAAGCATCCAACAAAAGCTGTATAATGTGATAGGACGAGCGCTGTTGTTGCACCAGTTGGGAGCTGCCAGTTCCAAATCTTACTTGCCCTGGGAGGGTGGGTGTTAACTTCAATCCCTGGACATATCAGAGCAGTGATTTGTGCTTCTTCATTTTCCCTTTTATTTCTGTATACACCTACAACAAATGATGTGTGATTTCCGCAGGCGCTTCAGGCAAAGAACTGAACAAACGCCATGAAAATTCAAGCTGACTTCAACTCAAACACTATTGAGATAATCTCTTTCCTAATCATTTGCACAAGCCGAGAGAAATGACTATAGGAAAGAACTCAGAGGTTCCTCTTGATGGACGGAGCTGCTGGAGAGCAGCGGTTTCTGTTCAGATACTCCAATCTCTCTCAGCGAGTCAAGTGTTTGATCTTGCTAATCTGACTTAATGGCGAGTGGATATATCACATTTTATTCTAATGGCTCTCCAAGAAAAAAAAAAGAGAGCAGTAGAGTTCCTTTAGGCTCAGGTCCAGTGCCATCAAAAGTCAGGGACGAAGCGATATTTAAACAGCCAGCAGGAGAAAAAAAATCTATATCTCTGGAATGAGCATCTGCTGGAAATCAAAGTGTCCTTGAAATCAAATGGAAGAGGAACTGTTGAAAGGGAGTGAAGAGGACCTGAGGTGCCCCAGAGAGCAGCATCAAGGCTTCCATGTCGCCGGGAGAACATTACACATGCCCTCTGACTGGTGTCCCACAATTCTTCTGGATGAACACATGCCATTTCTTTTTCAAGTCAAACAGAAAGAGCAAACACACACACACACTCATACAGAAAGAGGAAGTCAAGATTGTCTTCAGACAAGGACTAGAGTGGTGATAAATATTTGGACTGAATGAACATTAGCACACAGTGAACTGAAGAAGTGACAGATGAAAGCAGTCAAAAGTCTGAGAAATGCCTGAGCAACAAATACCACGGTTTACTGTGGGAATTTTGAAAGAAACGCAATGACAGCTCTTATAAGATGACTCCAAGGTTCTCGGTGTTCGTGTGTCTTTCACAGAATCTGGCAGGTAGGACACAAAGAGGCTACTGAAAGAATCCTTGAACGTGTTATTTAATAACTGCTAAAAAGCCAGAGTGGGATAATCATTTGTTTAATTTCTTTTGTTAATGCCTCAGAAACTACTAAAATGGCCTATACACCATTACCCTCATTAAAAATGCCAAGGGCAGCTGGTGCAACAGAAAATCGTTTGCCTTTTCATCCGGAGATCGCAAGTTTGAATCCCTGAGCCACAACTGGCCTTGCTCTCTGGGTGGCGGGGGTACAGGCATACTCTCTCCCCTGTCAATCACAGCGACACTGCACACGTGTGGGTGGATAGCGCTTCCCTCTGTGCGTGTTACACTGCACTGTGATGCAGTTTGAAAAGAGGCGGTTGGCCGATGTTGGCTGGATTCACATGTATTTAAGGAAGCACATGTTAGTAGATGTCGTATGATTTAGAGCTGGCTGTTGGGAGCAAACTGGCCAAGACCAAAGATGGGAGGATTTGGGGGGAAAAAGCCAAGACATGCGCCAGTGTCATGCTTGTAAACTAGCACACAAAGTTAACACGAGTGGGATTTCTGAGTCCCGAGTTGCATTGCTACATCCTCTAATAATCTCCATACTGCACGTGACTGGCTCCAAGCTGATGAGCCTATTTAGTGAGATAACGTACAACGGGACAGATATATGTACATGAGGAGNTGGGCTTGTGTTGTAACTGAAATTAATGTTCAGTTTACTATGCAAACCACGCATGCATGGGACACGCCTACTGTGTGAAGCGTGGATGCCGGAATAAAGGGTGACGTGAAATAGCGAAATATAGAAAAAAGCTCAACCATGGAGATATCAAAGAGCTCAGGACTAAAAAGGAAACGCAGCTCCAGTACAACAACATGCTGAATGAAGACTTTATTAAATAAAGCCTTTCATGTAAAACGAATAAATGGGATGGAGGGCATTAATACAGCTGATGTAATCTGATTACTAATTGGTCTTCACGAAAAAAGAAAGATGTGTACAGAATTAGTCACTCATTATTAAAAAATTGTTAATTATTCTGTATGAGACTTTTTGAGTCCATATTTTCGAGCTGAGAGTTAAAACTGTGATCATATTTGAACAGGAAGTCCTCGTATCTTTGTATTTGTCTCTACTCGAGAGAGGTCAAACAGAGCGGTATTGGATTGAACAGGACAGACAACAGCACAATTTCCTAATAAAAAGACTTGACAAGCCAGGTCACAATGGAGAATTAGAGCCACAAAAGCCGATGATGGATATGCTAAACATCCCAAACAAGCCCCTGGCCTCGTGTTAACCGCCGCCTTCTTCTCAAACATATTTACATTTTCAACACAAATGGAAATTTGGATATGGCACAGAGGGGGTAAACAGGCCCTGCTAGAGAAAAACACAGCTGATTGAACCCTTGTCTCATCTGATTACAGGTTTTATATATCAGCTACGAGAAAGAGAGAGCGGCTAGCACCGAGCGCTCGCAGCTCTGCCGCTCGGCGGAGCAAAAGCTGAGGGATCCTGCACTGCAATTCATTCATTAGCATGCTAATTACATCCATTCAGAAAGGAAAATATCCAGAAATACCCAGCACCGTGTCAGGCGGCAACAGAAAGCAGAACAGAAATCCGTCTGCGTGTGTCTGCCGAGGGCTGCTGGTGCCTCCTTCATGTCAGATTTGGAACTCTATTAGCAACATCCAAACAGTTTTTGAGTGGGCCGCGGAATGATGGGCTAATATTTGTTAACCGCTCAGCTCTGATAATTTGACAGGATGTGATTAGCGCTCAGTGTGAATGAAGTCGGTGCTTGGATGATTCCTGTCAAGTTTCCGCTGACGACTTGAGAGATTAACAGCATTTAAATGTCACTGTTTTTGATCTATTTTTTTTATTAAGTTTTTTTTTTTTTTTTTTTAAATCCAGGCTTATCAGAACCCTCAGTAACATATTTGTAAACCTGATGTGTATTTATAAACCTGATACAACTTTAGGGAGCTTTAGAGAGCTGCTCCCACTGAATGTGTGTAAATTTACACGTAAGAAGACTAACTAAGGTAAACCTCGACTTGTTCAGATCACATAATCTGCATGGATTACTGCACTCATGTCAGGAATATACTGTTGGAGTCTCTATCAAAAACACACCCTCGTGCTAGTTCACTAGGTCAGGGACTAAGAACACCATCCAGAACAGTTAAGACAAATATAACCATTAAAAACCATTAAGGACGGACCGGTCTGTCTGCGCAGAGCCGTGAGCCGTAAACAAACGCCTCAGCTGACGAAAGATTTAGAGCTCAGCTTATTTTATTAGTATAGAAGTGAGTCAAAAAAACTTCCACTTCTGCCTTTCAGCCTTTACCCTGATTGCTCATTTCGAGCTCTCAGCTGTCTGTGCACGTGACCTTTTATGGAGTTTTGTGGGTGTCGCTACACGCAGATGAGCTGTGTCGGCAACGTGTTTTGCTGAAATGCCCACTAGGTGTATGTGTGCGTTCAATTAAAGGTTTTGAAAACATTTGGGCCCCCTTTAAAAATCGACTTCTGAAGATAGGGATGTAATGACGGACGAGTTGGATCGATGCATCAACTGAAATGAATCAAGGCAACAATCATAAATCGATTATTATTGATTGTAACACTTATAGAGGAGTATTAGGTAAAAGATGAAAACCTCGCTCCTTTAGCAAGAGCTTGTCTTCTTCTGTTTTGTGTTTTATTGCAATCTTACAGTGTTGTGTTTGTGAATCAAAGCAATAGCACAGTATAACCGTGTTCACTCTGTGAGATCTAAACATGTCCTGTCCATGGGCTCTGTGTGTCTTTGGGGCTGATTATTGTGAGATTTCTAGCTGTTTTTTCACGTCTTTGGCTGGACTACTTTCAGAAGTAGGACGTATCTGAGCCAACGTATTGTATATTCTGGCCAATTCGAACCCGACTGTGAATCACTGTGAGTGCTTATTACACGACTGTCAGAGGAGCTCAGAGCAGCTCAGGATCATCATGTTTTAGAGCGCACACATACTGTAGCGTTAACATTCAGAAAACTTTCAGCCTTCCTTACGATATTTAAAGGTGTGACGTAATGTTTAAGCACATTTCCAAACCTGCAATATTCAAAGCCTTGAAAATTCATAGCCAAAACTCCCTTGAACAATATTTTGATGCAAAAGAATTTTTTCCAGCCTGGAAATGATCTCCGATGTGTAGTTTCAACAGAGGGCATGAGGTTAGTTGGGAGGAAGTGACAGTCTTGTCAGCGTTTGTCCCTGCAAAATCACAGACAGCTCTGTTTGGATGTTTGTTTAAAAATTGTACATAAGCGATAGTCAGTAAATATTTTGGGATTCGTATAGGGATATCGTTGGAGATCCACTGCCTGTATTAGGAGGCAGGCACGGCTGATTTTCCTGCTGTATCGCTCACAGTGATGCTGCTCTGCACACTCTTAGGTCATCTCTAACAGATGGAGAAAGAGGCACTGCTACTGTTTTAGACAATTACCACAAATTGATCATGACACATCCAATGCAAGGTGCGCCATGCATGATCCTGCCTTTAAGACACGCTGCCTTCGGGCGCACTCTGTCTTCAAAGGCTTCTGATTAGAAAGTAAGTGATGAGGACGCTGCCCCGCTTCTCCGGTGCATGGAGACGGTTCTTAATGGCTGCTTAGGGAAGCTTGCTTTCTGAGCCTCAGAGACACTACAGAGCAAATCTGCAATTAATTGAAGTCGTAAAAAATTTTAACTCAAAACCTAGTTAGGAAGACACGATCCCTTAATGTACATTCATCAAACTATGATTTTCCAAATCCTTCTCTAAGACGTGAGTTCATGCACACACACTGTCACTGAAACTGGAACAACAGACCTTCAGCTTACAGATGGGTTTATGGCATTTGGTTGGGCAGCACCTCGGCTTTCGGTGCCACAATGACGTCCCCAATGTCGTAATTATAAAACGTTGCGTTTCGCATGTGCTCACAAACAACATAGCATCCAGAGAGACTTGTACGACTTAAATTTCTCTCCAGTATAAGCACTCTGAGTTTCTATGAGATGCGTATACATGTGGTCACTGCAGGCGAGACCACCGCTTAGCATCATTTAGCCACTGACAGAATAGCAACTAGCCATAAAGATCTATAGGGTAAACCTGAAAGCTTACAAGATGGTCCTGTCCCTTCTCCTTCTCTGTGCTTCTTCCTGGCTTCATGTTACTGGCCTGAGAGAGCAGTGTGGCCTGGAAAAGAGATTAAAGCAGAAATATGTCGCAGTGTACCCAGGGTTTAACTGGAGAGCTTTAGCACAGACACAGAGATGCGTAATCTTCTCCTGTTGCCAGGACAGAACTCATGGGCTGGGAGCTGCGCCGGAATGTAACGCAGCCATCACTAACGTCGCTAACCTCCAGCCGGCCAATAGAAACTCCCCGCCTATCAGCACAAGAGTTGACCGGCTCCATTAGGCTGCAGGCACATCTGTGCAGGGCTCTAATCACTTCACTAAGAGGTCGCTCGTGGCATTCTGAACTTGATTATAAGATCAGGAGCATTGTGAGATGGTAATCATTTAATCCTCTCAGATGTGTGTGTGTGTGTGTGTGTGTGTGTGGCCTGCTTTCTCCAGAACTGCATTATTTCCCTTCATAAAAGCCCATTAATGGATGAGAAAGGAAAAGAAGCAGAGAAAACAACTATGATTTTTTTTTAAATATTAAAATATTGATTTAATGGAGCTTATTTTATAATCTATAAAATATCAGATAAAAATTAAATTACATGGGAGAAATATATAAAAAATTAATACAAAAATACAAACAGAATACATCAGGTAAGAGATAAAAATGAAATAAATGCATTCTGAAACTCTTTTTAAACAGTTAGTTATACGAGTGATCAGGTAGGACCTAAAGGCTGACTCCGCCCCTTTCACCTGCCGTATTGGGAGAACCGGTAGATTTCTGTTTGATCAGCTGAGTGATTTAGCAGGTGATGATCGTTTCACTGAGGCAGGAGGGCCTTACAGACGTGTAAAGATTTATAGCAGAGTGAAGTAAGGTGAAATGATGACACTAAACTGTATACAGCTCTAACTAAGAGGATATTTAGAGGTGGGTGATGTGTGTGGCGTTTGCTCCTAAAATATACATTCCTTTTGAAACATACTGAGTGCAGTTGTTTGTATTGTGTGTGAAGACGCACACAGGAATGTCAAATCATTTTTACAACAAATCCCTTGCAAAGCCCTCGGAAAACAACGCGGTAACAGATTGTGCTCTATTTGCAGAAGCGGAGCAGTATATCCTTTATAACGTGCGGCGCTGTGTGCTCCTGGTGACTGGGCAAAAAAAGAGCACTTTACACTGAGAGCCCATCTGCTCCTGTGCAAAATAACACAATGGGGGAGAGAAGAGTCATGAAAAACACACACACACACACACACACACACTCACGCAGGAGCTGACCGACACGGTATCGTGTCACAGAGAAGGAGGAAACCGGGAAGGATCTGCACAACCATGTAGCCATCTTCTCATCATGGCAGAGTGGTTAATGGCCTCTCTGTGGATTCGAGCTCCTTGAAATCAGAGTCTAATTGCCCCCAACAACTATATCACAGAACCTGGGCTGCCCGTCTGGGGCAGGAACTCGGCAAGGGGAAAAGGATCCTAATACTCTCAGACAGCTCCATCATCCTGCCAGTCAGAGCAGTGCTTTTAACACAGTCAGGGCCTACCACAGAGAGGAACTCCAGAGTTACATTCAAAGACACGTCTGAGGAACAGGAAGTTCAACCTCGGCTCAGAGACAGAGAGAGAGAGAGAGAGAGAGAGAGAGAGAGAGAGAGAGAGAGAGTCAGTCCTGCAGATAAAATACAGTAGGAGAAGGAAAAGAGTGATGCTTTTATGTCTCTCGCTCTTTCCGAGGAGGCAGGCAGCTGAAATGTCAACAGCAGATAAACATGAGAGATGTTTGTTTCTGCTTTACCTGAACTGGAGCAGTGCTGATTGAAGTGAAACAAACTCCTGTTTTTTTGTTGTTGTTGTTGTTTACCTTCTCCCAGCAGGAGGTGTGTAGCTTACTTACGCTATGCTCTCTCTCTCTCTCTCTCTCTCTCTCTCTCTTGCTCCTCCGTAAGTGATGTGCTGGTCTTTCCATCTCCACAGAAATGGAAAATGAGCCTGTCTCTGCTCGGCGATAACCCGTGCCCTTGCTTGAGGCGCTCTCACTGTATAATCTGCCTCAGATCTCCTTACTGAACCTGGCTCGGGTTTGATAGGGAGGCTTGGGTGGGACCTGTGGAGGGTCTGGTGCACAATCTCAACCCTTAATTTTGATCTTGCTGGCTGACGTGAAGAAATATGGATAGATGAAGGGATACGTTTTCGGAAAAAATGCAAGTGTGGTTGACAAAAAGCAGAGACAGATCCCTTGCCAAAGCAGATTGTACATCCTAATGTTTGTAAGAACATACTGTTTGTTGATCATCTTAAAAGGTCTGAGGAACATCTCTACACGTCAGCCTTGGTTTGTACAGGAATATACATCTAGCATACCGCTATTCGAATGAATTTATTCCAAATCCAGAGTCTAAATAAACTGTTTGTACGTGTCCTAATCTAAGCAGTGTGTATGAAGGCTATAATATATGAACCAAGCCAAACCATTGTTCCCATAACAACGAGGAGCGAGTGAGTCTGGTCAGAGGGTTCGGCTTTTTAGCTGAGTGACTAATCTCGCTGCTTGTGTTTCTAACAAGCTTGGACACATAATGTTTGACATTTCTCATCATAAAAAGTGGCTTTGTGTGTATAGAACAACATCGTCAGTTACCTAGATGTCTGATATGCTTGTCTACAGATTGGAGCATTTCAAGAGGTTAAACAAGTCTTTGTTTTGGATCATGTGATGTATTAGAAGTGTACAAGTTCACACAGTGGACAGTAGAAAGGGTCGGTCTGCGTCCATGACTCACACCCTCCTGCCCAATCAGGTTAAAAGTTGCAAGAAAAACAAATATGGGCTACAAAATGCTAGTGAAAGACGAGTCTTCGTGTTAGTGAGTGAATACGAGGAGATTTATGAAATGTTGAAGGAAGAAAAAAAATCTTATTGTTGTTCCAATGCTGCTGTAACTAAAAATATCAGGGTGTGTATTTACTGGTATGTGATGTGACATCCCACTTTAACTGTAGCTGCATACAGTCAAGTCACACAAACAGTTTACAGTCTCCTGTCACCGAAGCTACAGCGAAGACAAACAACCTCCTCATCACCAATCTTTAGTACAGCTGCATTACTGATAATAATAAATCTAATCTTGAGATCAAGCTGGTTAGCCAGCACTAGCTAGGACCGGTAAGAACGTTGTTATGGTTACAGTGTGCATGCCGTGCGTGCCAATATTTTTTTTCATACTAGCACAAAATGAGCTCCTTCTAGCGATTTTTCAGGTGGAAAAACAGCAAGTGTGAAGGCGAGCTGTAAAATGTGCAGGTTGGTAAGGAAAGTAGAATCTTCTGAATGTTAGAAAAGCATTAAATGTCTTCTTGAGGTGTTACAGGAGCACTGTTCCTGTGTGCATGTGGACCAGAACCTTGAATGCCCTTCCTGTTTTGTTAACACACCAAGACCACCATACACACACACACACACACACACACACACACACACACACACACATACACACACACACACGCGTGCACAACTTCCACAGAGACCCATGTCTTCATTATCACAGCCCAGCAGCTTACTGTTTCCATGGCTCTGTGAGATGGATTAATCACACCATTTAACGTGTTTATTTCTCCGACTCCGCGAGGCAGAGGCGGGCGCGTTCTAACCGGCTTGGTGCACTCTTTAATTGGCATGAGATGGGGCTTGTTGTGTGATGACCCCCCGAGCGAAGTGCACCCACAAAGGTGCCTAAGGCTCGAGTTCCTTCCTTCACCGGTTCCTTTCTCTCTACATCTGCTGATGTGCTACATGCAATCCTTCCCCAAATGAGGAGATTGATAGAATGTCATATCTACAAACGGCTCAAGTTCTGTTTCCAAGACAACGGCTGTGGACGACCGCTGAGCGTGTGCGGGAGAGCCCACTGCAAACAATTTTCCGTTACACTTCCTTTGAAGGGAACTACAGAGGAGTCCGGATCACCTTGCAGAAGGAGTGGTGTGAGGAGGTGCGCGGGGGGAGGGGGAGGGGGGGGGGGGCACGTCAGCTGTTTACGTGTTGTTTGTTTGCCATTGATACTGAACAAAGATATAACGCACTCACACTTTGTCCCTATATACCATGCTGACTGCACACCGAGTGTGATCCTTTATTCAGTCTGTAGTGTCTGCTCACTTTTCCACACTGCAGTGTGATAATTGGTGTGAAATGCGAGGACTCCTGTCTTCCCTTCCTGCCTGGACACGATAATTATACCTTCGTGTGTCTGATAACTTTATTCATAGGACAATCCGTGCAGTCATCCTTTTTGATCATTTTGAGGAATGACACTTTAGTACTATTTCCATCTCTCTCTCTCTCGCTCTCTCCCTCTCTTTTCTCAGTCTGTTTGCAGACAGAGAGAGAGCGAGAGAGACAGAGAGAGAGAGGGAGAGAGAGAGAGAAGGGGGGACTGTTTGACAGCTCGGAGAGCCGAGAATAATCTGAATCTGACTGTGAGCTTTTAAAGATGTATAGAAAACGGCTGTTGCACCACTCAATTTCCAGCTTCTCGCTGGAAGAAAAAAAATACGGTGCGATGTTCAAGGAAAACTTTTCCTTTCCCCAGCTTATGTTTAATTCATATGTGTAAAGCTGCCCTTACTCGTGTACAGCCAAAGAAATGTAATCCGGTCAAAGTCATTTTTCTTCCAACAACTCCCAATGCAGGCTGCAGGAAGACTGCAGCATGTGTAGAATCTGTCTTGTGCTTATGTACAACATCTAAAAGCCAGTCTGCTATTCTCAACTGGAATGTTGAAGACGAGATACAAGAGCCAAAATTACAACTTAGCTTCAGCAGAACCCTTCAGAAATAATAAGTACTGTAATGTTCAACTTTCTTGTTTTAAATAAATAAATACGTTATTACGTTTGCACATTTTCGATCTCATGTTGATATCAGAGCGTTGGAGATGAGCCAATACCCAACACTAATGTGATATTATCATCCTCGCAGTAACCAAGCAATTCTTTGGAGGCTTCCTTTGCCGAAGTACACATTTGTGACTCTACACTAGCGTCGTACGAAATTCTGTTTAGCAGAGGACACAAGTACGTGCTCTAGCTACCTTTTTAAAGATCATTTCTGATGATCTTACGCTGTCTTCAAGGGGGAACGACTGTTTATAGGACAAGCGATTACATTAAACCTGTTTCAGCTAATTTGCACTGGTCACCTGTTAAGTACAGGATTGATTTTAAGGTTATTTTACTGTTTTTTTAAGTATTGAATGATTTAGCACCTTTATATCTTTATAATTATTTATCAAAATATGTTCCAGTTCATAGCTTGAGGTCTTCCAATGCTGAGTTTCTGACATACTCTAATGTAAACCTTAAGAGATCAGGTGAAGCATCTTTTAGCCAGTATACCCCAAAAATCTGGAATATTTTACCTATCGAAATTAGACAATTGCCAAATATTCACATTTTTTATTTTATTTTATTAGTTATATTAATATTGTCATTATTATTATTAGTGTATCCTAATTTTACACCTTTACTTTTATTGTTCTTGATTTATTTCTTGTTTTTTCTTCTTTTTATGTTTTAATGTTTTGACATCTGAAGCACTTTGAGCTGCATTTGATGTACGAAAGGTGCTATACAAATAAAATGTATTATTATTATTACTATTACTGTTAATACTGAGCTGAAACCAACTTTGCTATAAAATGTTGTGGCATCTGAGGTTTAAATCGGTTGCGTGTTGACACTCAGCATGACGGCTTTCAGGGTTTTTTTCTGCTGCTCTAGATGACTAATT